>JZKD02S1882760.1:227769-271126 GCA_000966675.3 Picea glauca | reverse complement strand
TTCATTTCATTAATAACAAATGACTGAAATATGCTTACAAACAGAATGTAAATAAACTAGCTAAGGCGCTGGTAGCTTATCTCTGAGAAGAGATGTGGCTGCTACTCGCATCTATGAGAAGATGATCACAATGAGGCTCTAGAGGCCTTTTTAAAAATAGATGAGAATGCCAAAATTCATATACATCCAAAAACCTAACCCTAGGAGATGAAGCGCCAAAAGTCATGTGGGCCCCGTTTGGGCAAGTTAGTACATCAACTTCCCGGGGTCGTAACTTTTGCATACGATCTCCGTTTTAGGCGTGTGATAGCTCGTTGGAAAGGTATCGTCGAGGAGGTTCATTTTGGGGCCTAAATCATGCCTTTGGCTATCATTGAGAACCTCGATCTCAAAAAACCTTCATTTAGGCCCCCAAAATGGCCCCGGAAGTTAAAACCTGCTAAAAATAGTAAATTGCCAAAATTGCCAGAAAACTGTTTTGAGCCAGTCAGAAAAGGTGGGTGGCCACCGATATCCACCTGGATCATGCAGAGATTTAATGCATTTAACATGCAAACGTGCCAAATTCTAATCGAATTAAATATAGTTTGACTTACCATAAATACAAGTACGGTAATTACAACCTACATGTCATTATACGATTCCATCAGATCCATTCAAACCTTAATACATGCATAATGTTTGTTCTAAATGCAGTGTGAGTCGTTCGATCAAAATTTTTAGGAACCGTTAGATTTTTCGGGCTTTGAAAATCCCGTCAAGATTCAAATACTTCTACACCCGAATTTAATATCGACCATTGATCTAGACGGTCGTATGACTATCAGATCTTTTGGGTCATAAACACTTGTTTAAAATGTTGGCTGGTTTACTCCCGAGAAAAGTCTTGAATCGTAGATCTAGTTTATTAAGGACCGTTGGATCCTTTGGGCATGAAGGAACCAATTAACAAGGCTGTAATTTTGATCACCAAAAATGATCACGATCATTGATATTTATAATGAATAAATGGTTAGAACAAAGTTACCAACTTAACGAGAACTCTCTAGTGCATTATTTTTAAAAAGTTGCAATTTTAACCACCTTAAAAAAAAGGCTGCTACTGGTAGCACCACTTTTTGAAATAGGGGTAAAAATGTGACCTCTAAGAAAATGAGAACTCTGGTAAAAATGCGACCTCTAAGAAAACGAGAACTCTCCAAAGTTCTCAGTTTTTTATAGGTCGCATTTTTACCCCTATTTCAAAAAGTGGTGCTAGCAGTAGCACCCTTTTTTTTGAAGGTGGTTAAAATTGCAACTTTTTAAAAATCACGCACTTAATATTGCGAACATTGCAGACATAACCATGTAATTCACCCTTGAATCAAAAAGTGATTCTACTAGTAGCACTACTTTTTTTTTGGAGTTAAAACAATGACGTAATTGAAACTATGGCCTTGATCACTGACACCACCGTAAATAAAACACTGTAAATTGACTCCTAAATCTAAGAGTGTCATCATTTGATAATTTATTTATTAATAATTTTTTTTTTAATTTACATTAAGAAAATAATTAAGTTGGAGAAAAAAAATACCCCTAAACAAATTTTTTTTTTTTAAGAAAAAACAATTCTTGAAAAAATTGCAAATCACAAATTTTTAGTCAAAAAATTAAAAAAATGAATTAAAAAAAGTAAAAGACGATATTTTTTTTTGAAAAATAAAAATAAAAAATGACCATTAAAATACTAAATCTAAAACAAAAAAAAATCGAAAATGCAATTTTTTTTATAAAAAAAATTAAAAACAACATAAAACTAGCATACCCCATAAGCGGGTGAATGAGAATGTCGAAGTAATTTGAGGGGAATTTTCATATTAATATTGTTAATTGTAATCATAAATATATTTTAAATATATTACAATTAAAATGATCACATTTGAGGTTGTTTTACTATTTTGATGAAGACCTCTTCTCTCTCTTAAAAAGAGAGTGTAAATCTTTAGACTCTAGAACTTTAAGAATTTGATATAAATTCTAGGTTAAATTATATAATTAAATGCATGATATTTAAACTATGAATTTATTTTAAATATGATAATGAAGATGATGACGAAGATGATAAAATTTAAAAATAATATGTTTTGGTTTCATAAATTTTAGTGGATAAAAATTTAATAATAATATTTGCATTCATGGATTAAAAATTTATAAAGTAATATTGGTTGTTGTAAAATTCTATAATAAACTGTAAGATTGTTAAGATAGGATGAAAATGAAGAAATCAATTTGGTTTATTGAATCTTATGAAAGGTAAGTAAATACTCAATTAAGTTTAAAGTTCTATTTTTATATTAAAAACAATTTAAAAAGAAGTGTTTCTTAATTATCATAAAGACACCAGAAGAAAAGAGACATTGTCAAAAAATGAAACCAAAAGACACTGAAAGCCAATTACTAACAAAAAGGGTCGTGGGGGTTCAACCATCTGAACTCCACCCGAGAATCGATCTGGTGCTTCATGATGTCGTGGCCTTTTGTCAAATAGAATTTGATAGCATTTAAAATCCGATCAAAGTTTATCAATCGTGGTAGCCTTAACAATAGGGTTGGCCTTAGAAATGGCCTCATGATCAACAGACTTGAAATCGAAGGAGAATAGTGTTTCTCGACATATTGGTGAGCTCCACATAAAGTATTTCTGCACCGACATTTGAAGCTAGTTAGACCGACTTGTTTCTTGCAGGAGAAGCACCAATTAGGAGTCTCAATAAGAAGTTGTGGAGAAGAAGAAGAAGATGGGCCCAAATCCTCCAACTAGAATGAAGAGACTCTGACTATGGCTACAATTGGAGAAATATATGCATGGCTTTGCTGGACGATAGCATTTGGAATGGAAAGAGGGGCCTCGTCCATCGGAGAACCTATTGGAAATGACTTCTCAACGACGACCATTGCGGAGAAGGCTTGTGCTTCCTTCATAATGAGATCCCTGTAACACTTTGAACACATGTTCCTTGTTGTTGAACTCCCAAAAAACTTACAGTTATTGGCACAAATCATGTTCCCTTCTAGCCCATAGAAACCCATGGTTGATATTTAAGTGCTAAAAGGAGGCGATGGCTGTAACAGATAGACCACTGTAGTACAACCATTGGATTTACATTCTTCGCTTTCAAAAGTACATCCCTTGGATTTACATTCATTACACTCCATTCAATAGATGTATCAACAAAAAAGAAACTAACAGTAAAGGAAGCAAAGGAACCAACAACAAATGACCCAATGGATAGGTGACACATGGACAAAGATGGTGGTTTTCGAAAACCTGTCAACCGATTGACAAGTTTTCATGAAATTCTATTCCTATAGAATGCCTTCAACATAATTATAATATATATTTATTTTAAATATTAAAAAAAAATGATAACTCTTGAAAATAAATAAAAGGAAGATATTTAGTATTAACAATAATTTTTAGTTGAAAAAGGGAATATATCTTTATCTAATGTGTAGTGAAATTATAATGTCCCCTAAATCTAAATTAAAAACTCTTCAATAAAGATAATGTCGAAGCCAAAAAAAAATTGAGATTTTCAAAAGAGTTAAAAATGTGATTGGTAATATCAGTTCTGATGAATTTGATCATTTAGAATGTTATAACATTTATCAAAACCCTAGATCACTAAAATCTTGGAAAGGTATTCATGTTATAGTCCATGCAAAAAATGCAAGTGGTTGCCCCTTAGAGCATTGAAGGCTTTGGCTCGCTCTAAGAAATGATAGTGCTCTCCTTAAATGTCAGAGGGACCGGAGGCACCCTCAAGGATGCCTCCTTCCGCAGACTACTGGAGCGTTCTAAGCCCGACATTATCCTGTTACAAGAGACCCTCTCGTCAGCACAAAAAGCGAGTGACTTCATAAATCGTTTCCGTCCCTCCTGGTTCTCCTCGGCGGTCAGTTCACTTGGGACTTYGGGGGGACTGCTGGTGGCATGGGACCCCAGTCTCTTTGCGCTGAGTCCTATCTTGACGTGTGGGGGTTTACTCTTAGTAGGCACCCACATTACTTCAAAGATGGAGTTGGATTTTCTTAATTGTTATGGCC
The DNA here is from genome assembly GCA_000966675.3 of Picea glauca. Taxonomy (NCBI): domain Eukaryota; kingdom Viridiplantae; phylum Streptophyta; class Pinopsida; order Pinales; family Pinaceae; genus Picea; species Picea glauca. The sequence continues at coordinate 267,037 of JZKD02S1882760.1, read as the reverse complement.
CTTGCACCGATCGACATAAGTTCTGGAATCAGCTGGCAGGTAGTGGGATCTTCTCACTCAAAAATCTAATAATCAGCGGTGATCTTAATATCCTTCTCGCTGCTGATGAGGCCTGGGGAGGAGCTATCCTGCCAAATTCTTCTACAGACTTCTACAAAGCATTATTCGCCCAGCATAATCTGATAGATGTAAGGCCGACCAGACTGTCCCCTACGTGGAGGAATGGCAGGATTGGCACCAATGCAATTGCTAGAAGACTCGATCGATTCCTTGTGGCGGGTAATTTTCTGTCCTCTCTGGTTCTTCCGTCTTCTTGGGTTCAGTTTCCTTACTTCTCCAACCATGCCCCTATTTTCTTGCATCTGATTTTATCTGAGTTACACAACCAGTTCCCCTTCAAATTCAACCATGATTGGCTTAAGTCAACTGAATACTCCGAGCTGGTTACTTTGGTTTGGTTGGATCCCATTTTTCACACCGAAGAGAATCCCCAGATACGCCTCACTTGGAAGCTAAGGGTTCTTAAATAAAAAACAAAGAATTGGTTCCTGAGACACAAGTCACTGGAACAGAGCCGATTACTCACTTTGGAGACGGAAATTTCAAACCTGATCAGTGAATCGGCTTACACTCCATTGTCTCTGGATGAGTCCAGTCAGTTAAAACTGCTCGAAACAAACAGGAATGCCATACTGCTAAACGATGAAAACTGTTGGCGCCTTAGGAGCCGCGCCACTTGGTTGAAAAGTGGAGATTCCAACACCCGATATTTCCACAAACTTGCTAGTTTTAACCGTAATAAAAAGCTTATTCAGTCTATAACTAGCATGGGGGGCGATGCTATCCATGGGTAGGAGGCCATTAAGGCTGAGGCCGTGGCCTATTTTGCGCAGCTTTATAAATCCAATACCTCTCACAGCCTTCCGGAGAAAGTAGCTACAGCCAGTCTCTTCCCACAGTTAATCACTGATATTGAAGCGGAGGCTCTTTTCAAACCAGCCACTCTGACTGAGATCAAAGACATTCTTCAAAAGTTTAAAACCGAAAGAAGCCCGGGGCCAGATGGCTGGACCTCGGAATTCTTTTTATTCTTCTTTGACCTTGTGGGACAGGATCTACTACAGATGGTGGAGGACACCCGCATCTGAGGCAAGATCTCGGGTAATTTAAATTCAACCTTCTTAGTCTTAATTCCAAAAGTTGACTGTCCACTCTCTTTCGATGACTATAGGCCGATTTCCCTGTGCAATCTTATCTACAAGATTGTCTCCAGAGTAATCTCAAACAGAATCAAGCCCGTTCTCGGGAGGAGTCTCTCTGCTGAGCAGCTGGGGTTCTTAAAAGGTCGCAGGATCCAGGACGCCATTGGGACGACCCACGAATGCATCCACAACATCAAGCAAAAGAACCTAAAGGCGCTGATTCTAAAACTCGACCTCAAGAAAGCTTTCGACTGCATCGATTGGGATTTTCTGCATCTAGCTCTCCACTCGGTGGGCTTCGGGGAAAAATTTATAACATGGATTTTGGCCTGTATTACCAGTCCTAACTTTGCTGTCCTGGTAAATGGGCAGGCCACACATTTCTTCAAAAGCGGGAGGGGGCTTCGACAAGGCTGCCCACTCTCCCCTTACCTTTTTATCCTAATTATGGAGAGCCTCAGCCTTCTGCTCGCCAAAAGTTCTTCAGATCATCTTATTTCGGGCATTAAGATAACCAATCTCATCAAGATAATCCATCTCATGTTCGTGGACGATGTTCTACTTATGTCTAAAGCTGATCCTGAAGAATGGTCTGTTATTCTTGAGGTGCTCAGTCTTTTCAGTTTGATCTCGGGACTATCTATCAATCCCACAAAATCCACCGTTCATTACTGGGGTCTCTCAGAGGAGGAACTCCATAGCCTTAAACTTGCCATCCATTTCTCCTTTATCAATCTGAATGAGGGATTCAAGTATCTGGGTTTCCATTTGAAGATGAGCGCCTCCTCGCCGGAAGACTGGAGATGGCTAGTGGATATCTTTGAGCGCAAAATTGAATTCTGGTGCAACATTTGGCTTTCACTGGGCGGCCGCTTGATATTGGTAAAATCTGTGCTGGAGAGCTTAGCTGTATTTTGGATGACATTGGAGCGCATTCCTAAGAAGATTCTTGATATTCTTAGAAGGCTTTCTTTCCATTTCCTGTGGTGTGGTCTTGATCGAAAGCCTCATCTACATCTTTTTAGTTGGCAATTTCTGGCAAGGCCCAGGAGGGCAGGGGGTTGGGGGTTAAAGAATATCACCCTCTTCAACGAGGCTCTCCTTGCTAATTCTTTCTAGCGGGCTGTCTCCCACGACAACATTTGGCACCGTATCGTATTGGGTAAGTATCTGGGCCATAAACCACTTCTTAACTGGATTAGAATGTCATCCTTCAATTTAAACCGTGCTTCACAGTTCTGGAAAGGATTGGTTGCCTCTTCGCCAGTCATTCTCCATTGGCTCAGATGGAAGCCAGGAGTGGGTAGTGCAATCCTTCTCGGCAGGGACCGAATTCTTGGGCTGGAGGACAGGTCGCTGCTCTCTCCCTTGCTGGTATCGAGGCTCCATTCATTGAATATATCGTTCCTGGATCACGTGAGGGCCCTGAATGGAGTGATCCACTTCCCGAGTAACTGGATGGGGAGCGCTGATCTTGCTCTTAGCGGGACGATGGCCATCGAGTGGGAGTTTTTCACCTCGACACTCAGAAGTGCGGGAATCTCATTGACCGCTGACCCCGATGTGTTAATTTGGGCTGGGGGGGATGCCACCGGCCGCATCACTGTCAAGAACATTCATTCTGCTCTCCTTCATCAGCAAAACGTTGGCCCAGATTCTTCCTGGACATTCCATATCTGGAACTGGAAAGTTCCACTCAAGCTGAAACTATTTGTCTGGTTGGCTGGTAAGGATCGTATCCTCACCTGGGATGCTCTTCGCCGGCGTGGCTGGAGTGGCCCGGGTATTTGCCTGCTTTGCCGTTTAAACTCCGAGGACACCTCACATTTGCTGGTCCAATGCCCATTTACCACAGAGCTCTGGAATCTTTTGTTGAAACACTACGCTCTCCCTTTCAAGTGGAGCGGCGTTTCCATTGCTGACTATTTCTCCACTTGGATAGCACAAAGATCGGCCCCTCTGTCTCTGGCGGTATTTGCGTGTTTTCATCTCTGGATCGAGAGAAATTTTGCAGTATTTGATGATCGGCCTCCTTCTATTAGGCGTGTATTTCACAAAATTCTGGCAGCCTTCTGCTGGCAGCCACCATCGATCAAGACCTTCTCTCCTAAAGCGTGCACACTAGAGGTGGCGACTGGACATACACTAATCTGTTTTGATGGTGCTGCTCAACTGGATGGCCGGGTTTGCGGGGCTGGAGGCATCTTCAAACATCACCCGGCGAGGGTCACCAAGTGGTTCCTAAACTGTGGAGAGGGCACAAATACAAAGGCTGAGCTCTTGGGACTGTGGGCCTCCCTCACACTGGCGGCTATGTGGGCGATCAACCATCTTCTCATACTTGGTGATTCTCGAGTGATCATTGACTGGATAACGCAAAAATGCAACCTTCACTCAATTCATATTGAAGGCTGGTTGCAGCTCACGAGGAACCTTTCTGCCCACTTTGCCGACATCAATTTCAAACACATTCCTCATTCTCTCAACAGGGAGGCTGATGCGCTCTCAAAGAGAGCACTATATGGGGTGGTGGGAAGACTCTCAGTCTTCCACAATGATAATGGGATAGACAGTCCCATATCCTCCATAAATGTCTTTGAAAGATGAAGGCCGTAGCCATTTAGCTGATGAATTGGATCCAGTTACTTATTTTAGTTAAATCTATTTGAGTAGAGATGTACTCTCTCCCCGTGAGCGATAGGGTAATTCCTCCTGACTGGATACGTATTGATTGAGTCCCTGTATTGGAGCAGTTCTTTGATGACAAACAACTTACAGTGCTGGCAGATGTAAAAGAATTTATACTTTTATAAATTTGAGGAATTTTTTATTGGAAAAAAAGTGGTTGAGGACATACAATTTTTTAATATAGATAAAAGAAACGAAAAGAAAGGCTAGGTCGATTCACATAGCTTCGGATTTCCATGGAGTCATTATGCCCAACGTATTCGTCTATTATTTTCTCTAGCAAGGCGACCTGTATGATATGTTCATTCTTCAAGCGACGATTGAGACCTTGCATATCTATGTATGTCTTACTACTACTATTATTAAATCCACCAATGTTTATACACACACATAGTGTAGGTGTAGTAATGGAGTAGCTACCCTTTCTGCGATATTGCGGTGTCCTTGTACGGATTCACATTATATATATATATGTACAAATATACATATTGTATTGGAGGTCTCCCACCTTTTCCATGTTTATATGTTATTGGTTGTTGTGCGGGGATTTAACAAGTGGAGATGGAGTTAGAGTCGTTGTAGGTTGTATTGTGGAGGAGGATTTGGGTCTCTTTCTCTATGAGTTGAAGCTGTTGATCGAGTGTTTTCTAGGAGGTGAAAAAAAATACACCAAGTATAGTCAAAGTTGTCCACTACCAATAAAAACAAAGTTACCGACTTAATGAGAATTGTGACCTCAAAACTGAATTCAATTTTTTTTTATTTAAAATAAAAAATATTAAAATATCTTAAACTATAACTTTAAAAATTAAAATACACAACCAAAATGCAAAAAATTATATTTTAAAAACAATATTTAAATAATAACAAAACAAATTCAATAAAATAAAAAACAAAAGTTAAAACCAATTTTAAAATAAAAATGAAAACAAATTTAATAAAATAAAATAAAAATTCAAAACCATTTTAAAATAAAAAAGATAGAAAAATTAATTAAAGTTAGAGTAAAAAATTGAAGAAAAAAAAATAATAAAATTAAAAGTAAAAGTTAAAAAAAAAAAATCATTTTAAAATTAAAATTATAATAACTTAATTAAAATAAAAATATTTAAAAACAAATTGCATTTTGTGGGTGTCGGGGGGTTGGGTGATTCCCTAGGGGCCAAGCCTTGACACTGTGTGACCAAGGCCTCAACCATGGGGGTTTGGGCGATGTCGGGCATCGCCCGCCACTGTCTCCCTTCTCAAAATTTCATTAAAATGTTTTAAATTTTAATTTTTTTTGTAAAAGTTTTAAAATTTATAATATATATATATATATATATATATATATATATATATATATATATATATATATATATATATATATATATATATATATATATATATAATCCAGAGTCTTTGTATCATTGATAAGGATAAATTATACAATTTTTTTTTGGTGCTGGCCTAGCCGCAGGGAAACCAGACCAACAACAAAACATAACATTGTCATTCACCAATTGTTTGATATGTCTAAGATCTATAACTGATAAACTAAAATATGAATAGCTCCTAGTTCCTCTATGAGTACTTATTTCCTTATTTAATCTACTGAGTAGATGTGGTAAACCAAATCCTCGTTGATAATTTAACAAAAACCATAGAAGGAACAACATAAAACTTAGCTAATGTTTCGGCTTGCTGTCGGTGGAACTTGGGGCTAAGCATAGTCCAGATTGGACAAATCCATGCCGACAATCTTGTCAACGATCAGGTTTAGGTTGTGGTTGACCAACTTGATCTGGAGCTGGACATCATTGAGTTGCAGGAGGACTTCTTGGTGGGATTCATGGTCGTCCAACAAAACTCCACCCATTTGAGTTTTCAGGTGCCAATAGATGTCAACAGTTTTCAGGTACTACGAGGAACAACCACGGACGAAACCAGTATCAAGAACCCATGAGATGGTCGTCTCCTTCACTGTAACGTCCTCGACCATCAACCCCATTGTCAAGCAACACTACTACGCAGAACATTCACATACATATAATATGCATTAAATCAAATTAACACATTTAACATAGAATTACTGCCATCATACAGACTTAAATAGAACTAACCATAAATATCATTGCAACAAAATACATGATAATATTACAAGCATCACAAACATGCAATTTAATTGAAATTAAAACACATAATGATACTTATCTTTGAAACTATAGTAACTCCACCAACTATGTGCATACCTTCCACGAACCTCCCAGCCTTAGACCACGTTGCTCATCACACTCAACAGTGAGTCACCCCCGAACTGGGACCAATCTCCACTCTGGGCAAGGGAATCCTAGACTAGGTTGAGGTTACAGGAAAACTACACAGAGCAACAAGAAGGATTCTCTCTAGGAGCCTTCTTATGCCCACTACTCACGAACTCTCATTCCCCACATGTCTGTTCCATCCGGGAGTATACACCTTCACAAGAACAGTCCATCGGTGCTTCACCTCCCTCTCTAGGTCTTGGCAAAAAGCCAAATCAAGAATTCTCAGATCTCCGTAGATGGTGCTGGACTCTCTCTGGGAGAAAACCACTTCCCAATAGACTCTCTCACCTGGAGAGAGATGCTCACAGGCCTGACAACCTGCCTCTTCTACCACGGTCCTGACAACCCGCTTCTTCAACCAGTTTCAGCTAAATTCCTGCAAGGTGAGGATAACAACAACACAATTCCACTCATGAAAAACAGAAGATAGAAACCCAAAGAAAGTTTGGGTATGGACTCGACTTTGCAAGGGCGGATAGGTTGGGCTCACATGATACACAGGTGACATGGCTCAATCCACAGGTTTGTGACACAACTCAATCAACGCAGAGGTCAAACACAGACTCAAGCAGTTCAAACGACAGATACGTCGAATTCTCAGGAAAACATTATGGTTTTCTGGTTTCAGAGTTGCGTGACCAGGAATCAACGTAGAGATCAGACACAGAGGTAACATGGTTTAGACTGTGGATGCAAGAATGGAGGACGAACCCCCATCACGGCTCAATTCTTGGGTTAAATTGCATGTTCTTGGGCCGACATATGTCGCCCATGAAGCTGCATGCACTCCATCAAGTATGTGTTCCCTTTTTTTTACACGTTGGAGCTGCATGTGTTGCCTCTCCCAGAACTTAGGATAAAAACATGTTTGTCACACAGCTTTGGAATAATAATAAATTATTATTCCCAACGACTTAAGCCCCTAAGCTTAGCCCCTTTTTCCAACCTTTCAGACCCCTTTCCCTTACCCACCTTGTGGAAGCTTAGTCCCCCATCACTCTTTCTTCGTGATCGATCTGCACACAACGATGTTTAATTTTTATTAATGTTCCGCATAATTACATATACAAAAACAAGGTCCTGGCCTTTAACACTTAGGCTCTCCAACCCAATAAACACATAAGCCCACCAACTTATCAATACTCGACTCACCAGCCTACAAAACATGATTTACAATTCATAAACATGTTTACAATTGATAATATAACTGGGGCACTACCGGGGGATATTACAATCCCCTCCCCTTATTTTTGCACTATCCTCAGTGCAAATATTTACACAACATCAACAAGATTTCCAAAATCTTCAAAAAGATGTGGGTATTCTTCCTGCATAGCATCCTCATGCTCCCATGTTGCGTCCTCAGGACCGTACCAGGTCCACTGGACCTTTACAAGCCCTATGGATTGATTCCGGAGCTGTTTGCTTTTTCGGTCCAATATGCGCACATGATGCACTTGAAGGACAACTTCTTTCTCCACTTGAATCACATTCCAATCAATTACATGATTAGCATTAGGTATATATTTCTTAAGCAATGAAACATGAAACACATTATGTATAGTCATGGATGCAGGTAATGCAAACATATATGCAACTGGCCCACAAAATCTGGCTGCCAACTTGGCGCACTTTCCCAGCTTTAGGGAACTTCTATTGGCTTTCACTTTCAGGAAAATATGATCGCCCACTTTAAACTCTCTATGGGTTCTGTTTTTATCAACATAACTTTTCTACCTGTCTTGTAAAACTTTCAAATTCTGCTTAATTTTTATCATTTGTTCTTCCATTTCCTTGAGCAAATCTGGCCCAACTACTGCCCTATCAGCTGGATTATCCCAGCTTATTGGAGTATTGCACTTTCTGCCATAAAGTGCTTCAAATGGGCTCATCTTCAACGATGCTTGATACCCATTGTTGTAGGCGAATTCTACCAAGTGTAGGTAGTCTTCCCATTTCGATGGTTTGTCCATCACATACATCCTCAGTATGTCTTCTATTACTCGATTCACCCACTTTGTCTGCCCATCCGACTTAGGATGATAGGCTATACTGAAGTTCATATTCGTTTCGAACCCCTTGAATAACCCTTTCCAGAAACTTGAGGTAAATTTCGGGTCTTTGTCAAACACAATTGTCTTGGAAATTTTGTACAATTGTGCCACTTCCTTCGTAAAAATGTCGACAACACCTGCTGCCTTGTGAGTAGTCTTTAACGGAATAAAATGGGCAGCTTTCGTAAGCTTGTCCACCACCACCATGATGGAATCATGTTTCTTTCTTGTTCTGGGTAATCCTATGATGAAATCCATTGTCACCACTTCCCACTTCCACTCAGGAATGGGTAAAGGCCGCAACAATCCTGCTGGGTGCCTGTGCTCAACTTTAACCTTCTAGCACTCCATACATCTAGCGATGTATTCAACAATCTCTTTCTTCATACTTGGCCAAAAGTAATGGCTCTTGACTACTGCCACAATCTTCTAGTATCCAGGGTGCCCAACATAAGGCACATTATGGATTTTATGCAAAATCATAAGTTTCAAGTCCTGGACATTAGGTACATAAGTTCGGTTCTTGTACAGAAGTATTTCATCAGCCTCTAATTTATAATTTTCCACTTTCTGTGGCATCTCACCTTGCTGTAGCTTTGCTACTAAATCCCTGTACTTCAAATCTGTATTTGTGGCTTCCAAAATTTTTCCTTTAATATCAGTTCGGTACATGCTAATGGTCGTAGCATGCAATTCATGCACTCTCCTGCTGAGTGCATCAACCACTTTGTTCTCTTTTCCTTTGATATGCTTGATATCAAAGTCATATTCACAAAGAAAATCCAACCACCTACTTTGCCTAACATTCAAGGTTAGTTGATCAAACAAATATTTCAGACCGTTGTGGTCTGTTCTCAGTTCGAACCTCATTCCCATGAGGTAATGCCTCCATTTATTTAGAGTGTGTACTATGGTTGCCAACTCCAAATCATGAGTTGCATAGTTCCTTTCGTGCTCTTTCAACTTTCTGGATTCATAACAAATTATGAATCCATTTTGACCAAGGACTCCTCCCAGTCCTTCTTTGCATGCATATGTACACACTACAAAGTCTTCATTCGAATCTGCAATCCTTAGGATTGGAGTACTGGTTAACAGTTGCTTCAATTGCTAGAAGCTTCTCTCACAATCCTTTGTCCACTGAAACTTCTTCTTCACGAACAGGACCAGTGCACCCCAAGGTGACACACTTGGGCATATATACCCATTCCTTAGGAGCTCCTCAAGCTGCAATTGCAGCTCTTTCAGCTCCAGGGTACTCATTCTGTAAGGAGCTTTTGACACTGGAGCTGCTCCAGGCATCAAGTTTATAGAGAAGTCAATATCTCTCTTCGGGGGTAGTCCGGGTACCTCCTGAAATACATCCTCAAACTCTTTTAGTACCACATGATCTTCAATCTTTGAAACCACATCCTTAGATGCTTCCTCCACATGGGCTACAAATAATTGACAACCTTTCCTGTAGCACTTCTTCAGCTGCGTTGCTGAGATTTCTTTGATAGCAACAACTTTGAGAATTTCTTGGACTTTTTTCCGATTTCCTTCCTCATCCAGGCAAGTGAATGCCTTATTACGACAGTCCAAGATGACATGGTGTTGGTCCAACCAATCCATCCCAATTAGACAGTCATAAGAACCTAAAGGTAGAATGTTCAATTCAACGTTTGTGCTTAGTCCATTCATGTCCAATGGACATGACTTAATTAACTCAGTGACTTTTCTCTTGGTTCTTGTAGCCAGCTGCATTAACCAAGACTTTTCGTGTTTTCTTCTCGACAACTACAAACTCTCCACCACTCTAGGATCTATATAACTATGGCTAGCCCCTGAATCAATTAAAATAGTGAAGGGATGGTTATTGATCATACCTTCCACTTCAATCTTGTGCGACTGATATTCAACTTGCTTGTTTTCCAGGGCTGCATAGATCCTTGGCATTCTACTGACCATGTCCTCCACTATTTCAACTTGCTGAACATTATGGAAAACTCTCACTTTGCCATTTTTATGGGGGAAATCTCTGTACTTGTGGTTCCCCTAACAACCCCAACACTGAATGGGCGTCTATCTTGGCCTTTGTTCCCCTACGTCAGCCATTCTTGGCTCTCTAAATGATGGATGCCCTTGAGGAATATTTCTGAAAAAGGAAGGTTTGTTTCCCTTCTTCTTTTTCTCTTTCTTAAAATTCTTCTGGTCATCCCAAGCCTTCTGAAAAGTAGGCTTTTCTCTTTGCTGCTCATATAAGAATTTTTCTCTTCTTATCGTTTCTTCCTTAGTTTTTGGGTCATAATACTGAATCTTGTCACCAATTGAAGGTGGCAATCCACTTAGATACCTCTGAATCTTGACAGTCTCATCCTTGATGAACAGAACATACTTCAGTAATTCCAAAAACCTTCGTTCATACTCATCAATGGTCATGCTACCGAGCTTTAGTTTAAAGAACTCTTTCATATTTATGTCATAATATCTCTTAGTCAAGTATTTCTTCTCGAAATACTTCTTGAATTCTTTCCAAGAGATATCTTTCTCTCTAATGTGATGCACTTGCACAAGCTGATCCCACCACATGGATGCCTTTCCTTTCAGTTGATACATTGCAATTCTTCCTTCTGCATGAGAGGAATAATTATGTAGTTGGAAATATTTCCTCATGCCAAGCAACCGTGTCTTGACATCTTCCTCCTTATTATGTTCTCCATCAAACGTAGGAGGCTTAGTCTTGTTCATTTCTCCCTTCAACTCATCCACTCCAGATCTCCTATCCTTTCTGGTAGGAGATGGGCTTGAACTACTATGTGCCCTCCTCTTGTAGCGACCTTGGGAGTGATGATGGTGTCTACCAATCCTTCTTGATCTTCTTCCCTCAGAAGTCTGGTGACTCCCTGTTTTGCTCGAGTCTCTCTCCTTGTCCAACTTCTTTTCTATTCTCTCCAGACTCTTCATCAACTTTAAGTTGAATTCTCCCTACTATTCCTTAGCTTTCATGAGCCTTCTGCTATCTTCTCGGTGAGTTTGGGCATCTTTCTACAATCTTTCAATGATTTTCATCATATGCCCTTCCTTATCTAACTCTTCTCCATGCCCATTGGAGTTCGATCATTCAAATCCCAAATGGACGTCCATCCCTTTTATTTCATTCTCTAAACTGGAAGCATTCCGTGTCTCTTCCATTTCTTTTCACTTAGTGGCAACTCTATTAAGTTTTTGGCGCTCGCTAAACTTATGCAAACACACGTACAAACAACCAGAATTTGTCAGGCCATAATTCCTTAACAAATTTTGCAACATTCATAAACAAATCTGATTCAAGAAAACATTCAGTTTTCATTTTCTGTGATTCTCGTTCAATCAAAAATCCCCACAAATTTCTTCTTTCAGAGCCCTACTCTGCTAAGTTTTCGGGCACTAACCCCTTTTTCTCAATTCCCCAACCCACGCGACCATGGGTTGTGACCAAGTGCTAGATCAATAAGCGCACACTCGGGCCTTCGACCTTCGGCTTCAGAATATTTCCAAGCATAACACAACAATCACTCGGAGTTCCAAGTTACCAAACTCATGCAGTAAGGTGGATCAACGGTCCAAGTCTACCTAGCATCCTATGGCTGATACTCGCTGTGGAACCTCAGGCGTATGAGTTCTGGGACTTCGAGACTTCAGAAGATTTCACATCCACACACCCCGAATCATTAATCTCCGAACACTCCCACGTCACCTTAGGTGACGTAATTACGTCACATCACTCAACGTTTTCCCAATTGCGAGGACATGCAATGGTGGTTTGGTGTAACCCACCTTTCATCCCGCAATTCTCCTGATGTTGTAACCCCTTAGTGAAACCACGGTTTGGATTGCGGGACCTCCTTGGAGAATTAGCTTCCGTGCAACTTGGGTCCCCGCAATGTCTCCTGGATGTTGATCTTGATGTATCATGATCAACGCCACTGTGGGTCCTCCAACCTTTAACTACGTTACGTAACCTCGACCCCACTAGCCCTTCTCATACGACAAGCCACATGGTGGAATACTAGCGGCCGATACGTGGCCCATTAAGATGGGTCACATGGATCACATTCCAAATTCCATTTCAATCTTCCACGGGTTCGAAACCCACTTATACGTGGCACACAACCCATGTGTCCACGCCACCTCCAAGTGACGTAATCATGACTCACTACTTCGGCTCTTCATGAGCTTTCACCCTTCACTACTGTGTTTGACCTTTTTAACATTGGCTTGATCCAACAGTCAAGCTCTCCTCTCCAGATCTACGGTGTAGATCCACTTCGGGGCTTTGGAGCTTCAGGCATCGAGCTTTCTCTTATTTTGCATCAACTTCACCGAAGTCACGAAGTCCGAAGGGCTTCCAGGTTAACCCTTCTACACCTTCCCCAGATATGACAGTCGTAAGGGATTTCCCTTCCTTCCGAATAGATCCTATGACGTAGAACAAGCTCTGTTACTCTGCGGATTTCCAAAGGAATTCACGGCTAACTGCCTCGCAACATTACCAGCTCTGACAGTCGTGAAGGATTCTCCTTCTCCCGAACATATCCTAAGGTCCACATTACTCTGCGGCCCAACGCCACTTCTGTCGTGGTTTTACAACACCGTTACTCCTCGTGAGCTTCGTAATACAACCAAGGTAACCTCTTGGTATTCAGGAACATTCTGAGGTTTGAAATTGGTCCTCCAGACACAATTTCCTCTTGAAACCTTGGGTCCAATGACCACTTATCCATCCCATCCAGGCTTCGTGTTGAAACAATGGGTCAAAACTTGAGTTTTGTCCATTTTGACAACAACTACTTCCAAAACTCTTGCTTCAACTTCCACTAACATGGCCCATCCAGGCTCAGTGTTGTAACTATGCTCTGATACCAATTTGTAACGTCCTCGACCATCAACCCCACTGCTGGGCAACACTACTATGCGGGACATTCACATACATATAATATGCATTAAATCAAATTAACACATTTAACATAGAATTAATGCCATCATACAGACTTAAATAGAATTAACCATAAATATCATTGCAATGGAATACATGATAATATTACAAGCATCACAGACATGCATTTTAATTGAAATTAAAACACATAATGATACTTATCTTTGAAACTGTAGTAACTCCACCAACTACGTGCAGACCTTCCATGAACCTCCCAGCCTTAGACCACGCTGCTCATCACGCTCAATAGTGAGTCACCCCCTAGCTGGGACTGAGCTCCACTCTGGGCAAGGGAATCCTAGACTAGGCTGAGGTTACAGGAAAACTACATAGTGCAACCGAACAAATTCTCTCCAGGAGCCTTCTTACGTCCACTACTCACGGACTCTCATTCCCCACATGCCCTTTCCACCCAGGAGTATAAACCTTCACAAGCACAGTTCATCAGTGCTTCACCTCCCTCTCTGGGTCTCGACAATAGGCCGGATCAAGAATTCTCAGAGCTTCGTAGCTGGTGCTGGACTCTCTCTAGGAGAAAACCACTTCCCAGCAGACTCTCTCACCCGGAGAGAGCTTCTCACAGGCCTGACAACCTGCCTCTTCTACCATGGGCCTGACAACCGTCTTCTTCAACTAGTTTCAACCCAATTCCCGCAAGGTGAGGATAACAACAACACAATTCCACTCGGCTATGCAAGGGCAGATAGGATGGGCTCACATGATACATAGGTGACACGACTCAATCCACGGGTTTGTGAAGCAACTAAATCAACGCAGAGGTCGAACACAGACTCAAGCGGTTCAGACGATGAATACGTCGGCTTCTCAAGAAAACATTACGGTTTTCTGGTTTCAGAGCTGCGTGACCAAGAATCAACACAGAGATCAGACACAAAGGTAACACAGTTCAGACTGCGGACGCAAGAATGGAGGATGAACCCCCATCACGACTCAATTCTTGGGTTAAATTGCATGTGACTAGGCCAACACATGTTTCCCATGAAGCTACATGCACTCCATCATGTATGCATTCCATTTTTTGCACACGTTGGAGCTGCATGCGTTGCCTCTCCTAGAACTTAGGATAAAAACATTTTTGTCACACAACTTTATAATAATAATAAATTATTATTCCCAACGACTTAAGCCCCTAAGATTAGCCCCTTTTTCCAACCTTTAAACCCCTTTTCCCTTACCCACCTTGTGGAAGCTTAGTCCCCCATCACTCTTTCTTCATGGTCGGTCTGCACGTAGTGATGTTTAATATTTATTAATGTTCTGCATAATTACATATACAAAATAGGCTCTTGGGCTTTAACACTTAGGCTCGCCGGCCTAATAAACACATAAGCCCACCAACTTATTAATACTCGGCTCACCAACCTATAAAACATGATTTACAATTCATAATATAACTGGGGCACTACCGAGGGATATTACATTCACCTCTTCGTCCAAGATGAACTTTTGTATAATGCGAACATCAGCCTCGACCATATCCATTTCCGACTGAATTTCTGAAGGGGTGACTGAGCGATTGATATCCGCAGAGTTTTCTGCCACGCCCACCAGTTGAAAGCTCGACCAGGTTCTGGGTCTACGTGAGGTGCCCCCTTGGCCTCAATTGTAAGATCTGCCTCAAGCCATGTCAAAGGAGTTGGAGAACCAGAGTGCAAGATTCAGGAGCGAGAAGGGGGATGAAGTTCCCACCGCAGGATGCAATAGGGAAGCCATGGAGGGATAGGAGAGACAAACAACAAGAGACAAGCAGTAATGCAATCAGAAGGGGACGTAGATAACATAGCCACCCAGCGCTAGGGTCCATAAGTGGAGGATGCTCCCATGATTAGTGTAGATATGGGCCATATCCGCCATCAAACTCATTTTCTTCGCTACCTTCCCAAACGTCATGCGAAGGATAGGGGGATCGAGCTAGTAAGGAGCGTGTAGAATCATGACGTGAATGCGAGGACATGGACGCTCAAGTGCGAGGGAGAGACAACGATGGGGGGTAGTAAATTGCATGAGTAGGTAAGGTGGATGAC
Source organism: Picea glauca (assembly GCA_000966675.3). Taxonomy (NCBI): domain Eukaryota; kingdom Viridiplantae; phylum Streptophyta; class Pinopsida; order Pinales; family Pinaceae; genus Picea; species Picea glauca. The sequence goes on along the minus strand of JZKD02S1882760.1, from coordinate 251,785 downwards.
AAAGGTTGGTGATAGTTGTCCATAAATCTGGAGGCCAGGTGGGTGGGGGGGTCGAGGGAAATATAATTTTATATAAGTTTTTGTTTTTAAATATTTTTTTAAAAATATTTTATTTTAATGTCTTTAAATTAAATAATATGTGTTTTTTAAACTTAACTTATTTTATTTTGTATTAAATTTAAATTTCAATATATACATAATTTTTTTTTTTAAATTTTTCGGTTATTTCATTTTTTTTTAAATTTATATTAAATTTTGTATTTCATTATATATATATATATATTAAATTTCTTTACATTTTTTTTTTTATAAATAAATTTCTTTTTTTTTTTTTTATTTTCATATATATATATATATATATATATATATATATATATATATATATGATGATGATGATGATTAACATCCACTAAGACCGAATTGGTCTATCAGACCTTAAGAGGGTAAGTGATTACTTGCGATTCTTTAGAATTTTGTTTCTGTGCTCGAAAAACATTAAGAGAAGCTTTCCAAGATCACCATACTTTTGTTGAGTTAAGATGTCAGGAAGGTTGGTAGTGTGACAAATATTTTGAAAATGAGATTTAGTATGGGTATAGGCTGGACAATCTAAGAGAAAGTGCTTTTCATCTTCAACCTTCTTAGTGTCACAAAGGTGACACACTCTTTCATCCCATGGCGTTTTAGGAATTCACCAATGCCAAGTTTCACTATGGAGCTCGTGATAAATTGTTCTTATCTTAGTAATGTTTATTTTTTTCTTTACACTTGGAAAAACAAATAGATAATTTTGATCTTCTAGATTAGGGTTGATTACATCCTTATAAAACCTTAATTTTCTTTTTTCCTCTAACTCTTTATCACACCACATTTTCTCCTTAAATTTTGATTTGACATTTTTTTAATAGTATCTTTATTCTGCAAAATGGTGTCTTCCATGATTCCCCAATAGTTTAGCCAAGACCGGACATCTTTATGCCATCCTTGCTTGAGTTGATGGTGATTATGACTCTATTTTGAAGCAATTTTAGGAAGCTTCTTGTCTTCTATGTTGTTTAACTTGTTCTTATACATTAGGTATCTAGTCATAGCCACGCTCTCAATGGGGGAGAGGCTTGTTTCTAAGAGGAGGATAAGATAGGGCATATTTCCTTTAATTTTGAGATTATAGGTTATAAAATTCTTTTGTATTTGCTCTATCTTTCTCCAGGATTCATGAGAAATACTACATCCCCAGACTTCACATCCATAAAGAATAACAGGTGTAACAAGAGTCTCAAATAGGAGTTTCTTCTTATCCCAACTCCAAAGAACAATTGATTTACAATTGTTGTCAAGCCCATAATAAACTTTCCATACCCCAATAATCCTTTTCTCAATGCTATAATTCCAATTGAGCTTTTGGTGAATATCAATTCCAAGATATTTCTATGAAGTCACTTCCTCCAAGTTGTTTTTGTCATATACAAAGGTATCATAAGAAATCTTATAGGATTTAATTATCATGACCTTAGTCTTATCAGTATTAACAGTAATACCCATATTGGAGCAAAAACCCTTGAGGATTCTTAGTTGGTTTTCAAGATCATGGAGACTCCTTGCCATAAGAACCATATTTTATTTTATTTTTTTAAAATTTTTGGGCTTTCCTTTCCTTTTTAGTTTTAATTTTAATTTTTTTTTTTAAAGTTTTCTTTTGATATTCTTTTATAATTTATTTTTTAAACTTAAAAAATAAAATTTTCTAATTGTTTAGTTTTTTTAGTTTTTAGCTTTTCTTTAAATTTTTTTTAAATTCCGTTATAGTTTTTCTTAAAAAAAAAATGGCTGTTTTTGTTTTACTTTTTAAAAAACCAACTCTCAAATTTCTTTTTTTTGTAATTTCTTTAGTTTTTTAATGTAAATTATAAAAAATTATAAAAATAATTTTTAAGCAATGATTTAGGAGCCAAGTATGAGTTGTTTATCGATGATGGTAGTAATTGTCGAGGTCACAATTTCAATTAAGTTATAATATTAACTAAAAAAAAAATTGGTGCTACTAGTAGCATCACTTTTCGATTCAAAGACCAATTTTAAAATCTTTGTCCACAGTGACATTAGTTGTCAACACAATGGGTCTGAATTTTAATCACTACAAAAAAAAAGGTGCTACCGATAGAGTTCTCATTTAGAGGTTGCATTTTTTACCCTCCGTTTCAAAAAATGGTAACTATGTTTAAATACATCGTGGAAGCTAGAACTGCCCTCGCCTCCAATGTTGCTACTTTTCATCAAATAACTATTATCACCATCAACCCTTTCAGTCATGCCTGCAATAATGGATTTCCATGTAGGGAAGCATGCTTTGGCCCTTGCAAATCCAGGTATTTTTCTATGGGTTTTGACTTGTTTGCACTTGTTTTTAAGATGGGTGATTTTTTTAACCGTGTTAAGGAAGGATATGATCCATTGTTGTTGTTGGGTTTGTAGTATATTGTTTTTGTTTGCCGATCGTGTTTCCATGCATGAACATTGAAAAACCCACTTTTTATCTTTTATTTGTTAATGACAATGAATGATGCATTTTTAGTAAGAAATTTGAGCCTATTGGTCTCAAAAACAGATTGTTTTTGCTTTGTGTGTATTGTATCTTCTGCTTGTTGAGAGGATTAAGGGCTATGCCCTGTCCTATGAATGGATTTGAAGGGAGCTGCGTATCTTTTGTCTGTGAAACTGAATCCCAAAGATTTGAATGTTCTTTTTTAGAGTATGAAATTTCACATGCAAAACTCGCTGGAGGTCAAGAATTTTCAAGTAGGGTATCGTTGAAATCCAATCAAAACGCTCCATTTTACCCAAATGTTGTGTTTCACAGTCTGTGCATGGGATTTTTCTTGAAATTTGTATCTAGAGACCTCAAGGCTTAATTTGATCATCAAAGCCAGGGCTTGGGTTTAGTTGATAAAGTCCTCAACTGAGGCATTCTGGACATGAAAAAAGGGTCTTACAAGCCTATCATCAAGCTTCTTTCAATGATAAATTGACCTGATTGCAGGTGGTATATGAATAAGATATTGCAGATCAAAACCCAATTTTAAAGGAAAATTTTTAGGTTTTATGTATAATTTTTTTTCCTGAAATCTACAACAGAGCTCTAGTTTTTTGGTTTGTTGAACAAGCTAGGACTTGTGCTTCATCGATATCAGGGCATACAAGACATGGAAAAGGGTCTTACAAGCTCATCCTCATGTCTCTTCCAAGAGTAACCTAACTTGGTTCAGTTTGCAATCTGTTTTCTTTCAAGTTATTTAGCTTCTACTACCAGGGAAGCATCAAATGACAGTGTTTGTCAGAATAGGACAACTGAAGCACTGTCCCTGGTCACCCCAGTCCCCCACCATTGAAAACCCACCATTGAAATACTGATGGACCTTGTTGACCTTATGTGCATCAATGCTGGATTGTTGGATCCTTTCCATACATTAGATTGTTGGATCCTTGTGATTGCAGGATGACTCGCCCATGTTGCTTTAGGATTTTTTGTAAGTAGTAGATTTCCAAGAAATAAAATTAAAAGCATCTTGTGGCATTGTTAGGAACCTCAAACTTAATGTTTGATAGTTTCTATCCTTACAATACCAGTTGTAGGATGATCCACTCAGGTTGCCTAAGGATTTTCTACTAGAGTAATATATTTCCTAGAAATTAAATCAAAACCATCATGTGGCATTGTTACATACCTCTAACTCGATGTTGAATAATTTCTAGCCTTAATTTTCAATGCTCAATGGATGATTCCCCAAAGTTGAATAGAGAGATTCTATTGAAGCAATGTTTCCCAGAGTTGAAAAGGTAGAAAATGAGTTCATTGTTTTTAGGGAGAGAATGCTTCATTATAATTGTGCAACAGTTATTTAGTAGCATGAAATGTAGTTCCTAAAAGTGCAGGGGAAATTAGATCCAAGTTTTGGTTTAAATTCTTTTCTATGTGGTTATGTAATTCCTGATTGTTTTTTAGTGTGGTCCTTGATTTCTGATAGGTGTTGGTTCAATATGTATATGTATCATATTTTCTCAAAGGTACCAAATTCCCAAAATAGAGAAACTATAGTTAGCCATTTTACTTATGTCCCTAAGCTTAGTTCCCATTAAGGATAAGAACTTGTCCATTTCTTGGGTCATGAATCATATGTAATATTCTCTTTGGTGTGTCAACGTCAACTAACATACAGTGCCAAAAGAGAAGCTAATGCCTCTTGAGTCTATATATGGCTCATAAAAAAATTAAATAGAGCATGGCATGAGAGTAACTCACATTGTTTTGGCATGTTTTAAGCATGTTGCATATTTATTTCTCCATTTAATTGATGTAAATGGGTAAACTACATGTTGGGTAGTTTGTCCTGAAAGTGATTTATGGACATGCTGCAAATGAAAGTGATTTATGGACATGCTGCAAATGAAAGACGTCATCAGGATGCCAACATAATGGATGAAATTGTATTTATTACTAAACTGTTACAAATTGCCAAATGTAGAATAAAAAAAAGTTAGAAATTTGTGAATACTCCACTTGCAATGAATTTTTTTATCTTCTTTATAGGACAAAATACTTAGTGTTAAAGTATATTTTGCTAATATATAAGCCTGCCTACTGCATACAATTAGATGGTAACTGACCATATTACATAACAATAGTGGCCAATATGTGATTTGTGAAAGGTCAGATATTGCTTATCCTCAAGTTACAACCCGTTAACGATGACTTTTGTTGTTATTGTCATTAGGATCTTCATGATTTCCTTCTACAAATGTAAAAGTTTTGCAGTGCCAAGTTTGCATAGTCAGGAATGTAGGAGTTCAATCTCTTTGTGAATGCTGAGATGGGTCAATATAAGTAATTTGAAAATAAAAAAATATTTGGCACCTGGTGGGTGGATATCATGTCTATCCTAAGGCCCTTAGAATCTTCTAGGAGCGCAAGCAGTGAAGGTTGCCTTAATTTCGGTAGAAACAACATATTTGGTACACCTTCATCAATAAACCCATCAAACGTGATGAAACTGTACTATAGGGAAGAACTTAGTGGCATGACATTGAATCCTCGAACTCAACTTGACCCGTTTACACCAGAAATTCATACCCAACCAATGGAGCTACTCTCCCAGAGTTCACTTTCTGATATGAAAAGGCAGGCTATATTTAGGGTAGTAAGACAAAGGAACCATAATACAACAATATTACCTCACTCTTTCTTTTGTGTTATCTCACTCTTTAGCCTCTCTTTCTGAGAGTGTGAGCTCATATCCCTATCATAGACACCAGCTGAATATTAGTCCTACTTATAATCAAGGCTCTATCTGTAATTCTGCATCATTGGCAACTATTTCAAAATTTAATGTGGATAAGATTCTTAGTTTGCCAGCTTTACAGAGTCTTGCTTCTCTTGAGAAGCATGCATTAAACTACAATTTTGCAAATAATCGTGCTTTCATTCTACCAAAATTGAAACCACCAGATGCTCACAGAGTGGGTATAGGTCATGCTAAAATGGATGAATACCAAGAAGGCATTCAACACAAGCTACATGAGTTGGAGAGGGAGCTACTCTGTGATAATAATGATGCATTTATTGTGAGTTCCCTTCGCCTTGAGCAAAGCGGTCACCTTAATCGTAAGTGGGTTGATACCATACAAAATCTTCTATCAGAGGAAATTGTTCTTCATCCAACCATTTCAGGTGAATCACAGGGTTACCATAACAACAATAAGGAAAATCCAGCAAGTAATCCAAGCATATCGAGTGAAGCAATTGTAAAATGCACACCTAACACATTTTCCTCTAGTAAGGGCCATACAGAGCAAGGCCGGAGCAAGGCCAATCTTCGATGAATTATACCACAAATACTTAGCAACCGTAAGTGGGGGTCTGCTGGCGAAATCTTATCACGAGTCTTGAGAAAATCCTTGGCCATATCAGGAGAAGAGACAACTAAGGTAATAGTGGAGTCGAGGCAAAGAGACATGAGAGGCCTGGATTTCAAAGAAGTTCCAGCGCTTGGTGGGGAAGCTGTCCCAGCATGTGAAGGTTTCCGATGATGGGCAACTGGAATGGCCCCGGGGAAAATTCCTGTTTCTTACCTAGACGAAGCAGCTCCATGATCCTACTAATGTGACCACGGATGCGATGACTTTCACACAAAACTCTAAGGCATTTCAGAAGTTGCCTCTCCATCTGATAAGACAACAAAGAAACAAGAAACAGACAGTAGCAAATGAATCTACAACAAAGGATCCAAATGATAGGTGACACAAGTGGACAAAGATGACAGTTTGGGCATCCGTGGTGGGGAGGCTCCCCCTCCTCCCTTAGTTGTGGATGTGTGCAGGCCTATTTGGGCACCCACAGTGGGGAGGGGGCATCCCAGCCTCCTCTTTTGGCTGTGCATGACATGCAATCCACAATCAAAGGGGGAGGCTGGGATGTAGACTGGACGTTCACAGTGGGGAGGGGGCGTTATTCGACATTGGCCTCCTCCCCTCTTCGTTATGAATTGATGCAATTCACAACAATTGATCGGTCATCGCTCCCTCCTCAGAAACATTTGAATATTAATTTTTTTTTTATTATTTAAATTTTATTTATTTTATTTAATTTTTTTTATATGTTTTATTTGTTTTAAAATAGGTTTTTAATTTTAACAATAATTTTATTTGTTTTTAAATTTTAATAATTTGGTTTTTTTTATTGTTTTTTATTTTAAGTTTTTAAATGTATGCTTTTAATAATTTTTTTTTTTATTTTTTTTAATAATTGTGATTTAGTTTTCATTTTTTTTTTTATAATTTTTTTATAAAAAAAATTGTTTTTTTTTTTTTTTTTTTTTTAATTTTTTTTTTTTTTTTTTTTTTTTTTTTGATTTTTTTATTTTTTTTTTTTTTTAAAAAATGTATTTTTTTTTTTTTTTATTTATTTTTTATTAAAAATTTGTTGTTTGCAATTTTTTTTCAAGATTTTTTTTCTTTATTTATAAAAGATTTTTTTTTTTTAAAAAAAAGAATTTGTATAGAAGTGTTTTTTTTTTTATATATATCTGACTTAATTATTTTTTGAATGTAAAATTTTTTAAAAATAAAATTTATTTATAAATAAATTATGAAGTGATGATACTTTTCGATTTGTCTCTGAGGTGTAGATCAGTTGGTGATACAGTGCATTGTTAAGGAATTCCTTGTGATGTCGTTGGTTTGAACCTTGCAAAACCGTGTGTGGAACCATATGGGTACACTTAGAGGTTATAGTGGTAGCGATTGGAATTGACCATGTGTCATGCGAGTGTGAGCCTACCCAGTTGTTGATTCCGTCAGATATATAAAAAAATATCACCTTTAGATTTAGGAGTTGATTTTAGTGCTTTATTTGCTATGGTGTCAGTGGTCAAGGCCACAATTTCAATTAGGTCATTGTTTTCACTGAAAAAAAAGGTGGTGCTACTGGTAGCATCACTTTTCAATTCAAGGGTCAATTTCAGGGGTTTGTCTACAATGCCCACAATATCAAGGGTGATATTTAAAAAAAATCGCAATTTTAACCACCTCCAAAAAAAGAAGTGCTACCGATAACACCACTTTTTGATTTGGGGGTTGATTTTGGTGTTTTTTACCCCAAAATATCATATTTTTGGGCTAGAATTCTCATTTCGAGGTCACTGTCCTTGTTAAGTTGGTAACTTTGTTTTAGATTGAACTCGATATTAATTTTTAAAGAATGTGGATGTCAATTATTTCATAATAATCTAATCATATCTTGAAATCCTAGTAAATCCAATCAACAAACAATCTAGTCAGATGGAGTAGTAACTAGATTATAAATTAAGACAAATAATTTACAAAGGATTTTTTTTTTAAATGTATCCAAATTTAGTTACAACATTCGACTCTAACTTGGAGATGACGCCTCCGTACGAGGTGCCAAGATTTGTAGATTAGTGTCGTCATATTGGGCATGGAGTCACATCGTAATTAAGATCATCATCATTAATACTTGTCAAATCTACACGTTATTTGTGCAAAAATCCATGTTAGACCTTTTAATTTGTATCTAGTAATTTAGAGTTCAAGAACCGTACCCGAAAAATCTTTACACATTTATTTATATAAATAATCAATGGTTAGAATTTAATTGTTTCAACATCCTCATTGCTAATTCAGTTACAAAAATCTTTCAAATTTCTTTGTATATCAGACTTCTTATTCCGAGAAATTGAAAAAAAAGACAACTTTGAAAATGAGTTATTCAAATGTTGAAAAGAAGGAGGATTCAAAAGCTTCATCTTCCCAGATTAAAGAAGAGGCTGAACCATGTAACAAACCAAGGTTTGCACCAAGTATTTGTCGCAATGTGACTCACGTCAAGATAAAGGAAGCTTCTGAAATGCTAGAAGTTTTGATTTCAAATCAGGCTTATATGAAGAACAAGATTGATGTTTTGCTTCATCAAGTGTCACACTTAAGGCATGATGGTATAGGCCTGCAGGGCACAGCACAAAACGACGTAATTTATATTTCTGATTAAACTGGAAATTCCTTAACTCCTTTTTTGAAAGACATTATGCAAAGATGGTTGTTTAGTAATTTATATATATATGATGTAAAAAGACTATATTTAAGTTTTATAACCCATGAATTTTGGACCTTTATATATATATATATATATATATGATGGGTTATATTTTTTTTTCATGCACAACTTTATTTATAAAATTCTGAAGTAGTTTCAATATCTAACTATGTTTCTTTTTCGATGATGTGTGTTTATGTTCAAATTCTTCTATTTACATTAATATAAATGTTTATATTAAGGTAATTTTCTTTCTTTATATGTAATTGATAATGTTATGAAATCTTTTATCACAAAATTTAGAGATTATTAATATAAATTTGGAAAGATGATTTAGTCAAAAGTGTAATCTACTTTTGAGTAACAATATATATACTTAATGATCTATAAACATAATAGAAAAAGAAAAAGAGAATGAAATCATAATATTATTATCAATAACTTTTAAACTTTCAAATAGTTTCTTGTAAAGATTAAATATTTCTCACGATATATATCAAGTTAAGATCTAAAGAAAATCAGAAGAATCAATTGTTATGATTTTTGACATATTCATGTTTGTTTGTTTGTTTTTTTTTTTTTTTTTTTCAAGTCTTAAGCCGAAGACCCCTTATATATATAAAACTTATTTTATTCAAAAGATCCTTTCATAACATAAGTTTAGTAGTTCAGTGTTGCTCCATTTCTTGCAAGCATCTATAGCCCGACGAAGTCACCACGACATCACAGGCCTTGCTCCGCTGCCAACGAGTGTCCATAGCCCCGATGAAGATACTTGCATTTCCCAACATAATTTACTTTCACCATCTCTATTTTATTAGTTCTTTATGCATGCTAAGATGGGGGCAATCAATATGTATTAAACAAAAAGAGACGATACCTATTAGTTAGCTACTACCCTTAGGTGTTGGGTAATTATTGTAGTCTTTAAGTATGTATATCTGAAGGCTAGAATTATTATGTATATACTGTCTTGATCATAAATCAACCAAGAGTTGAGATTTTTAAAAAATCTATGTTTGAAAATCAAGGAAATACATTGTAAAGATAAAGATCAAAATTAAAGAATAATAGATAAAAATACACCATCAATCTCATATTTACTGAGAAAAATACTGTTTATAGAGCAACATATTTACAACTAAAAATTGTAGAAAACAATTGCTAATTGTGCGTCTTCCAAGATAAAATTTATCTCCTCTAAATACAAGAGTCAGTCATATATATATATATATATATATATATATATATATATATATATATATATATATTTTAATTGGTTGGTATTTACAATGATGTTCTTGATGATGTTAATAAACAATGAAATGTTTTAGGAAACACCCATTTACACACACCCCCACACTTTCACCTTGCAGTTTTTTTAATGAAAATGCATTTTCTCCTTCAATAGCATCGATGATGAAATGACTGCACCATAAGTTATCAAATTTTCTGTGTTTACCTCACTCTTCCCTTCTTTTATACCATTTTAACACTAAATCATCAATCTGAAAAGTATGCTCTTTTTCTCTTTTGTCAAACAACCATTTCATTTTTTTCTTGATATGCCCTATGTTTTTTACTAACTTGTTCTCTTGTTTCATGAACTTGAATTAATTTATTCATTCTCCTCTGCAAATTGTTTGATTCTTCTTTAATGCCTTGAAGAATCTTCATCACAAGTGTTCCAAGCTGAACTAGATTAATTGAAAGAGGCAAGTCTCAATTGAACTTTTAGTACCGATTCTATCTTCCCAAAATACATATTTCAATTGAGAATCCCATTTCCTTTTATTTTGTTATAGAATTTTCTTAATAATTTTCATAAAATTCTTATTTGTAGATTCAACAAGACCATTTCCTCGAAGATAGTTTACACAAATCGATCCCAATTCAAAAGGGAAAATAACCTATTAAACCCCTTGATTATAAAACACACTACTTACATTAATCTAGGGCAAATAACCTATTAAACCCCTTGATTATAAGACACATTACTTACATTAATCTTTATCATATCAAACCATCTTATCTTTTTGAAAACCCAACATTAAATGATCTCCACCTTATCTTTTCAATACAATCTTACTAATAAGATTAAATTATGGTTTAAATTGCATTCCACCTTTTTATATAATGAATCTAGAATTATTCAAATTTTAACACATGTGAAATCCATGAAATCGTTACAAATGTTAGGTGGCATAGCATACCTATTCCATTCTCAATTCAAACAAGTTTGAAATTTCTTTGTACTTAGACATCTTTGTTCTTTTATTTTTTCTAATTATTTTGGATTGTTAATTAAAAAAGTTAAATTGGCAATTTTTAATCAATGTGACTTCAACAAAAAAAAAACTAAAAATAAAGTATTTTCCATTTTAAATTTATAAATATTATAGATTTTGTTAACACCTTCACCAAGATATCCAACTGATATTTTAAAATTATGTAATAAATAAGGACATTTAATAAAATACAATTTCAACTCTACCTATCCTTTGTATTCTTAGTTGTAATTTTTAATTGTATCATTGTAATTTTAACTTTTTCAACATAATTTTTCATTTTACAACTTTGTAATTTAACAACATAAGTAAAAAAAAAACTTATAAGAGGACATTTAAGAATTTAAATAGAATTAAATTAGAGAATTAAAATAGTAAAATACCTTAAAATTTATTTGAATTAGTCCTCTATAGTTGAGTTGTCCTCTTGCCTTGTATATTCTTAAAAATTGCCCAAACTTGATGTTTTTCCTCCCAGCCAGCTAGGAATGTCTTCATCAACTCCCTAGCTCCAGGAAAATATTGGGTGTTTCATGCCCGTCCATGCCTAAAGTCTCATAACCACATCCCCAATATGTCCAAAATACTAGATCCCAATGCCAAGTCAAAATTACCCAAGTCTCAAAACATGTTCCTCTCAGATCTTGTTTCTTCTTCCCTCAAAACCAAAATCCCTTCCTCACCATGATTGGAATCCAAACCTTCCAAATATCCTTCTTCTTATTCCTCCTTCCACCACCTTCCCTCGAAAATAACCCCCACCCTTCCATCATCAAATCCCTGACCTCCCTAACATATCTCTGAAAACCTATCCTAAGTCAATAAATAACATTTAATCCAATCCAAGCATAATCCATTCAATTTTAACACATAACCATTTCATATATATATATATATATATATATATATATAAAATACTTGCATTAAAATCTCATGGGGGCTTCACCTTGTTGACTAATATCTTATCATATTCATTCATAAAGAGGGTTTTAAAATTGTGAAAAATTAATTCAATATATTGTAGGAATGAGGGGGGTGGTATGCAGGGTACATGGAGGTCTATAGGTATTAGGGGTTATTAAAAGGGGTATCTAATAAAAATTAGGGATATCTAGTAAAAATATGGAGTTTTTTTTATTGTAAATATGTATTGGGAGGAATCCCCGAGGTGTAGAACAGTCGGTGACAGAGTGTGTTGTTAAGCCACTCCGTGATGTTAAAGTCACCGGTTCGAAACCTGCGGGGACAAAAAATCCAACCATGTTAAGGGTTGGTGTGGCTCAGGCCGGGTGCGATCTCCGGGTGATTTTGATGGCTTAGATGCCCCTGAGTCGCGGTTTCTCAAGCCACAGGTTAATCGCATAGCCAACAGGTCCCGCACAAATTAACAAACAAAAAAAAAATATGTATTGGGAGGGGGGTTTAACAAAAGGATTTTGGGAGGCATTTTTCAATATTTAGTGAAATTAGGGATATTCTTTAATATCCCATGAATGCACGTGCTATATCATAGGTTCATTGAGTGAAGGCCTCATGTAAAATCTAAGTAAATTAATTAGATTAATAATAACACTAAACCTAATTAAATTAATTAACTTAATAAACGACATTAACCTACTCAAATCAATGAACTTAATCAATATACTAAGACATAATACACCCATGACAAACACGCATAATTCTTATATTAATGCATCATAATTCTACAAGCGTGTACACATGCAAGGTATGTGTTGTAACATACCCCAAATTTTCTTAATTTGGAAATCTTTCTCACTTATAAGTTAGAAATAAAAACATATAAAACAATTAAAACTAAAAATAAATTAGTTTAAATTCAAATAAATGAAATAAAATTTCATTTAGAATAGTTTTTACTCTAAATAAAACAAAGGTTTATTTTTAAATCTTTATTATATAGTTAAAAAAATGTATTTAAGTTTAATAAAGTTTAGATTTTGTTTAAAACTTAGTGTAGGATTCATATTTTTGTTTTCTATAGTTTTTATATTAACAAACATGTTTATTTCGTGCAAATTAGACTGTGCACTCCGAATCATTAGATCAACAACCCATATTCAAATGCATCCCCCCCCCCTCCCGCGTGCTCGACTTTTAACACAAGGGGGGGGGGGGGACTCTACCATGACTAACCTCTTTTCAACATGGCACCCATTCATCGATTGCGATCCTCGAGGTGTGTGGTTATCCTAACCATGCCCGACCCCCCCAAAATAGATACAGAACTGGCACATGTCTAGCGTCACATCAACTGGTAGAAAATGTAAGATTTGAATTTATTATTATTTTTCTGCTAATAATATAATGACACGTATGTATTTCAAGATGTAAAAGGTGAAAAGGGTCAAATATTCGATTTATTTTGAGTCTATGAAGTGTTCGAGGACCCAATCAACAGTTCTTGTGAAAATTCACCATTATTACTATAGTTTGATACCTATCTCAGTCAACTTCCTCTACGTGTAATTTTAAAACGCTTTTATTTTTCTATTGTCAGTATCAAAATGCAAACATCCCAACCTACATAAAGTAAGAAAAATCCAAATCCCGTAGAAGATCTTGTCGATAGAGATAGATACGTTTTTCAGTATTGTATTGTCGTTCGATTCCTCTGTGTTAAGACAACATGCAAACCAAGGTTTTTGGGATTTAGTTGACCATTATTATGTATGAGAATCTGACCTTGCCAAACTCATAGTACCTCAAGTTTACCATTTTCCAGAATTCGTAGTATGGTGTGTAGAGAATTATATTCCAACCAAAAGAACTATAATTTCGAAAGTCGATCTATTCTCATTGAATTAAATGCTCAGAGTATTATTGAAATGATGAGATGACCACTTAACACTGATAGCGAACCAATAAATGAACTAGTAGCAGCAAAATATTTCAGAGAGCTGGAATCAAAAGATATGGTTTCTTTGCTACAATTATACATTTGTACAAACCTTGATGTGCTTGGGGATAATGTTGTCATTCAAACAAGTCTCTTTCCTAAGAGTTCCCATAAAATTATTTCCATGATTTCTATGATATTAAGGAAAAAGGATGATTTGACAATTGATGAATTTGTATTAGGGATAATGGTCTCAATCCTCCCTATCACAACCAAACCCATTACTAAATTCAATTATGCCCAGTTCATAACAGATCAAATTCGCTACCATCTTTCTGAATTTGAATCTCTTAGAAACTTCAAATACCAGTCATACCTGGTCCACCTCTTTCTGTTCACACAAGTCTTTCATTTTATGCATCTAAGACTAAATATTGAATATGATCTTAGTAATCCAACCTTAGTTACTCAATGGAATTCTATGATTATAAAGAAACTTTTAAATGTTGAATTTTCATAGTATATGGATCAGTTTATGTCTAAAGCTTACTAAATCATACACAATCAGGTTCCTCCTAGAATCTTTCCTAAGTGAAAAAAAATGTTACTTCTAAGCCCAGACAAAAGAGTTGGAGATTGGTGGGTAAATTCATGAAGGTGGGTAACACTTTCGTGAGAATCATGTCTCCAAAATTTCGAAAGACCTTTTTTCAGTCGAAATGATATTTTTTTCAGCCGAAAGTTCTATTCTTTCGGCCAAAATATGTTTTGGCTGAACCTTTGAACGTCAAATCAAACAGGACTGTGACGACGCCCTCGATTTTCGTGTACAATTTTAGCCGGACTGATTTTTTTCATCCGGTAACATCTTTTCGACCGAAAGAAATTTTCGGTCGAAAGAACCTTTCGACCGAAAAGAGGTTTATGTATTACCCCCACATCGTGATTGTTATGGATTTTCCAAGTTGTTGGTTAGTTGATAGTGTTGGCGATAGCGCTAGGCGATTTTGTTGCACATCATAGTTGTGGGCGGGCGGTCGGGTGGACATTGGAGTTGCGAGCGGGTAGACGGGTGGTCGTGTAGCCACCCTAAACGATATGACTACAAGTGACGGAACACCAAGCTTAAATCTCTCTCTTTTTTTTGCAAGATGGTAAACGACATCAGTTAAACAACGCGGCTTGTCGACGAATGCCGCGCATGCAGATCATGCAACCGACAACAACGACACTTATCACTAGCACAATGAGAAACTAGGTGAAACGTGCGTAAATCAAAAGGAGGAAGCGACTTCCCGCCCAACACAAACATGTCCATGCCTACAAGCTAAGGGACAACATCCCCATCCTGACACAACGACCTCGACGACCAGTTAACTAGGACCTCGATAACGCACTATCGAATGCATGACGATGTTCAACCCGTGCGCCAAAATCAAATTATGATGATCAACAAAACTCACATGGAAGGCACAGACTCCAGCTAAGTTATCATTCAACTCTATCCAATAGGGTGCGCCATGATCCCCTCATTAGGAATCATGTTCTCCCTAGATAAGAGGCGCGACAATAACCCTGGAGAAAACATAACCTATCTGGGCCAAAGACTCTAGATGAAGCCAACTCCCTAGGAGATGAGTGACTGACAAGAGGACTACACCCACCCCCCAAGCAACCGGTCTACAAGACGCAAGATGATGTCATTCCGAGGAAAAGGTGGAAGCTAACACATGACTTCGCCAACAACCCAAACATTAAGCGAGATGTCAAGGTGTGAAGGAGTAAACTATTACCATGCTACTAAGGTCATAAATGTTATCATAAGGTAAATTTAAGTGAGCGCTTAATAAAAACAAATAAGATGACAATCAATTACCTACTGACCGTTAAGTATGCGAACTACTAATCTACGTTGCTTATATAAAAATTGATTTTTCCTTCTAAATGAACAAGTCTAACTTAATCAATAAACTCATCTAAAATTGACCATTTAACAAATAAATAACAATGGGACCAACATCCATATTTAATGCTAGTAATCAATGCTTATTAACAATATTAAATTACCACACCTTGTCTAACAATATCAACAATATTTACGCATAACAAGCTGTCTATTAATAAGTCTAACACTAACGAAAGGTAAATAAGACATTAACACTAAGGATGTAAAAGATGAAGTGGTTGTCTAGATATATGGCCATCCTTTAGACAATGTAAAAATCTCAAGCTTATAAGGCTGTAGATCATGATAAAAGTTCAAGTATGCTATAGGTCGCTAAAGAGAAGGCTTGAATAACCCTTGGGAAACTAATCAACCTGTCCAAGGAATTCACCTTCTATTCAATGAAGATAATGTTGTCTTCCATTCAATGTAGGATGGAAAAAAAAAACAATCGTTGTCTATTAATAACCATAACTTGCTGACTACAGCCACCAACGCCTAGCTTAAGCTTTACAGGAATGCTGAATAAATGACAAAGCTGAATATTGAAAGCAACAAGGATATCGTTTTTACTGACAACAATAAATAATGAGTAACAGTACATTCACTTCCCATCCATGTGGTGTAAAATTGTTGTCATAAGTAAAGAAGGTTTGCTGACAAAAATTTATGTTTTGCGTGTTAATTAAAAACGCTGTCAATAAATCATGGGTGGGGGAATCACTGCCATTAAAAATGTAGGTATCCACCAGTAAAATCGCTGGTGAGTGTACTGTCCAAATAAAACTAAAATCCCTGGGTAAGGTCAGTGTAATAAGCCATGCAAACATGTGTGAAATAGAAAAACTCAGAAAGAACACTATCATTTTCTGTAAAGAACCAGAACATTGTCAACATGTATTCAAGCACAGTTGCATTTTTGCAAGTAAAATCGGGGTCAATAATCACTCAAAAGTGGTGGTTAACATCACGATGTTTTTCTGTCTTTGAATCATGAAATTATCGAACTCTGTCTATGAGATACATTCAATGCTGTCTGTCTAAAAAATATAGACAGCCTTATAATAATCTCGCTACCAATTATGTAAATGAATCTATACCATATAATGCTGTCTAATCCAGCTTATGAACCCAACATATAAAAAGAAATACAACAATATACAATGAAGAGGAAAAGTGGAGTAAAAACGAATGCAACTCTGTGTAAATGCGAATGCAAGGGCTAAGAGAAAACACTGCCACCAGATTGCTAGAATTTATGTTGTCATACCCTTAACTATCATGAAATTTAATAAAACACATTCAAGTGTGAGTGACCCGCAGGGTAAATCCACCATTGACACAATAACTTGCAGATAAAACAAATCGCAGTAAAAGGGGTTCTGTAGCAGCGAAAGATGGGTAAAAATGCCTAGAAAACCAACGAATTGAATGCTGGACTGAGCTAGGAGAGAATCACAGGCCAGAGGTATATAAACATAGTTTGGATATGAGTCAACACTAAAATTCAAGTGGAAATGAAAAAATACAATCCAATGTATAAAGAAACCTTGTCATTTATATCGCAGAGAAGGAATATGAACATCACAAAGAGGTATTCAATCGCAAGAAAGCACAATGACCATCAACCAACCAAGATCAATCAACAGGGGTAGATGGTTGGGAACAAACATCCTTCTCTCATCATCCACGCACAGAAAATCAGTGCATTAGGATATATAGGTCTATTAACACTGAAGTGACGACCATCGATCCGACTCATGGCCGACTGCTCAGGCGAGGATTGATGAGCTAGGGACGAGGGCGAAGTAAGAAGAGAAACTCATCACAAAATCAATAAAACCTTAGGACGGTCACGACATGCAGGAATCGAAATCCAAGGGAATGAATCAACAACGAGCTTAAGGCTATGGGGGAAAATAATTTATCAATTATAATGATAAGTCAATCATTTTCTTTACCCAATTAAAAATACTGAACTACAAGCGTAAAGTATACTAATAATCTACCATGCAGAAATAAAGGGAGTGTACCGTAGCCCAAGTCGCCCGCTCTGAGTTGTTGTCCCGTGCGATCCATGGAGCTCCCGCTTGCCGACCGATGAGACTTCATCGGTACCTCCTAGCCAATTCTAGGGGTACTCTTCTTCCCCCTTAGCCCCCCTGAGCTGCAAAGGGGCCACGCACATTGAACGAGAGAGAAGCTAGCTCCCAGCTGGCCTCACAAGGCCGAGCTACCACTCCTCACCGAACTGGGTATCCCAACTCCCACAATCTAAGTCAGTAAAGTCTGAAATTCTCCAGCATAACGTTACACATCACAGAAGAGATCCATCATCCTCCTCCTCCCTCCTTTATATAGAGTTTCTAATTCATTTACTTTCCCAAAATCCCATTTAATTTATTGTTCAATAATTTAATTCATAAAAATCCTCCCCGTACATGTGTCACCCATCCCCTTCATTGCACCATAAGTTAATTTCATTAATTAATTAATTACTCCTATTTCCCTCACCCACCTAAAAGCACTCCTAGAATCGCTCCTAGGTGTCCCCATTTCCCTTACAAGTTTTAATGACTTTCCCCCTTACTAATTTACTAGTTGAGTTTAATTTAGAAAGTTCTTAAATGCTATATACCTTACTAAGTTAGACTTTCTACTTTTTCCTTGTGTTTCCCCTTTCTTTTTATGTTTCCCGCTTTTTCCTAGTTTCCTAATTCTTTTAAATTTCCGTCTTTCCCTTTCCCTTTAAAACTCAAATTGGCAGGTGTAGAAAATTAACTTTTTCTCTTTTTCCTTTTTTATTAATAAATTTTAATTAGCATAAGTGACAAAACAATTATTTCCCCTTTCCCCCTTTTTAAATTTTACCCCCCAAAAGATTTTTATAAATTAAATGAATTACTTACCCCCTTCTCGTCACATGATTAACGATGATTATTATTATTATTTATTATTATTATTTTTTTAATTTTTAGATAAATAGATAAAATTTTGTATCACAAGTATCACTTAGACCTAGACTTTGGTTTCCTAGGCTGGGCGACATTTAATTAGGGGAAATGTTTTAAATCTTTCTTATCACGTTATTCATCCTAAGGCCATCTAGGTTTATCTGTTTATTAATTAACAACGCGACGCTCCCTTTAGGACGCACTAGGTTCTCCAAGGGTGCCACTCGCCTTAATGTGTTTCCCTTGGGCGATGTGACCTTCAGGGCACACTATGTGCTCCAAGGGTGCCACTCGCCTCTTTCA
This sequence comes from Picea glauca, assembly GCA_000966675.3. Taxonomy (NCBI): domain Eukaryota; kingdom Viridiplantae; phylum Streptophyta; class Pinopsida; order Pinales; family Pinaceae; genus Picea; species Picea glauca. The sequence continues at coordinate 232,836 of JZKD02S1882760.1, read as the reverse complement.
GTTTTTCTGGTGTGACGTTCCCTTCAGGATGTACTACGTGCTCCAAGGGTGTCACTCGCCTCTTTCCATTTTTCTTGTGCGACATGCCCTTTAGGATGCACTACATGCTCCAAGGGTGCCACTAGCCTCTTGAATGACTTGGTAGACATAAAAAACCCCTGGAGTCAATACTCTACCATGTGATCTTGTGGGAGACTAAGGGCCTCTAAGGAATAAGGCCCCTGCCTTATTGCGCGCCCCTTAGAATCATCGTGAGCGACTGTTACAATCGACACTCACGACATCGTGGGTCTTCTTGAACCAAGTAATCGTTAACCTAATTTCAAGCCATGACGGGAGTGCTAGTATGTTGTGGCAGGGTTGTTGTCCACACCTCTCCCTCAACGTATTTGGTAGTTGTGCGTGACCCCTCTAATCCACATGAGAGTCTGGTCGACAAGATATCGTCAGCCTGCATCATCAACAAATCATGTAAGAATAAAATCCATAATCATAACATCTAATCAGATGCACAAATGTCATATATATACAAAAATCAAACCCCAATAGTCCACTCCCTGACTCGATCCAGAGTCCAAGGGTTCCGTTGATGCCTCAACATCCTTGAGGTCCAAATCCAGTACACTTAGGATAACCAAGTCAATAACACCTGTCTATGTCAATACAATAAAATAACATGCATCATATCCACAATGCCTTATAATCATAATTAAACGCCCAATAGTAAAATAATCCGGATCACTTGCAAGCAAGTGTCCTTAAAGAATAAGTTCTCTCAGTGAATGCTAGAGCAGGATGTTACATACACTCCCTCTCGGTCTAAACTTCATCCCGATGTTTCACAGTATATAAGTGCCGAAATAATGTGTATCACAGTATCATAAGTCTATCTATTAGACAAAAAGGAAACTGTTGGCGCATATCATATGCGTCTTCCCAGGTCGCTGAGTGCAGACTATAGTTGTCCCACTGGACCTTGAATTCATCTACTGTTCGACACTGTAGCTGTCGAATGCGATGATCCATGATGAGGATTGGATCAGTCATGAGCGCAACCTCATCTGACACCCGCAAGGTGCTCAAGTCAAAACATGTCTAAGATCACTAATTATAATGTCTCAAATAGAGACGTGAAAGACATCGTACATACACCTCAATAATCAGGCAAGGCTAGTCATTAGGCCATGAGCCTCTCTTTTCCATAACATCGTAGGATCCCACGAACCTAGGATATAGTTTATCCCCTTTTCCAAACTTGATCGAACTCTTATGCAGTTTCCACCACAAAAATACTCGATCGCCACATCGTAACTATGATCGACACGACGCGCATCGACATAACTCTTTTGCCGATCCTGTACTTCCTTGATCCTTTCTCTTACAATTTGAATTTAATATTCCAATTCTTGGATCATTTCTGGTCCCACCAGGACCCTATCCTCAAGCTGATCCCAACTCAAAGGCGTCCGACATGGTCTCCCATAAAGGAACTCGAAAGGAACCATCTTAATGGTGTTTTGGTAACTGTTGTTGTAAGCAAATTCTACCAATGGAAACAATTCTTCCCCATGCTTCCGTTGGTCCATCACGTACATGCGCAACATATCATCCAAGATCGGGTTCATTCGTTTGGTCTGCCCGTCAATCTCCGGGTGATACGCAATACTAAAGTTAAGTTGGGTTCCCAAGGCCTCTTGGAAACTTAGTCCAAAATCGTCCAGTAAACACTGAACCTCGATTAGATATAATCCTCTTAGGCATGCCATGCAGCCTCACAATATCCTGATGAAAAATCTACCTATGCCAGGTGCTTGATACGTCATACGGATAGGACTAGAATGATCACTCTTCGTCAAAGTGTCGACTACTATGAAAATCGAGTTGTGTCTCCTTACCGTCAGTAGAAATCCAACGATAAAATCCATAGAAATAACCTCTCATTTCGATTCCAGAATAGCATGTGGCTGTAGTAATCCTACTAGATGTCTATATTTAGCCTTTACCTACTGACATTCTAGACATCTGGCCACATAGTTAACTATGTGTTCCTTCATTCCTTTCCATAAGAATAAGGGTTTAAGGTTCGCCCTCATCTTCGTGACTCCTGGGTGAGCCATGTATATTGCTCTATGAGCCTCGTTTAGGATCAAGATCCTCAACTCATCGTTCGATGGTGTTGTCAATCCAAGAGTCACTCCTAGACTAAAAATTAGAGTAAGCTTGGTAACATAGAAATGAAAATGGATTAAAATAGTTTGAATAGGTGTATCAACAAGAGAAGAGTAAAAAGGAGGGCATCAAACTAATGCAAATACATTCCATTGGGCATGGAGTCATAACATCCTACAGATCAAAGGAAATCAAGCTGCTTACCAGACAAAAGGATTATGCGAAGATGGATAGAAGAATAGAAGGTAAACAAAGAGAAGAATAACCACATAGAAGAGATCCTTTCTGTAATATAGATTGAAGAGTGATGGAACATAAACTGTGATTAACAAGCAATTACCACAAATCCTTTGCAACTCATGAATTCATTAACCAAAGGCAGCTTTTGATCTTCAAAATTTGTAAATATTATTCAAGCAAGATGACAAGATATAATGATAACAAAGAACGCAAAGTATGATAAGAAACTCTCATGAATCTCTAATGGAAGAAATTCTAATTACAACATGCCCTCAGGCTTACAATTGAGCAAATAAACTGCTCCTCTAGCTCTCTCCCCTCTTGAATCATGAATCCAACCCTTTTCCTCAAGAGATCTCCTTCCTTAAATAGAAAATAGAATACAAATAACCTTAGGAGGTTGAATCCCATCTCCTTCATTGGATTCTAAGCCTTGGAGATAGTGGAAACAATCAAAGAGACAAAAATCCAACAAATTGCTAATTTTCAGGAATTTGTTGGAAGTCATTAATAAAATGTCTCCACCTCATTGCATGAGGCCATTTCTAGAGATAAATCTTAAGTGCAGGTGTCCCTTGACATCTAAATAATCCTTGAGAAGCCATTCAAACCCTCCTTAATATGTGGCAACCTCTCAACAAGGATAATATCAAAATCGTGACCGCTACAAGAAATTAGGTAGCGCCGCTGTAAAACAGTAGGTAGCTCCACTTCTATGTCTAATATATCTCAAACAATAACACATTTTTAAAAAATGAGAGAGGTTTTTTTTATTTGGCATGTTATGAACAAATCTTTCCTCCATTTTTCAAAAATACCTTCTCAATTGTTCATAATCCAAGTTTCAAGTTAGTGACTCAAAACTGGTAAAATAATTCTGCACAATTCGTTTTCTGCCAGAATTTAGGTGGCGCCTGCCTGTGTGTCTGCGTGCGATTGGGTAGCACAAATCCATGAGTGATTTTGATTCTTGGAACCTTGTGAGAGTTTTGTCAATGCTTTTTCTTGAGTCCTAGAGATGATTTTAGGGGCTAAATTTCGCTCATGAGCTAATTTTCCATTGTTTTTCCCAAAAAAAGATTCGCTATTCTAAAAATGATTCGCCTAATTTCTATAGGATAAAATTATTTTAACTTAAAAATCGCTAGAATTTTATACAAACTATATAAAATCATTAGAAATTTTAATATTTTTACAAAAATATCACCAAACATTTATAGTTGGCATATGAAGGATTAGTAATATTCGCCAAGGTTTCTATATTTTAAAATAAATTTCCATCCTTAAAATCATCCTTGTTCTTGACACTTGGCACCTTAACCAATATTGTGCTAACATTAGGCTCCATGGGGGATGACATGCTCCCCGCAAGCTGCCAAGAATCTGCAGAACAATAGCCTTATCCATCTTCTTCTCTGTCTAGGAAACCAATAAGCATGAGAGCATCTTTGCTCCTTATTTGAAATTGAAATAACTACTGCAAACTGATAGAAAGGAAATGCTAAAAAATGAGATTATTTCTTCCTACTTCTACTCTAATCAAGTGTGTTTCTTCTTGATCAACTAAGGTTGTTCTTCCAATGAAACCATACAAGCATCTGATTAGCTAGTGAAATCCTTGATACGACAATGATGAATGCAGGAACCCATAGATTACTGATATGCAATTCAAAAGAACAGAACAACGAATATTCATTTGAAAAAAGTGTTCTGACATCTAAGCTGTTCAAAGATCCAAGATAATCAGCCAATGGATCAATAAAACTAAAAAGGAATACCCGTTCCTTCTATTTTAGTTGAACATCAGAAGATTTCCGTATATCCTCATGTTGATCATGGCTTCCACCTACAACTGCCTGCAAATATGAACATAGCTTCAAACTAACTTCACTGCCGATGATAGATTGTTTGTTGTTGTTTGCAGATCTAGGTTCAAATATAGTGCATGCAATATCATTGATTTGTAGAGATGATTGTTGAATGTCTTCAGTGGTTTCCTGATCACTGATTTCTTCAAAATACTATTCTCCATCATAATCAGATTCACAACTGTCATAACTCGGTTGGTTGCTCCTCAAATCAACAAAATGGATCTGCTCTTCTTCATCAGAGTATTCATCAAAGATAGGTGAGCCCAAGGCTCCTTGGTCTTGCACGGAAAAATGAACAATCCCCCGATCTCTCTCTTCAATCTCAGGTGAAAAGATATCACGGGAAACCTCTTGTAGGAAAAGATAAAGATCCTCTTCTACAATTGGTTCTTCTTTTGAATCGGAGATATCAGATGCATAAGGTATAGAATATAATGAAACTGAATCCATGCAATCATAAGCACAATCATGACTGATATCTGGAAGACTTTCTTCTCGGGAATAAGAAAGAGGTTCATTTATATCTTCATTTGGACAATGAATAAAATCGTTTTCATCTTTATATTCAGCAGAGCAATCTAACAAATCTTGAGCACATTCTACATATCCCTCACAACAATTATGACAAATACGTTCAAAGGGATAATTTTTTTTGCAGTGTTCATTGAATACTCTATGGAAATCCTTCAAGGATGAAATGCTGCAAGGGGGTAATGAGAAATACCATTTACATGCATCCCTGTTGTTGGGTATTCTACCCTACGGACTAATAAGCTAGGGCTCTAAG
>JZKD02S1882760.1:216774-227759 GCA_000966675.3 Picea glauca | reverse complement strand
GGTTCAGAGTCCAACATATACAACAGCGGTGGAGTTGTTGAGATCAGTCTCCAAGTGGGAGATTGTTGGTTGTGGAGCTTGATTATCTTCCTGATTTAGAGGTCTTTTACTTTCAACCGTTTTTATACCCCATGTAGTATTTACACCCCAGAAGTATGTACACTCTTCCACGTGGGGGAGTGCAGAGGGGGGTACCCTCTCTGCGGGGTCCAGGGGGGGGGATATCCCCTTGTTTGGAGGGTCTGGGGGAAAGCGGGGGTTCGGGGGCGAAGCCCCAGAAGAAAAAATTGCCTTGTAAAATTATATTGTAATTTCATTGTAAATCTGGACCGTTCATTATAAGGTCACAGATCTCACGATAGAGATTATGTTAGGGTTTTTTGCCCTAGAAGGCAACCCTCTTTTATGAGGGAAATGTATTGCGGCTATGTATGTTGGTGAGTATTGTATTCTGAGAGAGGAGACTGTGAGAGAAAGAAGAGGAAGTTATAATGGGTTTTTCTGTAGGTTGTATCCCTTTATTTTGCTGGATAATAATAAATAAAGGACCTGGCAATTTCTCTGGTGGACGTAGCCCACACTGGGTGAACCACGTAAATCCGTGTCTCTCTTGTATTGTGTATCTTCTGTGTTTTATTTCCGCATTTGTTTTATTTTATTTCTCCGCGGTCCTATTTTTCTAACACAAAGTTTGATAAGAAACTCTCATGAATCTCTAATGGTATAAATGCTAATTACAACAGGCCCTTAGGTTTACAATTGAGCAAATAAACTGCTCCTCTAGCTCTCTCCCCTCTTGAATCATGAATCCAACCCTTTTCCTTAAGAGATCTCCTTCATTAAATAGAAAATAGCATCCAAATAACATTAGCAAGTCAAATCCCATCTCCTTCATTGTATTATAATCCTTGGAGATAGGTGGCAACAATCAAAGAGAAAAAAATCCAACAAACTGCTAATTTTCAGGAATTTGTTGGAAGTCATTAATAAAATGTCTCCACCTCATTGCATGAGGCCTTTTCTACAGCTAAATCTTAGGTGCAGGTGTCCCTTGACATCTAAATTATCCTTGAGAATCCATTCGAACCCTCCTTGACATGTGGCAACCTCCCAACAAGGAGAATATCAAAACCGTGACCGCTACAGGAAATTAGGTAGCGCCGCTATAAAACAGTAGGTAGTGCCACTTCTATGTCTAATATCTCTCAAACCATAACACATTTTGAAAAAATGAGAGAGGTTTTTGTTACTTGGCATGTTATGAACAAAAAAATCCTCCAGTTTTCAAAAATACCTTCTCAATTGTTCATAATCCAAGTTTCAAGTTAGTGACTCAAAACTGGTAAAATAACTCTGCACAATTCGTTTTCTGCTAGAATTTAGGTAGCAAATTTAGGTAGCGCCCGCCTGTGTGTCTACGTGCGATTGGGTAGCACAAATCCATGAGTGATTTTGATTCTTGGAACCATGTGAGAGATTTTTCAATGCTTTTTCTTGACACTTGGCACCTTAACCAATCTTGTGTTAACAGGTGGTACATAAATCCAATTTATAAATCTCAATAATCCATCGTCATCAAACGTAAATACTTCAAATCTTGGTACCATCATTGTGTTTTGTCTGATAAAATCCTCGACCTGTTTGTACCAGTCATCATCATGCTCTAAAGTTAGAATATTTTCATGTATATTCATCTGAAGAAGCAACATCAAAAAGATGCGTGGTCTCCTACTCAATGCATCTTCCACTTGGTTCACTGTTCCTTTTATGTAAGAAATCTCGAAATCGTACTTGATAAGCAGTTCTGACCAACGCCACTGTCATATGTTCAGGTCGATTTTCATAAAGATGTGCTTTAGTCCACAGTGGTCTGTCTTTAGCTCAAATTTTCATCCCACTAGGTAGTGTCCCCAAACCTTCAAGGCATATACAATGGCTAACAACTCCAAATCATGCGTTGCATAGTTCTCCTCATGCTTTTTCATTTTACTCGAGATGTAAGTGATCACTCGACCATCTTGCATCAATAATTTGCCTAAGCCTTCCTTGGATGCATCAGTGCATACCAAGAATTCTGCGTCCATGTCAGGGACCTTTAGTATCGATGTTGTTGTCAATAGCTCCTTGAGCCTCCAAAATGATTCCATGCATTTCTTGGTCTAAACAAACTCTTTCCCTTCTTCTGAAATTCCGTGATTGGATTTTCTATCTTATAAAATACCTCAATGAATTGTCGATAGTATCCTTCTAAACCCATGAAGCTGCGCACTTCCAGGACATTCGTCAGTGCAGGCCATTCCATAATGGCCTCGACCTTTGTTGGATCCATGATGATACCTTCACCGGAGATGACATTCCCTAAGCAGTGAATCCTCGATTGATAAAACAAGCATTTGGAAAACTTCCCATACAATTCGTGCTCTTGCAGACACTGTAGTACCGAGTGCAAGTGCTCGTCATGCTCCTCCATCATTCGAGAGTAAATCAAAATATCGTCAATGAATACTTGGACGAACTTGTCCAAGTACTTGCAGAACACCCCGTTCATCAAAATCATGAATACCCCTGGGGCGTTTGTCAGTCCAAATGGTCAAACAGTAAGCTCGTAATGACCAAACCTCATCTTAAAGGTGGTATTAGGGATGTCATCCTCCTTGATTCGTAACTAGTGATACCGTGATCTCAATTTGATCTTGGAAAACACCATCATACCCTTCATCTGATCGAACAAATCATCAATCCTTGGCAGTGGATACTAATTGTTGATCGTTGCCTTGTTCAATTGATGATAGTCAATGCAGAGTCTCCACAACCCATCCTTCCTTTGTATGAAAATAACAGGTGCACACCACGATGACACATTCAGATGTATAAGTCCCAGGTCCATCAACTCCTTCAGTCACATTCTCAACTCCTATAACTCCGGGGTCGACATCCGATAAGATGTTCTAGCTATTGGTTCAATCCCCGGTTTTAGGTCTATGGTAAACTCCAATTCCCTCTCTGGCACTATCCTAGATAAGTTCTTCGGGAAGACATCCGCAAACTCTCTCACCACCGGAAGGTGTTCTAGACCTTTCGATACTCCCTTCTCGTTGAACGCCGAGATCGCATACATATTACATCCCTTGTGCATGCTCTTCCATAGATGTAAGGAAGAGATGGACCTCATGGAACTCCCTAGTTCCATCCTACAATCACGTGTCTCTGTCCCTCTTCATCAACCAAGCTCAACTGTTTCGTCTTATAGTTGAGTATCGCCTCATGCGATTCCAACCAGTCCATACCGAACATGACGTCATAAGATCCTAAGATTGTGACGTACAAGTTGGTCCTAGTGACAAAATCTCCCAGGTTAAGGGTAAAACCCATAACCTTTCCTCCAACCTTTTGTTTGGTTCCCTAAGCCATCTCTACAAATCTAAACTCATCCTTTTTGATTGCCTTTACTTGAATCCTTTTTAGTGCTGCACCAGAAATAAAACTCTTGGTAGCACCGGGATCTATCAAAATACTATGGGTCTGGTCAGCGACCGTACCTGATGTCTCGAGAACAGTCTACTGGTTCTTTTCCTGATGATTATTCACCACTGCATGAATCCAATGTGCCTTGCCCAAATCTCCCACGGTAGCAGTTCCAGCTGATCCATATGATCTAGTCCTCTCCACTAGGCATTCGCGCTGGTAGTGTGTCTCCCCACATGTCCAACACCCCTTCTTTGGTATAGTACTCCTGGTACCCGAAGTAGAAGTTGAATTCTAACAATAAGGCAAAACTAGAACTTCTTGACCTTAAGTTTCTAGGTAATTTGATGTGAAGCATACCAAAGCAGCTCCAAAACGGGCCTCGCACTCAGGCACCATGTGACTGCCTTGTCGCATGGCGTCAAACTCATTGAGCTGACGCCCAATGGATTCCTCAGAAAGATACCTCTCTTGGAACCATTCCTCGAACAGTTCCCATGAGACATCATTGATGGCCATGTTCAAAAGTGGCATGAGCATATTCTGCCATAGAAGAGCGCTCCCCTTCAGTCAAAAGACCATCGTGCGGACCTTCATGCTAGAGGTCATAATCGCGAAGCGTGAAGCACAACACCTTTCTCTACAACCATCCTTCAACGACACAACCGTCTGCGACACTCATGGACTCTAGAACTCAACTCTCTCGAGTTCTTGGTGGATGCTAATGACACTAGCTAGGGCGTGCTGTGGACCCTCAGGGGTACAGGTGCCCTGGCCTCATCTTAGTACCGATGGTGAATCAAGGCCCTTTGACATTACTTGTAAAGGCCTTGTCAGACCATCATCATACCTTACAACAAGCGAATCCAACCCAAGGACTTTCCCTTCCCCTTGGGGCTTCAACTTCAAGGGTGCGAAAACCTCAACAACCATCACACCTCCTTCCATGAAACCACGTTGCGAACCTCCGAGGTGTCCTCTAAACGAGATCACCGTATGAACTCATTAAAGTTTTAAGCAGCTCTACGTTGATACTCAAGGTTTACTACAGTGGAAAGCATGGCGATCCACAGTCGTAGGGTTGAACCTGCTCTGATACCATATGTAGCCACCCTCAACGATATGACTATAAGTGACGTAATACGAAGCTTAAATCTTTTTTTTTTTTTTGCAAGATTGCAAATGACATCAGTTAAACAATGCGGAACTAGGTGAAACATGCATAAATCAAACGGAGGAAATGACTGTCTGCCCAACACAAACATGTTCACACCTACAAGCTAAGGGACAACATCCCCATCCTGACACAACGGCCTCGATGACCAGTTAACTAGGACCTCGATAGCGTGCTACCCAACGCATGAAGGCATTCAACCTGTGTGCCCAAAGAAACTTACGACGATCAACAACACTCACACAGAAGGCATAGTCTTCGGCCAAGTTATCATTCACCTCTATCCAATAGGGTGTTCCATGATCCCCTCATCAGGAATCATGTCATCCCTAGATGAGAGGCGCGACAATAACCCTAGCGCAAACAAAACCTATTTGGGCCAAGGACTCTAGATGAATCCAACTCGCTAGGAGCCGAGTGATTGACAAGAGGACTACACCCAACCCCCAAGCAACCGGTCTACAAGACACAAGATGACGTCATTCCAAGGAAAAGGCGCAAGCTAATACATGACTTTGCCAACAACCCAACCATTAAGCGAGATGTAAAGGTGTGAAGGAGTGAACTGTTACCATGCTACTAAGGTCATAAATGTTATCATAAGGTAAATTTAAGCGAACGCTTAACAAAAAAAAATAAGTTGACTATCAATTACCTACCGACCATTAAGTATGTGAACTACTGATCTACGCTGCTTATATAAAAATCGATTTTTCCTTCTAAATGAAAAAGTCTAACTTAATCAATAAACTCATCTAAATTTTTCCATTTAACAAATAAATAACAATAGGGCCAACTTCCATATTTAATGCTAGTAATCAATGCTTATTAACAATATTAAATTACCACACCTTGTCTAACAATATCAACAATATTTATGCATAACAAGCTGTCTATAACTGGTTGTCTATTAATAATTCTAACACTAATGAAAGGTAAATAAGACATTAATGCTAAGGATGTAAAAGATGAAGTGGCTGTCTAGATATATGGCCATCCTTTAGATGGTTTAAAAAGATCAAGCTTATAAAGCTGTAGATCACGGTAAAAGTTCAAGTATGATGTAGGTCACTAAAGAGAAGGCTTGAATAACCCTCGAGAAACTAATCAACCTGTCCAAGGAATTCACCTTCTATGCAACGAAGGTAACGTTGTCTTCCATTCAATGTAGGCTGAAAAAAAAAAACAACCGTTGTCTATTAATAACCATAACTTGCTGACTACAGTCACCAACGCGCAGCCTAAGATTTACAGGAATGCTGAATAAATGACAAAGATGAATATTAAAAGAAAGAAGGATATCATTTTTATTGACAACAATAAATAATGAGTAACAGTACATTCACTGCCCATCCATGTGGTGTAAAGTTGTTGTCATAAGTAAAGAAGGTTTGATGGAAAACATTTATGTTCTGCGTGTTAATTAAAAACGCTGTCAATAAATCGTGGGGGGGGGATCGCTGACATTAAAAACACAGGTATCCACCAGTAAAATGGCTGGTGAGCGTACTATCCAAATAAAACTAAAATTGTTGGGTAAGGTCGGTGTAATAAGCCACACAAACATGTGTGAAATAGAAAAACTCAGAAAGAATGCTATCATTTTCTGTAAAGCATCGGAACATTATCAATAGGTATTCAAGCGCAGTTGCATTTTTGCAAGTAAAATCGGGGTCAATAATAACTCAAAATCTATGGTTAATATCATGATGTTTTTCTATATTTGAATCATGAAATTATCGAACTTTGTCTATGAGATACATTCAACGTTGACTGTTTAACAAATATAGAAAAAATTATAATAATCTTGCTGCCAATTATCTAAATGAATATATACCATATAATGCTGTCTAATCCAGCTTATGAACCCGACATATAATAAGCAATACAACAATATACAATGGAGGGGAAAAGTGGAGTAAAAACGAATGCAACTCTGTGTAAATGCGAATGCAAGGGCTAAGAGAAAATGCTACCACAAGATTGCTTGAATTTATGTTTTCAGACGCTTAACTATCATGAAATTTAATAAAACTCAGTAAAGTGTGAGTGACCCTCAGGGTAAATCTTCCATCGACATAATAACTTGCAGATAAAACAAATCGCAGTAAAAAGGGGTTCTGTAGCAACCAAAGATGGGTTAAAATGCCTAGAAAACCAACGAATTGAATGCTGGATTGAGATAGGAGAGAATCACAGGACAGAGTTATATAAATGCAGTCCGGATATGAGTCAACATTGAAATTCAAGTGGAAATGAAAAAATGCAGTCCAATGTATAAAGAAATGTTGTCATTAATATCACGGAGAAGGAATATGAACATCACAAAGAGGTATTCAATCATAAGAAAGTGCAATGACCATCAACCAGCCAAGAGCAATCAACAGGGGTAGACGACTGGGTCGAAACATCCTTCGCTCATCATCCATGCAAAGAAAAGAAGGGCATTAGGATCTATAGGTCTATGAAAACCAAAGTGACGACCGTCGATCCGACTCCTGGCCGACTGCTCAGGCAAGGACTGATGAGCTAGGGAAGAGAGCGAAGTAAGAAGCACAACTCATCAAAAAATCAATAAAACCTTAGGACGGTCATGACATGTAGGGATTAAAAGCCAAGGGAATCAATCAACATTGAGCTTAAGGCTATGGGAAAAAATAAGTTATCAATTAAAATGCTAAGTCAATCATTTTCTTTACCCAATTAAAAATACTGAACTACAAGTGTAAAGTATAATAATAATATACCATGCAAAAATAAAGGAAGTGTACCATAGCCCAAGTCCCCCGCTCTGAGTTGTTGTCCCGCGCGCTCCGTGCAACTCCTGCTTGTCGACCAATGAGACTTCACTGGTACCTCCCAGCCAACGCTAGGGGTACTCTTCTTCCCCCTTAGCCCCCTGAGCCGCAAAGGGGCCACACACACTGAACGAGAGAGCAACTAGATCCCAGTTCACCTCGCAAGGCCAAGCTACCACTCCTCACTGAGCTGGGTATCCCAACTCCCACAAGCTAAGTCAGTCAAGTCTGAAATTCTACAGCGTAACATTATGCATCACATAAAAGATCCATCATCCTCCTCCTCCCTCCTTTATATAGAGTTTCTAAGTCATTTACTTTCCCAAAATCCCATTTAATTTATTGTTCAATAATTTAATTCATAAAAATCCTCTCCATACATGTGTCACCCATCCCCTTCATTTCACCATAAATTGATTTCATTAATTAATTAATTACTCATATTTCCCTCACCCACCTAAAAGCACTCCTAGAATCTCTCCTAGGTGTCCCCATATTCCCTTACAATTTTTAATGACTTTCCCCCTTACTAATTTACTAGTTGAATTTAATTTAGAAAGTTCTTAAATGCTAGATACCTTACTAAGTTAGACTTTCTACTTTTTCATTGTGTTTCCCCTTTCTTTTTATGTTTCCCACTTTTTCCTAGTTTCCTAATTCTTTTAAATTTCCCTCTTTCCCTTTTCCTTTAAAATTCAAATTGGTAGGTGTAGAAAATTAACTTTTTCCCTTTTTCCTTTTTTATTAATAAATTTTAATTAGCATAAGCAACAAAACAATTATTTCTCCTTTTTCCCCTTTTTAAATTTTACCCCCCAAAATATTTTTATAAATTAAATGAATTACTTACCCCCTTCTCGTCACATGATTAATGATGGTTATCATTATTATTTATTTATTTTTATTTTTATTTTTATATAAATAGAAAAAAAGTTGTATCACAAGTATCACTTAGACTTAGACTTTATTTTCCTAGGCTGGGCAAAATTTTATTAGGGGAAATGTTTTAAATCTTTCTTATCACATTATTCATCCTAAGTCCATCTAGGTTTATTCGTTTATTAATTAACACCGCGACGTTCCCTTAAGGATGCAATAGGTGCTCCAAGGGTGCCACTTGCCTTAATATGTTTCCCTTGTACGACGTGCCCTTCAGGATGCACTACGTGCTCCAAGGGTGCTACTCGCCTCTTTCAGTTTTTCTTGCGCGACATGCCCTTTAGGATGCATTACGTGCTCCAAGGGTACCACTCGCCTCCTTCCATTTTTCTTGCGCGACGTGCCCTTCAGGATGCACTACATGCTCCAAGGGTGCCACTCGCCTCTTGACTGACTTGGTAGACATAAAAAGACCCTGGAGCCAATACTCCACTAGGTGGTCTTGTGGGAGACTAAGAGCCTCTAAGGAATAAGGCCCCTGCCTTATTGCGTGCCCCTTAGAATCATTGTGAGTGGCTATCGTAGTCGGCCCTCATGACATCGTGGGTATTCTCGAACTAGGTAATCGTTAACCTACAGTTCGAGCCACAGGGGGGAGTGCTAGTAGGCTGTGACGGGGCTTTTGTCCACACCTCTCCCTCAACGTCTCTGGTAGTCGTGCATGAGCCCCCTACTCCACATGTGAGTTTGGTCGACAAGCTATTGTCAACCTGCATCATCAACGAATCATGTAAGAATAAAATCCACAATCATAACATCTAATCAGATGCATAAATGTCATATATATACAACAATCAAACCCCAATAGTCCACTCCCTGACTCGATCCAGAGTCCAAGGTTTCCATCGATGCCTCATCATCCCTGAGGTACAATTCCTGCACACTCAGGAGAATTGAGTCAATAACACCTGTCTATGTAAATACAATAAAATAACATGTCATCATATCCATAATGGCTCATAAGCATAATTAAACGCCCAATAGTAAAATAATCTGGATCACTTGCAAGCAAATGTCCTTAAAGAATAAGTTCTCTCAGTGAGCGCAAGAGTGGGATGTTATAGGTTGGGTGGACGTTGGAGCTGTGGGTGGGCAGACAGGTGGATGTTGGAGCTGCGGGTGGGAAAACGGGCGGTCGGGTGGATGTTGGAGCTACAGGCGTCCGATCCAGGTAAATTTCGACCCAATAATTTAATAATATTGTCTAAATTAGTGGTCGATAATGTTTAGTGGTCAGTAATGTTTAGTGGTCGACACAATAATTTAACACCGTTTTCAGTAATGTTTAGTGGTAAATTTTTAGTTTTGTCTAAAGCATTAGCCTCTATCATCTTTCAATGTAAAATGAGAAGTTCTACACCTCACCGAGATCCTGTTTACATAATCCATGGAGAATTTTCCAGGGGGGGCCTACATTTCCAATTCTCGCAGGGCCGGTAGCATTACCACTCATATTTTCTTTTCTTCTCTGAATAGATCAATCCCTGAATAAGGCAGTGATTTATGGATCACTTTAGGCCCCTATCCCTTTAGCCTCTCTCGGTCAGTAAGTCCCCAACTATAACTCTATGCGCAAATTCAGTTAACCGAAAGGGCCCTTCACTTCACCCGATAGAGAAGGCAAGAGAATGAGAATAGGTAGCGCCCCTTCCTATTCCATAGTCTGTAGCATATGACCGAGTGAAAGTATCTGAAACTAGTGCAACCAAACCAAGTTCATTAAAGCCAGTAGAAGGTTGTGTTGTTCTTCACTCTGCGCCCACTAAGTCCCCAACTATCACTCTATGCCTAGTAAGTCCCCAACTATCACTCTACTCCCTCTATCTAATTCTCTTGGAAAGACACAACAAATCCAAAAAATCCATGAGCAAAGCAATACCAATGCCTACCATTATAACCATAACTCTAGGTTTAGAGGGAGGCATATAATGTATACCATTGGCCATTGCCCCCTTGAAATGCAACAACCAAACACCAATTAAAAGAGAAAATTAAGTTGATACTACCCACAATAAACGATAACGTCCTCAAACTTGGAACTGATGATGTAAATGTCAACATTAGGAAAACATGGGTATAATTGGCATTGGAATTTACGAGTGCTTTGACAAGAAACATATTGGCAGGAAACCTAGTTTTTTTACTCTCAAGAAGATAGTTTCTTATTTCCCTTCTAGCTATCAGGGCACTAGAGAAGCCATCTATTCTTAAACAAACAGTTAGTACACCGTTGATTATGACTTCTGCTAACCTTGGAAATATTACAATAATACCTTTGTATCTTTCTATTGATGAGAGTCCTCAACTCTTATGCTTGTAGTTTTAAAGGGCATCGAAAGTCATTGTAAGGTAACTAGAGAGGTAGTGAGGGGGCCCAGAGGGACCGGCTTTTGTATTCAGTATTGGGTTCTTAACAGTCATGAATGTCTCCATCAACATATTTGGTTTTTTCGTCTTCATACCTTGAAGATTTTAAAGAAATGATTATCATTTTTTAAGAACCTGAATAGATCTACAAATATAATCACCACAAATACTGAATACACAATAGATCCACAAAGAAATATAGAAGAAACCACACTTTATTATTACCAAACCCTTGAGGTAGG
>JZKD02S1882760.1:204542-216185 GCA_000966675.3 Picea glauca | reverse complement strand
ACTACCAAAGTAGGCCTTATTTAATAATATAGTGGACCTAGTCCACCTTACATTGAATGACCTCCACTATTATCACTATGGGCCCTCTGCCCCCCCCAACTACCTCTCTAGCTATCTTACATTCCATCCCCCTTATGAAAGCGTTGTCCTCAACGTTTGATGTACAACCATATACCAGGGTCCCATTGATAATTGTGGACCATAATGCTGAAGAAGACTGAAGAACCAAGGTCCCATGTATAAAGGAAATCCACAATGTTGAAGTAGTCCAACCACCATTGTAAGCCCGAGTTCCATGTCCAAGTGCTCATGTGAACTCCCTGTGGAAGATTTTGAAACCCAATAACCAACTCCAAATGATGCTCCAAAGACTGACACCTATCATGTGGATCCAAATAAGAAGATCCACCCACATAGTGGAAAATGGTCGTAGTAGAATCTGGAATGAATAATACCACTATAGAATATGTAGACTGAATGCTGGTAACTAGCTCCTGATGTGGGACATTGATGTTCTCTACAAAAGGTGGAGTAGAGTCATCAAATAAAATATGAAAGTGGTTGTC
Source organism: Picea glauca (assembly GCA_000966675.3). Taxonomy (NCBI): domain Eukaryota; kingdom Viridiplantae; phylum Streptophyta; class Pinopsida; order Pinales; family Pinaceae; genus Picea; species Picea glauca. The sequence continues at coordinate 215,619 of JZKD02S1882760.1, read as the reverse complement.
ATCCCATAAATGACAACTGTAATTTTTTTGAGAAAATTAGACCTCTAGATGCTACAGAAATAAAAACAAATCGCGCCACCGTCCAAGGAAAAAACCTTGAAAAAATTGCAGATTTTAAAACTTCAATATCTTGACCTTCTGGACTCCGTTTCAGACGATTTGTTTTTTAACTTGTGTGTTTTTCTAAGAGGAAATCATATCTACAACATGTTTTTGCAAATTTTGCACATAAATATACCAATTTTTTTTGGAATGTCGCGGCCCTATTTTTTCTTCTCCAAAAAAAAATCTGCAAAAATAAAAAATATTTGCCCACAATGTCTTCCAAGGAAAGTGCTCTGATACCACTTGTTAAGAACCCAGTACTGAATACAAAAACACTACAACATATATAGAAGAACAATATAGAAAAACACAACTTTATTATATCTAATTACCCATTTATTATATCTAACTACCATAGTGGGCCTTATTTAATAATATAGTGGACCTAGTCCACCTTACATTGAATGACCTCCACTATTATCACTATGGGCCCTCTGGGCCCCCCCACTACTTCTCTAGCTACCTTACAACATCTTTGTCCAATTATCCAATTATCATTATCCAATTTATTAAATTATTAATTTTTGTTCATCATTATTATCTAATTACAGTGTCCAATTTTTGTTCAAACGTGTTAATGATGAACCTCTAATTTTTAGGTGGATGTCTAAGCAATTGTAGAATGAATGGTTTTTTGATCAGAGTTCATTTTTATTGTTAAAGAAGTTTGATACGTAATTTTTGGGTGTTTTATAATTTTTTCTTACACCCTCCCTCATTCTACCATTCCATTGTGCATCCAACAAATTCTATTACCTTGTGCTCTCACCTCCAAAGTCTGTGTAAACATTGGATCAACCCAGTTTGCATTCTAGGCGTCAAAATTCAAATCTTCTTTGACCATTTGTGATCCTGCAACTCGTTGTACCTTGCGGTATGAACCAAAGTGCAAATCAACCCTCACAATGCTCGCAATCCACTTTTCCAGTTCAAACCGTCATCTACACAACCTGCTAGAATACCTATAGCGATTACAAAGGAGACCCCTGACAAATGCCTCCAACTGCACAGTAAATTCTAGAACAGGTTGTATTTTTTGTATAGGATGGATTTTCATATTTTATTTTCTTGTTATTGGAAATATAATATAGAACTAAATAATTATTACATGGTGAAATTGAAATCAATTCATTGGTGCATTGTTTAATAAATTCTAATAAATGTTAAAAGAGATTTTTATTTTGTTATTCTTTGTTAAAATATAATACAAAAGTAGAAGATTATTACATGATGAAATTGACACCAATCTTGTGGTGCAATGTTTACTAAATTCTTATAAATGTTAGAATATATTTTTTGGAACTGTTGTTTATAGTTAATGTACAGTTAGTACTTCATATTTTATATTCTTGTTATTGAAAATATAATATAGAACCAAATAATTATTACATGATGAAATCCAAATCAATTTTGTGGTGCATTGTTTAATAAATTCTGATAAATCTTAAAACAAATTTTTATTTTGTTATTCTTTGTTGAAATATAATACCAAAGTAGAATATTATTACATGATGAAATTGACATCAATCTTGTGGTGAAATGTTTACTAAATTCTTATAAATGTTAGAATATATTTTTACTATATTAATTTGGAATTGTTGTTTATAGTCAATGTACAATTATGGTTTATAACATTTTTTATCTGAAATTTATTTATTTTTATTGGGAAATTATGAATTCAAATAAAATTTATATTTGGGTTAATTAAACATTTAGCTCACATATAATATATGTGAGGCCCTGTCCATGTACAGTGACATGCCCGAAATCGGGCATGTCCCTGTACATGGACAAGGCCATATTCGGCCCTGTCCCTTAGCTTAGTAAAGGCTATGTGTTACACTATGACCATTACAAACTAATACATGGTTACGATAAAGGTATACATATTAATGGTAACCATTCTAATCACTTGCTTGTTTATCTGATAGTTACGATCATACCTGTTATATTGAGTTCATGTTAGTAAGGGCTATGTTCTCCTGTTCAACTTAACCAATCTCTTACCTGTGATATGTTTAAGCTTCACGTTTTATGTCTTTATTGAAACCCATAGCTAGTGCTTTATCTGAATAAGCTGTACACACCATATACGTAGTTTCCCTAATAAAGGTAATATAACTAAAATCAATAATAATACTGATAATAATCAAATCATGTAAGTTATCGTAAAAAGAACTTGATCTCAACTAATATGAAACACACCATTTATAGCTCTATGCTCTCTTGTTGTAATTAAAAGTACGAGCTGTAGTGTGACTTATAATTCTATGTTAGTATTACTGCCATTGACCTTTATTCTAGTGAACACAGTAACATCTAACACATAATAAGAGTCAATTTGGCAGGTATGGGTGATAGAAATGAACTAATCCCATTACAACTAACATGAACATACTTCTTATATGGTATAGATACTAGTAATACCAGACCCAAGGAGTTGTCTGAGATTTACCGGTGAATATGGTAACATATGAATAAGGCGAATCGATATGCATACTCTTATACAGGGTGGTATAGATAATAGCCATAGTATTCGATGGAGATCATATGGAGATTAGTGGCCTATACCTTAGACTCAAACTCTACACTCTTAACTATATCATAATATTCACATAGCTCATATGGGTAAGACATGAAGCTGATTCCATTGCTTTAGCTCTCTCTTAATCATAGTAAGTAAAACCCATCTGTATTGGATAAGAGTATACACTTTGTAAGACCCTTGTTAATGATGCTACTAGTATAGTTATAATGTTTCTTATAGTAATAACTTTATTTGCACTATTCAATACAAGTAATAAGAATAAAGAATCCTATAATATATGATAGTTATAACATGTGGAATTGATATAGAAGAGTACTGGTCACTATGCTCATATAACTAGGATCAATAGTAATACAATGTGACCATGACTATGCTTATATTATGTAAATATGATAGGTCTCTGCTTCCGTTAGCTTATGAGCTTTAACTATCCTATGCCTAATCTGATTCCATTGTAATTCCCCGAATCATTCATATTACTTGGAGCTAATATGGGCATCACTCCAAGTTATAGTGTACATACTAGTGAACATACATTAATCATAGACTATCTGAATCATAGAAGCATTCCCATTAGTTAATGCGGATCCATATTACATATATAGGCAATGGTATACATCTTATCATACATGTTATTGCTAATATATCATGACATGTATCATACCTAATCTTTTAGTAATAGACATGATTACAATACCATCTTTAAGACGAGTTACAATACCATGTATTCTCCCTATAAGTGTATGCTTCCCATTAATTACATCATAGTGATTAGTGTATTATATAGTCTAACAAACTCAGTATCATGGAAACATTAGGGATAAAGTAAGTGTACAAAAACACGAATCAAACCTGTTGTAATCATACCAGCTAACCGTATAGGGTTGAACATGATGAAGTAATGATATAATATGATATGAGACCACAACAAGCCCTCTATGAGACCTCTATACATTAGCTTTGGTGATCTATCACCCTTTGTATTTACACTAATATGGCACATATACTAGTTACATATTGCATGGTATTCTCTCTTCCTTATTTGCTCCATACTGTGCAAAGCTTTATTGTATGAACATACCATAGATATGGGAATATAAGGAAATGAACAGTGCAGATATGAGGCAAATCAAATAGATCAACAAGGATAAGAGATAAGAGCTTTTCTATGACAAGGGTGAATCTTGTTTCCATAACTATTACCATTGAATAGTCTTAACTATGCATAATACTAGTATTCCTTAAAGGGTAATACTAGTATTACTTCTATATTAGTGTCGATCAACTTTGACTGGAATCATAGTATTGAAAGTGAACACATGTGATGTATGTGAATAGCTTATATATAGCCTCTATTTTTGAGATAGGACGTTTAAATGTATTGATACAACTAAGTAATATGCATAATATATGGATTTGTATTGATTATACCCATAAAGATAGTATCATAGCTTTGAGCTTGAAATTACATATAAACCATATATAACACTAAGTAACGCTTACTGTATATGATAACCACGCTGATATTGAAGTAATACATAAGCTATTTGTAATGAACACATACTACTTATCAATATTCCACAGTGTTGATAGGGAAATAAGGGGAATATACACACTACTCAATAATGGTGATAAGTGAAAATAAGGGTAATAACTTATGACACAAGAGCTAGAATCACATACAAGTGTAATACATGTGTTGATACTTAGTGCCATTGATTTCTAGTGATATCCCATGTAGTTAATAAGAGATAAGATTAGTATCACAATACATATTGATTATGGTAAATAGGTAACATGATATCACCTTGTTGAACCTTAAGCTAAGTTGTTCCTGTATTACTGATATCATAGTAATTGAATGACTCTATTCCCCTTGTATTATAGGTTAAGCTATTGCCTTTAGTTCTTATTATATACTTCCCTTTGTAGTTAATATTCATGTCATTTGCTTATATTCCCTATGTTATAGCTCATACAACAACCTTTAACTGTAACTGGACAAATAGCGTAGAGGTTAGTAGTATCCCTATTCAATGGACTTACTTCCTTATAGTGATCATTGTTCTGGTACCAGGATGAGATTCACAGTATGGAATGTTATGGAATTAATGTGAAGAAATATCACTGGATACTACACAATCAGAGATTCAAACCAGTGTAATTAGTAGTTCATAATCAAATACATTAGACTCATATTAGGAAGCTATACTCATAGTTAGTTTTGTACTAATCCATATCCAAGTAATGCCAATCAATGGTAATAATCTAATCACTATCATAAGCAGTACTAATACACTTTCTCTATGTGATGGATATGTGATCATAATTGTAGTAGTGATCCCGTATTACTATTAGTTTAATTAACATTAGCTTTGTGTTAATTACGTTACGAGTATTGCTTATTTTGTTCTATTACATATGGTATAAGTAGTAACATGTAGATATCGAGCTTAAAGTAGATCTTACTTAATAGTTACCCATCATGTAATGGTTCTAACAACTGTAAGTAAGCATATGGTGTTAGTTATATGATTACCTTTATCTAAAGAAGAATGTGATTATGGTGTTAGTAAGCATATAGAATTCCTAGGAACTGTATTTGCTACTAGTGCGGCTGTAGGCTTTATATCTTGACCTAGTGGAATTATAATTAGCTAGGATGATACTTAGTAAACTTCTATAGCTTTACCTAGAGATCAAATTGACATGACCACCTAACCATTTCAAGATTGTTATTCACCTTGGCCTCAACATCTATAATAGTAAGCATAGATAAGCCCATTTGACCTGTCCATGGGCATGCATAGGGCAATTTTTGGCCCTATCCATGTAATGGATAGGATCGAATTCGGGCCCATCCCTGTACATGGAAATGGACGAATATGGCCTTGTCCATGTACAAGGACAAGCCCGAACCTCTTATAAATTAATAATTTATGAACACAATAGGATGCAAACACAATAGATTAAAAACAAAAACACAACAACCGCTAGAACATATAAGGCATAGACAAGTAGAGGTATAATTTATGTTTATCAAACGGGATGACAGGTCCGAATTTGGACCTGTCCATGTATAGGGATGAGCTTGAATTTGAGCTTGTCCCATTATTGAAGAACAACAGATGTATAAACTAAATAACATCCAAAGAAGAGCATGATCACATTATTGATCTTCCTTTGGTTTTTTGGTTTATTTTGTTTTTTGTTAAGTACCAAGTTGAGATAATACGTGATTCTTTTCTCTCCTGGGATGGTCCATGAGACATAGGAGTAGTTAAGAAGAGCATGATCACATTATTGATCTTCCTTGTATGCTGGGATGATAAAAGATTATAAGTAAATATCATGAGAATCATGTGGACATTTTTCCATTCAAGAAGAACTTAATTGTTGACTTTGTCTTGAAATCACCCTTGTTTGACTTACACTCCCTTTAATTGTTATGTGGGTTTTTGGTTTTGTGCTTTACCTAAAGAAAGTTAGCCTTCTTGACTTTGGAAGAATTTAATTGTTGACTTTGTGTTGAAACCACCCTTGCTTGAATTATGCCCCCTTTAATTGTTGTGTGGGTTTTTGGTTTTGTTCTTTGCTTTTTCCTAAAGGAAGTTAGCTTCCTTGACTTTGGATCCCTTCTATTGACTTATTTAATTATTTAATTGTGTGGTTACGAACCCTCTTCTTGGTCTTTTCCATCTTGTTGGAGATATCTTCTTGGTTATTGTTTGGGGATTTTGGTTCTACTTGTTGGTGTCACCCTCCTCATATTTTTGCTGGTGTCGTCCTCTTTATCTCCTTGCTAATTACACCTTGAGTATGTTTCCGTTATTTTCTATTGTTGGTGCCACATGTGTATGTTTCTAGTTAGTCTATTGATATTTTACCCTAAAAGTTCTCCTTGGAAATTTGTTCCATGTGTCATGATGAGATCTTCCCCGAGGGTTTGATCAATGATCCCTTGAAGTTTTTTCCAAGCATATATCTAAGAGGATAGTAACAACATGTATCATGTGATATTTTTTCTTGTTTTAGTTTTAAGTAAATGTTTTGTCAGTGATTGTTTTTTTCATTGATTGTAAAAAATATAGTTGTTCTAGTTTTTTCAATATATGTTCTTAAATGCTTGTGTTATGAATTTAGTATCTCCATTTAATGTTTCTAAAACTTATGAACTTTCATATTCATGAATTTCCAAAGGATAGATATTGAGGTGATATGTCGAGACAAGAGTCTCCAAATATTCCTCGCAAATTCTTTAGGCTATCCCAAGAAGGAAGAAGATGAACCCCTTCTTCGACTGAGACTTCGAGTGACCAACGGCAATCTCGTTAGAGGATATTATCAAACGAGTATGTGAATAGATCAACTCGAGAATGTGATCAAGAAAGTTCTATGGATGCAACTTTCTTAGATAGGTTTCACATTGATACTCCCACACTTAAGAATGTAGAGAATACATCAGGACAAGAATATATTTTTGGTAATTTTCTTTGATTTTGTTTATTTTTGTTGTATTTTTGTGTATTTGTATTTATGTCAAGTTAAATGTTGTAATTAGTTTCAAATGTGTGTGTAGACAATGAGTTTAGTGCGAGGGAAGATAATGAAAGAGAGAGTGGGTGTCAAGAAGATTCTAATGTTGGTGAAGAGGGTGAAGGTGGATTTAGGAGACAACGTTATCAAGAAACATAAGATTACACGCCTATGCCCACCTATCCTTCAGATATTGGTGATGAGGTTCCCTGGGAAGGGATTACTGAAGCAATGACCCTTGAGCGATGCTCAGGTGTTAAAAGTAGGTTGGAAAATGATTTGAGGATATTGGATCTCCCTCATGAGAGTAAACAAAGCTTGCATATTGTTTTGAATTATTGCAAAACTTTATGGATGCATATCAAAATATGGGGCCAACCACTGACAGTTTTATCGATTTGATGAGGTGAATAAATTTAGAGGTGATGGGCCCTGATAAATGGGACGCAGTAAAAAATAAAGTTTTAAAATAAAACACAATTTTGATGTTCAATTTCAAAGATGGGCCAAAGCGAAAGATGTTGAAGGTGCAATATTTTAAGCACCCCAACATAGCAATACATCTTTATAACAGATTTTTGGAAGCGTATGAGAAATTGTCGTGGAACGATGAGGTTCCACATTATTTTTCTAGACACTTTTATGCATAGTTTTTCATGGACATGCACCCTGATTATACTAGTCTAGCGTCCGATTATTATGGGGCTGGTAAATGAAGGACATATGATCAAAAATGGATATATCAAAATGCGACATTGCAGAGGCCTCCACGACCTTTAGTATATCGCCCAACATGGGCATTTTCTTCATATTCATAGTTGTGAGCTTCATCATAGGTTGACAAAGAGGCTAGGAATGCAATCGATAAAAAAATGGAATTGAGTTTTTATGGTGTTGATGTTGGTTTGAACTGTCAGCGAGAGGAAGCCAATTCTAGGGCCATTTTTTTTTATAAAACAGATGCGAAGTTAGATACCATGTCAGTAGAAGATCTTAAGGAGTATGCAAAATTTTTCCGTGACAGTTGGAAGGAGGTCATTCACAATGATGAACCGAACAATAGATTGGTATGTGTTCTAGTTAGTAAATTTTTGACGCCTCGTAGGATAGTTTACTTCTAATTCTAGATATAGATACATATTATTGTATCTATAGAAATAATTGAGTTGTTATTGTCATTAATTGCAATTTGGAGATATGTTAAATGAATCTCCAGTAAATAGGGGACTTGATTCCACAAGTTTAAATTGGATGGGTTGAATCATGCATGTATTTTCTAATATCCACAGATGAGCACTTTAGTTGTCCAATCTCCAATCTTTTGAATAAGATCAACAACACGACATTTATAATTTTGTATAAATGTGAACACATTGAATCCTAGATTTAGTTCTTAGTTGTGTTGTTCATAGATCCCTATTTCATCTCCTACTACTTGGGTAGGCTTGTCTCATTTCTCATTGGGAGAGTTTGAAGAGGGTGGGAGTTCACAGGTATCATTGCATGTTGAAAACAAATTTAGTTATATATTAAAATTGAAAATTACCATTTAAATTATTAATTTAAAAGAAGAATGTCTTAAACAACATTTAATTTATTGAATCATACGTTGGAACAACATAGGCATTACATGTTTCAAAATTTAAAACTACAATTTAATGTGTTAAAATCATTTAAATTTAATTTTCAAAATTTCAAATTTGAAATGTGTTATATAGGGTAATGTGGATAAGAGAGTACTTGAGAGTGTGCTTAAACAAAATGTGGAGAAGAGAGTGTAGGAGATTGAGATTGAGGAGGAAGTGGAGGAAACATCCATACCTGGGAAGGATGCATCTATTCACGATGATTCATAAATATATGTTCATTGCACATTAGTGAGTTTTAATTTTCTTTTATGTTGGGGTTTTATAAAAAAATGTTCAATCTTATTTTTGTTGAATAAGCTTATATTTTTTATTTATTTTTTTCAATCTTTTGTTTTCTCAAATTTTTAGTTTAGCCTTTCCTATTCATAGGGTTACTAAACTAGTGTCTATATATCTTTTTAAGGCTTTGATCAATTATTTTGAAATTTATAGAACCCCTATATAAGCTTATCATTGTCTTAAATGGTACATTCAAACTTATTTATGTTTAGATCATGATGAAGACCTAATTTTGAACTTGAAAATTTGATTATTTGAGAACAAACTTTATCCCACATCAGAATAGGGGAAGTTTCTAAATTTTCTTCGATTGCATTCCTTTCCTTCTTATCCAAGAACGGCATAGTATGGACGTTTGTGTTTTCTGCATACAACAAAGTGAATCCTTCTTGCTAGGGTATTGTCAAACTCTTAACTAAATTGGTTACTAACCACAAAAACCAACATTCAAGTAGATTTACAAATAAGCTATGTACGTGCATGATCTCACTAATGTTTAGATTATAACGAAGACATATTTCAAAGAGCATTTGATTATATGTAATATGAATACATCCCAAAGATGAAATATTTAAATGGTTTTTGAAGAATGACTTAATATATGTGCATATTTGTGTTTTCGTCATATACACGAAAGATTATATGAGAACATCTATTCCACCGTAGAAAGATGAGATAACTGTTTTCTGGAACTCATATATACTATATGTGAGATAGCTCACATAAAATTTCAAAGAACATTTGATTATATGTAATATGAATACATCCCAAAGATGAAAGATTTAAATGGTTTTTGAAGAATGACTTAATATATGTGCATATTTGTGTTTTCTTCATATACATGAAAGATTACATGATAACATCTATTCTACCGCAGAAAGAGGAGATACATGTTTTCTGGAAGAATGGTTTTTAAAATGGAGATTTGTGAACTTTCATAGATATAAGTAATTTCTTGGAAGAATGACTTAATATGGAGATTTACGAGTCCTTTAATTTGAAAGGGAATTATGGAATTTGATTATACGACCACTGCTGAAGAGGAGAGACGTATTTTATGGCTGAAGAGATTAGTATTTTATTGCTGAGTAAATAAGATCACCTAGGATGAGAATTTCACCTGAAGGATTTGGGACTTTATCCACAAAGAGATACGTATTTCATTGAAAGAATGACTTAATATGGAGATTTGTGAACTTTCTGCATACACAGTTCTATATTTATTTTTAGATTATTATCCAACTCCGAAAGCAAACATTTCTTACCAATAACACAATTTTTCTCTTTAATTTTTTTTAAGATTTTAGATAAGATTTTATAAATTGTTTAAATCATGTATGCTTAATGTGGAGAGTAACTATTTTGAAAGTTTTGAAACTTTGTGACGAAAGTTTGGTTTAAAAAAAGGTGCCAAAAAAATGTAATAAAAAGAGAGGGAAAATCTTAAATCTGTTTAACTTTGGTTGGGTATGTTATTATTTCTTATTGTTTATTTAATATTTAGTTAAAGTATATATGATAATATGTGTTATTTTTATTTTTATTATTATTGTTTTTTATTGTTACAAATGTTTAAATTATATTTGGTGGAAAATATGTTTACATTATATTTGGTGGAAATGAGTATGTTGGAGGATGAAAATTAATTCTTTTGGTATGTATGTCAATTTTTCTTTAATCACAACTTGTTTTATTTATCTAAAATGGTACATCTATACATTTTATTTTAAATTTGTACATATGTTTTATTGTAAATTTTTAATTTTTGAATTATGTTTTCTTTTGCACGTTTGAATTGTAATTTTTTTATTTTGAATTCTGTTTTTGCAGGTATGAAGTGCTCTATCTTAAAGAGATGGCTTAGAGTCCATAATTTTGGAGTTAAATGTCTTATTTTTTGTTATCATCCTAAAATGGATGTGGAACCTATGTATTTGGCGGTGTTACTATTCAAACTTTG
>JZKD02S1882760.1:159669-191638 GCA_000966675.3 Picea glauca | reverse complement strand
TATCGGTGGCCACCCACCTTTTCCAAATGGCTCAAAACAGTTTTTTGGCCATTTTGGCAATTTACTATTTTTAGTAGGTTTTAACTTCCGGGGCCATTTTGAGGGTCCAAATGAATGTTTTTCGATATCAAGGTTCTCAATGATATCCCAAGGCATAATTGAGCCCTCAAAATGAATCTCCTTGACAATAACTTTCCAACGAGCTATCACATGCCTAAAACGGAGATCGTATGCAAAAGTTACGACCCCGGGAAGTTGTTGTACTCACTTACCCAAACGGGGCCCACATGACTTTTGGCGCTTCATCTCCTAGGGTTAGGTTTTTGGATGTATAGGACTTTTGGAATTCCCGTTTATTGTAAAAGGGCCTTTAGAGCCTCATTGTAATCATCTTCCTGTGAATTCGAGTAGCCGTCACATCTCTTCTCAGAGATAAGCTGCCACCATTCTAGCGAGTTTTTCACTCTGTATTTTTACAGTCTTTGTACATTTCTCTGATTAATAGAAATCGTGTATTACTGTATATCTATGTTTATGGTTGCATCTCTGATACATTTCTGTTATATTATTGAATATCTTCAATATCCCTGTGCATTTCTTTATTATATCTCCGCTCTCATTTCATGCCGAAAATAACCCGGATCAATAGGGGAACCAGGGGATGATAAGAGGATAGTCTGAGGACAAGAGAGAATGAAGGAAGTGATGAAGAAATAAGGGAGGGACCGAGGATGTAGACAACTAAAGAAGGTATACCAGAGGAAGAATATGAGTTTGGATTATTGCGTGGAGGAAGGAGGTACAAGAGGTGAAAGACTAGGGATGAGAAAGGAGAGTCGAGCAGTGAACCAGATGGGAGAGAACCTTGTACTATAATCTAGATCGTCAAGATACCACACATAAGAGGGGAATAAGAGTTCTAGTCAAGTCCTATAATAGAAGAGCTATTAGGTCCTACTCAGACTGGGTCCCATGTCAATCCACGACCCCATGTGCATCACCACAATCAGAGATAATAGTTGAAGACCTATCAAACGCACTCATAGTTATCAAGGGAGGACATAGTAGTAGAAATCATAGCAGTGGAAGTAGTGCACAGATTTAGAGTCAATAAACATCACCAAGAGGAGTTACTACACAGAGAAACATGGTAGGAGTAGATAATACCCTCAGACTACTTGAGTTCTATGGAGTTGGGTCAGATTACCCAGAACAACATCTGTTTTTATGTGAAACAATTTGGGCTACAAATAATGTTTAGGACGAGGCTGTCAATATTGCACAGTTGGAAACAACATTTATAGGTCATGCATTGGTTTGGTACATGAAGTTGCAAAGTACCACACCTACAAGACAAGTAAAACTTTGGTGGAGATAAGGAAATCATTATTGAAAGAGTTCAAGAAGCCAGAGTCTGAGCCACAATACATTACAAAACTGAAGGAGATTAAAAAGGTGCAAACAAAGTCGATATGGGACTTCGATCAAAGGTTAAAGGACCTAATGGGTAGGGTGAATTTCCAGATCCTTGATCAAAAACATCAAGAGTGGTTTATAAGAGGACTTATACCAGACATTCACATGCTGTTGATTCAACATAAAGTTGCATTTAATCTTGAAGCTTTGGAGATTGCAATGAAGTTGGAAGCATCCCCTGTAGGAGACAATGGAGGGATAGTACAAGTTTAGACACAATTGGTTACTTTGACAATTCAACTAGAAGAACTTACAAAAGGGAAAGAGAAACTTGAACAAGTATGGTGTACCAAGTGTAGTACTGAAGTCCATCAAAAGGATGAGTGCCCACCTTTCATGCAGTATTTGGCGACTGGAGCACCAAATCCACTACCAAGAGGGGGATATTGCGAAATTTTTAAGAAATGGGGACACCATCCAATTGTGTGTCCACTACTAGAGAAGTATCAGAGTACACCAAGGAACTTATTTTACAATTTTTTCAAGTCATTTGAACATGAAGAGAAGGATTTTTGCGCATTCGATTTGATGAGGGAGAACACTTCATATATGTACAAGATTCAGGAGGAGAATGTTGTGATAGAAGCGGGTGGTCCGCAATATAATGATCAAAGAGGATTTAATCCAGGAAATAAGGGAAAATTTGGCAGAGGAGGAATAGGGACGATAATATGTTATAATTGTAATCAACTGGTACACTTAGCCTATGACTGCCTGAATCTGTGTACAATGTGCACATACTATAGAGCATTAGAACATATGAACAAATATTTTTCTCAACTAGTTGCGAAATGGCAGGCCATAGGGAAACCAAATCAGAATCCAAATTAGAATGTGTAGAAAATATCAGCTAAAAAACACAAAGAAGGACCAAGAATAACAATTTTTACACATGAAGGAGCTAGAACATGGGTTGATGTGATGAATGGAGGGAAGTAGAATGAGAAATGGGTAAGGAAGTTAGCATGATCTATGCCAACCTTTGGTCCTCAAAAATAAAATGAGACATATTAGAGAGAAATAAAAGAGATAATTGGATAGGGATGGGGAGCATCAACATCATCTACACCTCATGTCAAAGATCGCGATGTGTCAGAGAAGCCAACTGGGAAGGTAAGCACTCTAAGAGAATTCTTGAGAAGTTGCATAGATATAATGAAAGAAAATATTGCGCTGAACACACTATATGAAATGATTGTTCATTTCACAAAAGAAAGGGAAACTCTCATTGCACATAGGGTGGTAAATCAGGTACTACGCAGAAAGAGGAGCAACAATGAATACAACTTCAATGCGTAAATTGCAGAATATGATGTGGATAATGTTATCTTGGACTTGGGGTCTGACTTGAATGTTTTACCTAAGAAGACATGGGAGATGATGGGAAAACCCAAGCTAGTATGTTTTCCTATTAATTTAAGGCTCGTGAATCAACACAAAATAGTACCGATTGGTCGATTGACAGGAGTACCTGTGAACATAGATGGGGTGCGCAGTGTGGCAGAATTTGAAGTTATTGAGATCATGGACGATAGTCAACCATATATAGCACTAATGGGACTTGACTGGGAATTTTATAACTAGGAAATCATTAATATTAAGAAGAGAGAAATGATATTTAAAGTTGGATATTTGAAATTTACTGCACCATTGGACCCAACATAAGGAAAGAGATACATATAACCAACAAGAGGAAATGACATTGACAATTAGTATAACATGATTGTGCATATGGAGGATTTTGTAAACCCCACTGCAGATGGTGCACTAAGTTGGAGAAGTATCAATTCATGTGCATCATATTCGAAGGAAGGTCTAGAGAATTGGCAACAGAGGATGCATGAAGTGTTAACTAGATGATGTGTATGCAAGACTCGATCCTTGCGTTGGATTGGAACAAAATTATGTGATCCACCCAGGTATGATGGATTGAATGATATACGTTTTTTTGTAAGGGCATTTGAGTTGCAGGTACATGAACAACAAAGGATGTTGGCACTAGTTGTTGTCCTAAAAGCGTCTCCAGCCAGACGGTGGGCTGCACACAAAGAGGGAATGAAAGACTAGTCACAATGTATAAGATTAATGGAAGTTAGGTTTGGTACCGAGGTATACAATATTGTGCAGAAGTATACATAAGAGAGTGATCCAATAGATAATGCTGAGAAGTGAAAGACCTTATGGATTTCAGTACTGGAAATAGAATGGACAAACATATTTATACATACACTAGACACAATTCCGAAGAAATGATATTTGGAATTGGAAATGAACAGAGAGACAACAAGATAGGAAGAGTTGGATCAAAGGTTCAAATTAAAATTTACATTTGAACATGAATATCCATCAATAGATGTAGTGCTACAAGATATTCGAACTAAGATAATCTTTGAAGAAGGGCCAATGAAGGTGGTACCAGGTTTTAGTTTGCACATAGCTACTATGACTATCCATGAGTTATTGGAGTGCTACAATGTGGCTAAGGAAGAACAAGATGAAGAAGATCCTAGGAATGTGCAAGTACCTGAAACATAAGGAGAACAGGAAGTAGAAGGACCATAGCTTGAATCAGTCGCACACACACAAACAATAAAGACATATAAGGTAAACATTGGGATGATAGAGAACAAAAAGTTTGCACAGATAGGGGATTACTAGAGTGATGAGACCGTAGAAAATATTGCAGACTTGCTACACGAATATCAAGACCTATTCCCAATGAAATTTTTAGAGATGAAGGGGACAACCAAGGATTTAGGTGAGATGAATATTCCACAGAAACTAGGAGCTAAGTGAGTGTGATAGATACCTTACAGGTTAAATCCGAAGTACAAGGAAAAGGTGAAATTAAAAATAGATAGGATTGTGGATGCAGGAATCGTTGAACTTGTAGAAGAATCTGATTGGATTAGTCCAATGTTAGTGCAAGACAAGAAGACAAGAGGAATCAAGATTTGCGTGGATCTGAGGAAGCTGAATGATGCATGTTTATGTGACCCATGTCCAACACCATTCACAGATGAGGTACTAGAGAAAGAAGGAGGGAAAGAAACATATTCTTTCATAGATGGATTCTCAGGGTACCATCAAATAAAAGTTGGATAGGAAGACTGGCACAAGACTACTTTTGCGACAACATAGGGAAGTTATCAGTCTACAATAATTCCCTTTGGACTAAAGAATTCCCCTATAATTTTTTTCAAGAGTGGTGGTTGCAACATTAAAGGAATTTATTCATAAGTTCCTTGAAGTATACTTATATGATTGGACTATGTTCAGTCTATTGAAGGATCACATAGAATTACTCAGGCTAATGTTGGATAGGTGTAGGCAGTGTCAGATTTTGATAAACTTGAAGAAGTGTAACTTTTTCGCACCGTTTGGAATTTTTTTGGGCCATGTAGTTTTCCAATAGGGATTACTAGTGGATCCAACCAATATTGTAGTGATTTTGGATCTAGAGTCACCTACCTCAATCAGACAACTAAGGGAAAATTTGGGTTACAAAAGATATTACATGAAGTTTATCAAAGGATATGCGCAGATGAAAACAATGATAGAAAATTTGTTGAAGAAGGAAGCTAAGTTCCAATGGAATGAGGAAGGTCAGAAGGGTTTGGACACCTCAAAGAAAAAACTAGTGATTGTGTCAATTTTAATATTTCCAGATTGGAACAATGATTTATATGTTCATGTAGATGCATCATCCATAGCATTGGGTGCAATACTATTTCAATTAGGGGAGGGAGATATAGATCATCCAATTTCTTTTCCAAACAAGAATCTGTCCATAACAAAGAATAATTATACTACCACAAAATGGGAAGGATTGGCAATGGTATATGTGTTGCAAAATTCCAGACATTATTTATTGGGTTCTCACTTTAATATGTACACGGACAATTTTGCATTAAAATACTTAGTGAACAAGCCAGTGTTGGGGGGGGGGGAGAATATGTATATGGCTACCATTGTTCCAAGAATACAATTTTAAGGTTGTGGTGAAACTAGGGAAGTCGAATGCAAGACTGGATCATCTATCACGCATACTATCAGGAGAAGATGCAAGAAATTTAGAGGACAACTTCCCATATGTACAAATATTTTTATTTAAAATGGTGAATGATTAATTCTTGGACATCGTGCAGTTTCTAAGTATAGGAATGACCCCATTAGATATGAAAATAGTGTAGAATAAATAATTAGTAGTGAAAGAAATAAATTATTAGTTGATTGCAGGGAATTTATACAAGTTGGGTGTATATGGAATATTGAGACGATGTGTGTTGGAACATGAAAGGCCTATGATACTCACATAAGCACATGAATGTATTGGATGAGGACATTATGCAAGTAAGGAAACAACACAAAATATTTTGTGCACATGGATCTGGTGGCCCACACTGCATAAAGATGCTAAAGAACATTTCCAATCATGTGATGTATGTCAAAGAGTGGGAAAGCCATCCAGGAGGGACATAATACCTTTAAACCCACATGTTACCTTGCAAGTATTTGGTAAATGGGACAAAGAATTTGTGGGGCCATTCAACCCACAAACAAGAAGATCAGGAGCAAGGTACATAATCACTGCGATGGAGTATTTGACAATATGGGAAGAAGCATCGCCAGTCACAAGCTACACCGTGGAGACTGCAAATTTTTTTTTTTTTGAGAATGTAGTCACACGATTTGGATGTCCATGCATATTACTCAGTGATCAAGGAACACACTTTCTAAATAAGGCAATTTCAACATTGACTGAGGATTTTCAAATTCATCATTATAAGAGTACCCTTTATCATCCTCAGGATAATGGGATAGTGGAAGCTTTCAATAAAATCCTAGAGAATGTTTTGACAAAAATATGAAACGTAGGGTGAGATGATTGGGACTTAAGAGTTTCAACAGTTTTATGGGCCTATAGGAAAACGAGCAAAACGTTGACAGGGTAGACACCTTTTAGGTTGGTCTATGGGAAAGAAGAAGTGACGTGAATGGAGTTTAGTCTACCTAGCCTGCACATTACATTGATCAATAATATTTCAGACTCTGGTGCAATAGAGGAGAGATTATCACAGTTGGTACAACTTGAGGAAGATTGTTTTGTCACAGGTTTCCATAAGCAAGTTCAAAAGGTCGGAGAGAAGGAATGGCATGATCAAAACATTAAACATAAAAAGTTTCAAGTGGAATATTTAGTATTTACTCTATGAGAGAAATTTCATGCAACATCCAAGAAAGTTTTGAAGGCATTGGTTAGGACCTTATGTGATTCAACATGTAACAACGACATGTGCTGCACAGTTGGAAACCTTGAATGGATAATTACTTGGAGGAATGGTGGATGAAATTCGGCTGGAACTCTATAGAGAAAATTGACAGTTTTCTTATTAATATGGGTTGTGCTAGAACACATGTATCATAGTAACTTTACTATAGTAGGAAGGTAAAACACAAAAAAACATATAAAAAGTAGAAAAAGGAAGAAAAACAAATAAAAAGTAGATATAGAAAAACAAAAATATTAAAGAGTACAAAGGCATAAGAACTTGTGCGGAAGGAGTGATTATCACACATTAGGATGGAACTGCGCTAATTAAGAAAATAATACACAGAAGAAAAACACTGAGAAAAACAAATAAAAAGTAGATATAGAAAAAGATAAAAGATTATAGGGTACAAATGCATAAGAAATTGCACAGAAGGAGTGATTATCACCCATTAGGATGGAACTGTGCCAATTAAGAAAATAATACACAAAATAAAAACATTGCGAAGCAAATAGATGCAAAAGTGAGAACAATTGTGTAGTTTGGCACTGACAAGACCGTTAAAATCATTAAAGCATGGAAACAATGAAAATAACGTGGAAATGACACATCATAAAGACGCCATATAATCTTAAATGGTAAAATCCACCGGAAATCATGAAATATTGGCAGTACAAGGAAAAACTCACAAGACAAATTTGGTAATAGAACCACATTTATTTAACCACTCATTAACCCTGTTGGTGGATTGGACAAGTTAGTTAAGGCATGAAGAGACATGAAAAATTGGCAAGGATGCACAAAAGAATTTGAATATCATGAGGCGTAAATAATTGTTACTAATAGCTACATGCAAGTGAGAGAGAACCAAAGTGAAACAAAGAAAACTAGAGTGACTCAGAGCCGAAATACAACCACACTCGAAAAATCACATAGAAAGTAAAGGAAAATTTTGCACAAAAAATGGGCCCACCGAAAGTTGGAGCGCCATTCGTAGCAACACAAAATCAATTGAAATGACCATCAGTTGCACCAGAGGTTGAGGAAATAATTGCAGCTTAATCTTCATATTCACAAGTAATCTTTCATAGGGATTATATCCCACCGAGGAAATAAAATGTGCCTCAAGTCAAAGTACCAACGAATGGGAAACACCCACTGGAAAAATTACTAGTCCCACATCATGTAAGTGTGGAAGGAGACATGCTTGGAAAGGTTTCTACCCTCAAGTTTGTGGATCATGATATCATAGACAAGAAGAAGTTTCCTAAGATGGCCAGGGAAAAGTACTTGTGCTCTAAGAGCGTATCGAGCAGAAGAGAGATATTGCTGGAAACACAGATGTGGGCAAGAAGACTCGAGAATTCGAGAATACTGAACCTACTGGAGGATCCACACTTCGAATGAAACCTAGAAATCAATGCCTGTGTTAAGTTACTTCTTAACTACATCCATGGAGGGACAATGTGACTTGACCCATTGGTTTCAATTGATACTTCATTGATTGCGTGGATCACAGGGCTACCGAAAGCAGAAGAGGATCCGACCACCTTGTTCAATAAAGCATGGGAGAGAGACCTATCAGAAGAAACAAAGGAGAAGTTTCACACCTTTAGGGGAAAAGGTAATTGAATGTCACAAACATCAATGATGACAGTGTTCAGTTTGCAATGCAGGTGTTGGCGTGAAAATTGTTGTGAAAGTACTGTTAGGATGCAGTACTGACTACAGTGACCGCAACCATAGAAAAATGATCAGAAGGGGTCCAAATGAACTGGGCCACCTTCTTGGTGAATCAATTTTTGACAGACTGTATAGAGGCCCATGAGAAGGGTACACAGTTTCAGTATGCATGGTTGTTGATTTTTATTGCAGATCGGATCGTAAGAAATTATCTATTACCAATGTATGGGAACAACCAAAATAGGTAATTTGGCCATGCAGTATGCCAACTTGTGGAATACACTGAACAAATGAAGGAAACAAGATAGTCATGTTACATTTTACGTATACTTTGACTCAATTAGGTATATTTTCAAACTTACACTGCACATCTCAGTTGAGATAGTGGAAATCTACAAGGATATTGCACGATTCAAAGCAGGCATGCACCATATGTACGTGCAAGAAAAGAAGGAGCATGTGCACTAGAGGCTTCTAACCAAATATAGGTTGATAGTAGAGGATGTATTCTTGATAGCGAATTATTGGGAATATGGGTGGAAAACCCCAACAGAAGAAACGGGGAACTCGAGAGACGAAGAAGAACATGATAAGGATGATGATGAAATGAATGAGGGGTAGGGGAATGACCAGAACAATGGCACAAGAAACACGTCTCACCCATAAACAATAGAGGCATAACATACAATCCTCACAGAAGGAGTGAAATGCAAAGATAAGGGGAAGGAGTCAGTAGGAAGTGCATTCAAGAAGAAAAAAGCACACAAGGTACCCCCATTCTATAATTTGACCAATGACGACATGGACCGAATCGAATACCAAGGACGTGATAACGCGAAGAAATTCATTGAGGAAGCAACAAGGCAATAAGAAGAGAAACACTAGAAGGTTCATAATCAGTTGGTAACACTACAAAAACTCTTGGAAGCAGCCCGAATAACACCAGAGCACAAAATGGGTGGACAACCGAGCACAAGTTCTGTAGAGGAAGAACAAACTATGAATCCAGTTTTGACTGAGCTAGCTGCTGGGTGCATAATGTTACAATTTGAGGTCGATGAAATTGAGTTTGAAATGACTGAACGACAAGAATAGATGAAATAACTGAACCATATGAACATAGTGGTTTCATGAATACCCATACATATATTACAAAGCTTGCAAATAGGTATTTTGCATGAGATTCAAATTTGAGGAGATGAAGCACACCGAGAACTGACAAAAGTACTGGATGAAAGGGCTCAATTGCAGCAATAGTATGAAATTGTTCTACAACAAAATCGTGCAGTGGAAGGGCAAGTAGAAGGATTAAGGAAGGAACATAATGAAGCCGAGGAAAGGGCCAAGAAATATCTAAAGGAAAAGGATGAAGCTAAGAGTATGAAACAAAAGACACAAGAAACCATGCAAAAGTTGTACAAGAAAATGCCAGAAGTCCCGATAATAATAGAGGCTACTATGGAAGAGTAGGTATTGATGATTGGTGAAGTCGTCAAAGGATTTAAATTGAATATTTAGGACCCACAGTTGCAAAGTATGCTGAGAACACCATCAGAGGAACAAGTAGGAAGAGAGAGAATGACGATGAAATCTGTCACTAACATCAATAAGGTGGAAGATGAATGCATGAAAATATGCGAGGAAAGCATGAAAATCTAGAAAAATATGGTATAAGATCCATAGATGAAGGTTGTATAAGAAAATTTAAGAGAGGCACAGTAAAAGGCCCAACAAGATTCAAAGAGAATAAACACACTTCCATCGACAGAATGAATGATGACCATTTTGGCACAGAGGCAGTCATACATGGAAGTGGAACATATGTGGGATAAACATAAGGTCCTTCAACAACACTTAGGACCACTGCAAGAAGAAGCATTGAAGGTGATAGGGAAACTGGCCATTACACAGGGCAAGATGAAACAAGAAGCACATTAAGCATAAGAAAAAATTACAACCTTGAATCCGCAGGGGGTCGAAGTGATTGTGGAAATAGAGAAATAAATAATAAAGGAAGCTACAACAACTAAGGAATCCTCCTAGAAATTCATCCAAGGGAGGAGGATCATGTAAAAGGCCTGAGCTCGAGACGAGCCATAAGTGAGTGTTGGGGGCTTATTGGACAAGAATTATGGAAATAAGATTCATGAAAAATCCTAAGTATAGAAGATGTGTGCAGAAGAAGAAGATGTACGTAGAAGAAGAAGGAAGACTAGGGAGTGCATAGTTGAGGTGCATTCAGGAGTACAATGCATAGTGAGAAGAATAAAGAAGAGGAAAAAGTAGGGAATAAATCAAGAGAAGAAAGCGGGTGAAAAGGAAGGATGATAGCTCGGCGTGCTAAAGATATAAGGATGTGAAAAAGTAGGAAGAACAACAATCAGAGTGCAAAAACAAAATACACATGGAAAAGAAACCCGAACAACAAAGTTAACTTGAGTTATCATGTATTGTAATAAGGTTTTGGGATGAACAAAGTAGGGTTTTAAGCCTTAGAATTTATGTATAAATATGTAATGGGTTGGGGGAATTTTGGTTCTTCTTGAGCAGTATGATGGAGTCTGTTCCAAGCTGTCTAGTGTTCTTGTTAGTAAGAAGAGTGATAGGATAGGATGAGAAGGGAAGAGTCTATGTTTGAATGTTAAGGAGATGATGCAAAGAGAGAGAGAAAGGCTTTCACTACATAGCGGCTAGGATAGGAGAAGGAAAAGGCAATATGATGTATCTTTGTAAAGCGCAGTGAACAAGCTTGAGATAATTACCAAAATCATAATAAAGAATCCAACCATTGTGGACATATCCCATATTTGGGTGAACCACATTAACTACTGTGTTTCTGTGTCTTTAATGTGATTGATCATGGATACTGTTTGGATGCATGTTAGATTAGATTTATCTTCTTTGTAATCATTTCTCACTTGTTACAATTGTTACAGTAATGGGTTTATGTTGTAATATGAAATATAATTGTAATATGAATCTGAATTCATTAAGTATCTCATGAAGAACAAAGACCGAATTACGCGCACAAAACCACTAAGTAATAATTAATAGAATGATCACCTCCCATTCCCTCACTATTGCAGAAACCTGGTTCCTACAGTCCCAATAGATACCTTAGGTGAAACTTCATCTGCATGCAGGTGATGCCGAAAGGGATGGTTTCTGAAGGGTTTTGTTGATCAAGATAACTCGTGTTGATTAATAGGGTTGGTTGTCATTGATGTCAACCCTTAAGAAATTCTAGTAGTGAATTCCGGTAGCACAATGGTTTGGGTAATGGAAACAAGTTTGTTTGATGGATAATGGTATATTTTTTGATATATTTGTAGGTAAGACTATTCTATATGGATAGTACATGTCATGCCATTTATGGTGGTATGTGGAACGTCACATAACTCCTCACGATTAGAGAGTTAAGGCCATGTGAAATTGGAGAACCCTCATGAGTCATCTAGAAGCCCCAAAAGGTCAAAGTAGTCAAAGTGGTTGAAAAGAAGAAATTATTTAAATAATAAAGTGAAGTGATGAGTGTACTATAAGTCAAAGTGGATACAAAATAAATTATTTAAATAATAAATTTAATGGAGAAATTACCAAGTGGACAAGTGGTTAGAAGTGGGTTAGCCCTAAAATAAGGAAAGTGGGTTAAGATGGTGATACAGACCTCCCCGGAGTTGCGTGACCTCATGATCTAGGATCGTTCAATCACTTGAGTCAAATTGACTCTTTAGGTCCCTGTTGGAAACCAATTCAATTTTCACAGGTCCCCTTTGTCCAAAGTGCAGGTCCTAAAAAAAACCCACAGGCTCTTCCTTGGCCCCTTTGAAGAAATTTAACAATAGGCGCTAGCTCTCTATGATAGGCCCATCCCCCCATGTGAACTCGTCCTATGAACTGAGGCTAAACCATGAATGGAACTTCAGACTTCGGGATTCAACCTTTTTCACAACAGTAAACTCCTTTCCCCTTCCCGAATTCTGAATCGGCGAACACAACTGACGTGATGATCAACAGTCCCCGTCACTTCTTTAGATCAATGGCCCTCAATGCTTCATGCTTCGAGAGTATTTCCATTCTGTCCTCCCCTTTATTCTGGAGCACCTCTTCTCTAAAATATGTGGATATCCTCCATGTGTCCTTGTAGATCTAATGGTCCAGACTCACTTTGTTCTTTGCGACTTCGTGAAGATTGCCCTTTTCCCTATGCAAATATCCCATATATTTATCTCCCAGACCTTATGGTCTTTCACCACCTGTCCCTTCGAATGATGGAAGGTCCCAAATAACTTTGGAACTTCAGGAATTCGGTGATTCCTCACTCCTTACACCTGGTTAAGGTCCCGTGCACTCAATTGGATCCAACAGATGTTGATCTTCCATGCTCAAATCCAATGTCTCAGATCTATTCCTCCTTGGTGAGCTCCTTCTGGTATCTATACATGGAATTCAACGGTCCAGATCTCTCCCTTGCAGCTAATCTGATGCCAGTTGTTGCTCATCCTCCTGAAATTTGGCTTTCTCCCTTAAATTGGGAAAAATCACCTAGGTATCAAAGGTTGCAGCCTTCGATATTATTCATGAGAACCTAACTGTTGGGTCTCAGTAATACATTTCCTCCTGAGCTTGTAAGGTGAAATTTATTTACCTTTGGCGCACTCCTTACGCTTGACTGAGACTTCAAATGGGTTCTCACAACACTTATCTAAGGGTTGGCCTGGTGCACTCCTTACACAAGTCTTTCTCCTACTTCCTGGAGTCCTTCAAGTTCACCAAAGCGACTCCTACATCAACTCAATGCCCACTTGCAGAGCTTCCTTTCCCTCAGAGTGTTCAGTAACTCTAGGTTTTCCTCAATTTCTCCAACACTTCAGAATGTGTTGGTTCTATGCACTCCCTGCACCTACTCAATGCCCTCCTGGTAGATTTCTACAAAGTGTTAAGCAACTCTGTGCTATGATTACTCCTGTGCAGACTTTCCTTCAAGGTATTCAACAACCTTGAGGTTCCCTGCTAAGTATGTGAATTATCCTGGTGTGCCCTCTCGGCATTTTCTCCTCTAACTCAAAATAGTTTAGATACACACTCCTTGTATTGGCTCACAAAGTTTCAACACTCTGTTGCGCACTCTTTGCGCTTAGCCTAAAGAACCCATAAAAATTTCAGCAAACTCACAGATAGAGAATTTTGTCTCTATCCTTGCAGATGAAATATAACATACACATATACAACATAAGCATACCTATAAACATAAATGACATTCATAACAAACACCCATCACACAGGAAGTTGCAAACAGTGGAATCTATTATTTTGTATTTATAACATAATGCCAATTACAATGTAGGAGTCTGTATTGCCATTGAGTCTCGACTCTCAACTCTCCTATCAATAATAATATTCCACCCCCTACCGGGTGTAATTTACAAATATTTATACAAGAGGGGCTCGACAAGCTTTCCCTCCAAGATACACTAGTGGTGTCTAATTGCCATTCAAAACACCTATCTAATGAGGGAGATTAAAATGAGTGGAAATATAGTCCGAATAAGATCTATATCCTTCCAACCGTCAGCCACTTAAGGAGACCTCATATACAACCTGTACAAAGGCATGATTTGGCTCTTCCATCCTGACAACATTTAATTGCTTTGATTACATTTAAAATTCGAGGGTAAACGAGAGTGTTGATGCCTCTCCACTCCTTGAATGCACACCATCGTGCTAAATGAATGACATGTTCTGAGGTGGAGCGATGCTCCTGCATCACACTCCATTGTTGTAAAAAATTCATGAGCTCCTCACTTCACCATTGAAATTATCTTAGATCCCAAACTTTCCCTTGGACCTTTCCTCCTGCTCCTCTTCTTTGTTGCTGCTACTGCATCCCAGCTACTAGTGCAGGTCCTTATGCAGTCTGCCTGACTGAAACTCCTCCTCCTCATACATATTAGAGGGTAGATCGTCTTGATCCCCCATGCTATTTTATTCCTCCATGGCCTCAACTTGCCACTTTGCTGCAGAATCCAATTCTGCAGTCTCATCACTAAGCTGCTTCTCAACTATTTCCTTTGATAGACTAACTTCTTCCAGATCCTCTACTTGTGCTAGTTCAATTCCATCTTCCTCCAACCGCTCCTCATGCTGGCATGTTTCCTTTGGCTTGGCTATCTCCTGGAAGCCATCTTCTGGTTCTATATTGTCCAACCGATCCTCCAACATATTCAACTTTGTCTCCCACTAAGTGAGCATGTCAACTGTATGCTCCTCTTTCTATGCTGCTAGGGTAGACTTCAATATCTTCTCCTTCTCCACCATGACAGTCTCCACTGGTTGTCCTCTTGCTATTGCATCTACAATACATATGCTAGCCTCTCCTTGGCTTCTTGGCATGAATATTTAGATTCCTCCAATGATCAATATGCTCCTCTGATCCTCCTCCCTAATGGCGGAAGTATTTAACTTCTCATCATCTTCATTCACATGGCTTGCAACTCCACATGAATATTCATATGGATGAGGCCTTTCTTACACCTCCTTTCCATATGTCAACACTCCTTGTTGACATTAACTCTCAGCTGAGCTCATCTCTTCTCTCTTTCCCACCTGGAAAGTTGGTGTTTCTCCTTTTCCCTCCTGGAATTTTATGAGATCAACTGATCTCTTCTCATTTTCCACCTGGCAATCTATGAGATCTCTGCCAGATCTCTTTTCCTCAACATTGAGGTTTTCAACATGCCTTAACCACCTTTTTAACACATGTTGCTTCCTTCTGGTCAACAACTTATTAACATTCCATTTATCCCATTTTTTCAAAGGCCACTCATATCTCCAACATACCTTTTCCTCCTGATGCATCTTCAATGCTAGCTTCTTCATCTCTGCTCGAATTTCACTGAGCTCCTTGTCAATTTATTCTTTTCTCTTTTGCAGGAAGTCTTCTCTTTGACCATTCTTATGGCCTCCAGTATCCACATTTATTCACCTTCAACCCACCTGGATGTCTACCATTTGATGCACACCTTGCAACAGTATTTACAGATCATCACACTCTGTCTCCCTTCATCTGCTGTCTACATGCGAAATCAAGCTCTAACACTACTTGACGTAGCCAGACTATCTATTCTTCCTACATAATTCAATTTTGTGGCTCTGATACCACTTGATGGTATCAAAGTATCTCCTTTGTCTACTCTCCACTACCTGAAAAACATTCAGGATATGATACCACTTGACGTAGACCTCTCCGGGGCTGCACGACCTCGCGATCTAGGATCGTTCAATCACTTGAATTGAATCGAATATCTGGGTCTTTTCTGCAACGCAGTTCAATTTTCATAGGTCCCTACTTCTCCAAAGTGCAGGTCATAAAAAAAACCCACAGGCTCTTCCTTGGCCCCTTTGAAGAAATTTAATATTATGCACTAGCCCTCTATGCTAGGCCCCTTCCCCCATGTGACCTCGGGTTGTGTCCTGGAGATAAACCCTGAATGGAACTTCAAACTTCAGGCTTCAACCTTTTTCACAACAGTAAATTCCTTTTCCCTTCCTGAATTATGAATCGCCGAACACAACTGGCCCAAGGATCAACGATCCCTGTCACTTATTTAGATCAATGGCCCTTAATGATTCAGGCTTCAGGAGTCTTTCCACTCTTCTCTCCCCTTTCTTTTGGAGCACCTCTTCTCCAAAATATGTGGATTTCATCCACATGTCCTTCTGAATATAATGGTCCAGATTCACTCTGTTCTTCACGACTTCGCGAAGATTGCCCTTTACCCTATGCAAATATCTCGGAACTTCTGGTCTTTCACCACCTGTCCCTCCAGACAATGGACGGTCCCAAATAACTTCAAAACTTTGAGACTTCGGTGAGTCCTCAATCCTTTTACCTAGTTAAGGTCCCATGCACTGAACTGGATCCAAAAGGTGTCGATCTTCCACACTCAGATCCAATGGCTGTGATCTATTCCTCCTCGACACGCTCCTTCTAGTATCTGGACGTGGAATTCAATGGTACAAATGTCTCCCTTGTAGCTGATCTGACAACAACTGTTGCTCCTTCTCATGAACTTTGGATTTATCCCTTAAATTGGGAAAATCCACCTAGGTATCAAAGGATGCGACCTTCGATATTCTTCCTGCGAACCCGACTGTTGGGTCTCGACAATAATTTTCCTCCTAAGATTGTAAGGAGAAATTTATTTACCTATGGTGCACTCCTCGCGCTTTGTTGAGCTATGATATGGCTTCTCACAACACTTATCTAAGGGTTGGATAGGTTCACTCCTTACATAGGTCTTTCTCCTACTTCTCGGAGTCCTTCAAGTTCGCCAAAGAGAATCCTACATCCACTCAATGCACAATTGCAAAGCTTCCTTTCCCTCAGAGTGTTCAGTAACTCTAGGTTTTCCTCAATTTCTCCAACACTTCGGAACATGTTGTTTCTATTCACTCCTTGCACCTTCTCAATGCCCTCATGGTAGAGTTCTACATAGTGTTAAGCAACTATGTGCTACACTTACTCCTGCGCAGACTTTCCTTCAAGGTATTCAACAACCTTGAGGTTCCTCGCTGAGTATGTAAATTATCCTAGTGTGCCCTCCTGGTATTTTCTCCTCTGACTCAAAAGAGTTCAGATAGGCACTCCTTGCATTGGATCATAGAGTTTCAACACTCTGTCACGCACTCCTTGGGATTAGCCTAAAGAACCCATAAATAATTCAACAAACTCACAGATGGAGAATTTTGTCTCGATCCCTGCAGATGAAATCTAACATACACATCTACAACATAATCATACCTATAAACACAAATGACATTCATAAAAAACACCCATCACACATGAAGTTGCAAACAATGGAATCTGTTCTTTTGTATTTATAACAGAATGTCAATTACAATGTAGGAGTCCGTACTACCATTGAGTCTCAACTCTCAACTCTTCTATCAATAATAATCTTCCACCCCCTACTGGGTGCAATTTACAAATATTTATACAAGAGGGGCTCGATGAGATTTCCCTCCAAGCTACACTAGTGGTGTCTAATCACCATTCAAAATTCCTATCTAATGAGGCATATTACAATGAGTGGAAACATATTCTGAATCATATCTAGATCCCTCCAACCATCAGCCACTTAAGGTGACCTCATCTACAGCCTGTGCGAAGGCATGCTTTGGCTCTTCCAGCCTGAAAATTTTTAATTTCATTGATTAAATTTAAAATTCAAGGGTAAACGAGAGTGCTGGAACCTCTCCCCTCCTTGAATGCGCACCATCATGCTGAATATCTGACACGTGTTGAGGTGGAGCGATGCTCCTGCATCAAATGGTTATAAGGTAACCCCTTGAGGAAGCTATATGAAAGTATAAATAATATGCAAGGGTATCTCATTTTAATCACACTTGAGCATATTGAATATATACAAGTGACCGAGGTAACCAAAGGATATCTAAGCCAAATTTCAAAGGGAAGGTGAAGTAAAGAAGATCAAAATTCAAGGGACGATAAATTCTTTTGATGATGCTTTCTAAGGTATTTTATTTACAGGTCATCTCACCATTTTTGCAATAATTTTTTTCTAGAATTATTCAAACCATGAAATTGGGAGTCCATTGAGGAAACATATCCAAGTAGTTGTGATAAAAATTCTATCTTGTGGATCGTTGTAGTTTTGAAGTTACACTCCATGGAAAATAGGGTTTGTGGCTAGTCTTGAAACTAGTCTAAAACCATTGTTTCGGGTAAAAACATCATAACTTCTTCTTAACAGATCCAAATTTAGTAAGACAAAATGTATTGGTTAGAGTACAGTTTGTAGTATTCTATGTACCATTTTCAGATTCATACAACAAATATTCCATGCGGGGATCACTCTACAAGTTCACTCTCTATAATAAGCTAGAATTCAACAATATATGCCATGTTTTCTATAACTCCTTTTCTGAGAGGTTCCAAGTAGTGAAATCTGGAGGAATTGCATAAAATACACTGAAGAATATTGTGTATCATTTTTAGATATTTATTTATTATAGGTACATAGTTATGATTATTTCAAGTTAGGGTTGTTGACTAATCCAAAATTAGTCATGTGAGACTAAAGTAAAGTTTGATGAAAAGACTAGTCTCTTGTTGTTAAAGTTAAGGAAGGTTTGCATGTATGTGATCATATACACCAGGTCTGTTACAGAGATAAAAATAAGATTTGGATGATAAAATTGATGAGGGATATTTGGTTGAGGTATGTTACAGATAGAGGTTGTATAACAGTGAGGTTGTGGCACATGGTTTGATGTAATGGTTTATGGTATTTGGTTGCTAGAGAACTTTTTGATGGTTATATTGGTATATGGTTGAGGTACATGTTGGGTACATGGTTGAGACAAGTAGTTGATGAGTTGGAACATACATGAGGTGTATATTTGGGTATGGGTATGATTGATCATTTGTTCATTGTTTATTTACTCTGCAACTATTGGATGATAATGCTACATTGATATAACACTTGCATTTTATGGTTAAAAGGGATTACATTTCTCTATTATTAATTCACCCCCCTCTCAGTAATCCAACAACTTGAACCTAGGGTCTTACAACCGTGCATAGTGACAACAGAGGGGAATTTTTATTCATGGTAATTGAAATTGTTCACTTCAAAGGGGGATATGATTATCTTTTTATTAGCATTTTTGAGTCAAATTTCAAAAGTTTGAACAATTGAAATAACATTGTAATTTGTAATCAAAGCATTGATAAGAGTCCAGTGAAATACTCTATGTCTTGGAAAGTTGGTTTTCATTGATGTCAACCCTTAGAGCATTCGAAATACCCCAGAGTTGTGGTCAATATTGATGGAGAGTTAGTTGTCATTGATGTCAACAAGAGTGGTGGATGTAAACATATGTGATGGGTGTTTTTGATGAAGTATACACACATCTCAAAAGATGGTCATGGGACCCAAAGTTTTTTTAGGAGTAAGTACATGAAGGACAATGAAAATGCAGGTAAAACACTCATAGTTTGATAGTCCCCACTATTATCAAATTAATTGGTAAGTGCGTACACAAAAATATCTCTCTAGATCCCACTGGAAACTAGAACAAAACAGAATAGAATGCACATTTCACCTTAAACTTCATCATCACATGAAATACTTTAATGAGTTACAAGAGACATACCTTTTAAACGACGCTTGTCCTCGCTAGTGTCGTATTTGTAGCTCCTTCCTTGAGTTTGCAGAATAGTAAGCATGTCTAAGAACCACAAACCGACAAAGAGGGAAAACAAATATATATATATATATATATATCTTCTAATGAATTCTATGTATATGATCAAGGAATTATACAATAGTAGACAAGATGCTTATATAGGGAAGAAATGCATTACTGTATTAAGTGAATAGAAAGTGGAGAATACAACCCATGCCTTGATGTTTCAAGGTCCCCTTTCAATGTCTCTTTGCTCCAACACACACACCTTTTCTCCAAGTGACTTGAATGAAGAAGATCCGCAGTATGACTTGAAGACCTAAAACAAACCTCTCAAGCATACTCTGAAGTAGAACTCTCCATACAATTCTTAACCTATTCAACCTTAGCCTTTCCCATTAGAAATCCATCTTTATATAGTGTGAAAGAGAGATGGATGAGGATATTAGGATGATCCCACCAAATCTAAGAAGCAAGTAAGATACAAAATGATCAGAGGCCACCTCATCTTCTAGAAGATCCCCTTCTAGAACATTCATGAAATTTGACTTTTCCCATGCTTTAAGAATCGTTGCACCCTATGCACAAGCATCATGCGATGACGTCACAGTCCAGGTAGACTGCAGGGTGCGACGATTAGGCATCCTCGCACCCAATGCATATAGCAGGACAAGACGACCTTCCTTCATATGGTTTTTGGCAGAGGAAAGAAAAAACATTTTTCCCATGGAGAATGTATCTTTTTAATATTTTTAGGGAACATGAACATATCTTGTCAGGTGATCACAAAAGTGACCAAAATAATGTGTAACACTCGTCGTTTCATTTCCATTGGTAGGTGGTATGCCACATGGTTCCTCATTATTAGGGAGATATTCCCTCATGAAGTTGGAAGCCCTGAAAAATGGTTAAGAAGCCCCTAATTGGTTACAAGTCATTAATGAAAGGATAAAGTGGTTGCAACAAGAAATTTCAAGAAGTCCTAAGATTAAGGAGAGGATTTACTTGGAAAAACTATAAATACACCTCAAGGATTCTCTCATTAATACACACACACACATTCATTGAATATTTATCTTATGAGAATATTTTGGTCTTTTGGTGAATCTGAGGTCAAGTATGAGGCAACGAAAAAAGTGTGAAGGAAGAGAGAAAGTTTTGGAGACGTAGAGAGATAAGGATTTTATGTAACCTTAATTAAGCATGCCCTCATGGGTTAGCTTGAGGTGTTCATGTGAGGCACCCCCACTAGTCAACTAGTACATGTCATGCGAGGCCCCGCAAGAAATGAGGACTTAAGAAAGGTTATAGGTCAGTATTACAGACTATTAGGTCAGCTACAGGATAAATGTAAGTTTTAAGGGTTATGCTTTTGTTGTTATGGAATATGCATAATGGTGATGATACATGGTATGGTACACATTGGTGATGATATGATACCTTGTTAGAAGTACACTCTTGGCTATCTTGATATCTGGTTTGGTATATTTCATAGTTATGGTTCATTATTAGAGACATATCCTTGAGATGTTTGTACATGGTTGAAGTTCACACTTGGTATATGGTAGAACATGTATGAGATACACCTCTTGGTGATATTGGTACTTGGTTGAGGTACACCATTGATAATAATTTCTTGGTATATCTTATGGTACATGGTCTATGGATGATTGGCATGTTATTTGAGGTATATTGTTAATGATATGGTGCATGGTTAGAGGCATATGTTGGTACTTTTTTGAGGCACTTCATTGTTGATATCTTATGGTACATGGTGTATGAGATGATTGAGACATATCATGAGTGATATGGTACATGGTTGAGGCACATCTCATGGTACATGTTTGTACATGGTTGATGGTATGGTACATGTTTGATACATGATATGGTACATGGTTGACGCATGAGAGGATACATGGTTGATGTACTTGGTGTGGTATATGGTTGATGCATGGTATGGTACATGTTTGATGCATGATATGGTACATGGTTGATGCATGAGATGATACATGGTTGATGTACTTGGTGTGGTATATGGTTGATGCATAGTATCGTATAGGTGTTGATGTACATGATTGATACATGGTACATAGTTTGGAATATGCTTGAGGTATATGGTTGGTTGCATATCATTGATGTTATAGCACATGATTGAGACACATATCTTGTGGTGGTATGTTGGTGTTCTTGGTACATGCTTGGTAGAGGAATATGTTGGTGATGTTGATGCATGCTTGGTAGAGGCATACATTGGTGACGTTTGAACATTTGGTTGAGACGTGATCTTGGTGATCGAGGATTTGGTTTTGTATCAGTGACAATGACATGTTGGTGATAATGATAGGTTGGATATAGTGACATGTTGACAATGATAAGTTGGATACAATGACAGGTTTGTTGGTTGTGGAGTCTAATTATCTTCCTAATTCAAAGGTATTTGTTTTCATCCATGTTTATACCCCATGAAGACTTTACAACTGGAAGAATGTACACTCCTCCATGCAGGGGAGTGCAGAGGGGGGTTACCCCCTCTGCGGGGTCTGGGGGAAAGCGAGCCCCTGGAGGAAAAATTTCCTTGTAAATGTATATTGTAATTTCATTGTAAATTTGGACCGTTCATTATAAGGTCATAGATCTGACGGTAGAAGTTATGTTAGGGTTTTTTTTCCCTAGAAGAAAACCCTCTTTTATGAGGGAAATTTATTACAGCTATGTATCATTGTGAATATTGTATTCTGAGAGAGGAGACTGTGATAGAAAGAAGAAGTTACAATAGGTGTGTTGTAGGTTGTATCCCTTCATTTGTTGGATAATAATAAAGGAAGGACCTGGCAATTTATCTAGTGGACGTAGCCCACACTGGGTGAACCACATATATCTTTATCTTTATTGTATTATGTCTCTTCTATGTTTTATTTCCACATTTGTTTTATTTTATTGCTCCATGATCATGTTTTTCTAACAACTGGTATCATAGAAAATTGTAACTCGCAGGAAAAGAGGGTTCCTGGTTCAAGTGGGAGAAATGAAGGAAGATGGAAAGTTTAGGGTCGAGAAATTTAATGACCAAATCTACCAGTTATGGAAGATGAATATGGAATATTATTTATATCAAAAGGATCTATTCCTACCATTGGGTGGAATAGAAAAGAAGTCGACGACCATGAAGGATGAAGAATGGGAGGTTCTTGACAGAAAGGCACTAGGAATGATACGACTAAGCCTGGCAGCATCGGTGGCTTTCAATACTTCGAAAGAAAAGACAACAAAGGAGCTAATGGATGCATTGGATAAAATATATGAAAAAACCTCCACGTCCAATACGATATTTCTAATGAAGAGATTATTTAATATGAAGATGTCAAAAGGTTGGTCTGTTGTAGATCATTCAAATGAATTTAATACGGTTACTAATCAACTATTTTTTGTAAAAGTGGACTTTGATTAGGAGGTTAGGGATCTTCTAATCTTGTGCTCATTCCTGGAAATATGGAATGACTTGATCATGGTTGTAAGTAACTCTGTCTTTGGTTCAAACACTTTAAAATTTGATGGTGTTATTATTGTTATTCTTAGTGAGGAAATGTGACAGAAAATCACAGGTGAGACATCAGGTAATGCGTTAAACATGGAGAACATGGGAAGAGAAAATAATAATGGAAAGGGCTAAGGGAACTGCGAGAATTCTAGGAAGGGCAGATCCAATTCCATATTTGGAAAGATAGAGTGTTAGAATTATGGGAAGCAAGGATATCTGAAGAAAGATTATAGAGCTCCAAAGAAACAAAGAGATGGACAACAGGAGAAAAATTAGGAATCAAATGTAACAGGTGATGTGTTACAAGATGCGTTGATTCTTTCTATAGATAATATTTCTAAGTCTTGGGTATTAGATTCAGGGGCTTCATTTCATGCCACATCCCATAGGAAATTTTTTCTATATTATGTTCAAGGTGATTTTGGACAGGTTCATTTGGGTGATGATGCACCATGCAAAATTGTTGGAATGAGAAAGGTAAAATTAAATAAAAGAAATGGAAACCAATGGCTGTTGAAAGACATAAGATAGGTGATGCAACCCCCTACCCTCCTATGGTTCTGTGACCTCCCGGTCTAGGATATTTCTAACTGTAGAGTCAAATCGACTCCTCGGGTTCCTCTTTGAACCCAAATCAAATATACACAGGTCCCTTTTTCCTTCTGTGTGTAGGTCCCAATAGACCCGCGGGCTAATTTCCCACACACTCCCAAAAAACTAGTTTCATGCATAAGCCCCTTTGGTGTTGGCCCCTCCTTCATACAAACCTAGGTTGTGTCCTTGTGCTAATGTGTAATTGCAGGCATGGGATAGAGTGGTTTCAAACCAACCCACTTTTCACTCCACAATCCTCCTCGTGCTGCAACATATCCATTTACAAATATCGTGGTTCCAATTGCATCCTGCTCTGGAATAATTATCATCCACACAATTTTTGGCCCCACAATCCTTCTTGTCCATTGATCTCTTGTCTCTTGACATTTCATCGGGATCAATGGTTTTTATCGAATATCCTTTCCCTCCACATACACATGATCTCAGATCTACGTGATCTATCAACATGTAGCTCCCCTCTAAATCAATGACTACGGTTGATTCCGAATTTATGGCCTTCGAGAGTTTCAATAATCAATCTTTGCTTTCCTCCATATGACAACCTTCTGGAGTGGAATATTTGCTGCCACCTTTCTCCTTGAACCTACAGCTAAGATCTCCTCCGTGGATCTAGCCTTCAGAAATCTCAAATCTCAAAATCTCATCCTTGTTGACTGGGTATCTCTCAGAGTGGATGATATGTTGACACGTATCCTCCCAGACCAACAATCATTCTCTCACTTCGGGACTTTGACCTCCTCAACCAGATCAATTGTCCTATGATTCGTTTCTTGATCAATGAACAAGATTTTATTTGGGCCCTCAGACCTTTTCTCCTCCGCTTTCTACCAGAGTTATGGATTTGGTGCCGCATGTCCTCCTCCGCATCAATGACTCTTGTCATTTTCGGGACTTCGGCTTTCTCAAATCTCAACAACCACAAATCTCCAAAGTGAAATATTATGGAGTGATGGATCTTCTGACACCTGTCCTTTCTTGATCCAATGGTTGTTCAATAACTGTCTAATGGAGTGAATCTCCATCCTCCACATGTCCCTTCATAGATCAACGACCTGTGTCCTTCCTTTGGGATCAACGACCCTTAATCATTTCAGCCTTCAGCGCTTCAAAAATTTTCAAAACTTCTTTTCCACAAAAACCCCATAGTGCAATCCTTCGAATTCCCCGATCTAGTGACACCTGTTCTCTTCCAGATCGATGATTATCATTCATTTTGGCTGTTCAAGATTTAGTGATTTCAAACCCTTCTCCTTCACATTTTTCTAGAGTGACTTCACCCAGAGTTCATGATCTTTTGCCATGCGTCCTTTCTGGATCTAACGGTCCAACTTCTCTTAGTCTCTTCGAGATTTGGTGATCTCAATTCTCAATTGAACCCTTACTACAACTTACCCAGAGCTCACGATTTGTTGACAAGTGTCCCTCTGCAGATCGATGACTCTCGGCTCTTCGAATCTTTAGGCTTCAGGTGTTTCAAACTTTTGCGTGCTCGTTCCTCTCGGAACATTTCCACCCAAACTTGATGGATTTCCACCATGCATCCTTCCGAATGATGAATGGTCCCAAATGACATCGGGACTTTGGGACTTTTGTGAGTCCACCCTCCTGCGTGTACATAAAGTGTTAAAGCTCATGCACCTTCTCGTGATTCGACGACGACTGATCTTCTACACTCAGATCCAATGCATGAGATTTGATTCCTCCTCTGCGTTTTGTCTGTTCGCTGGACATTGATTTAATGGTCCACAATCCTCCTTACAACAAAATTTGATGGTTTTTGTCGCTCCTCATCCTAAGCTTTCGACTTCTTCTATCTTTTGAAGATTTAGTCCACATTGAAAGGTTTCGGCCTTTGAACTTTCTCCTGCAAACCCGACTATCTTGGGTCTTTCTTACACTCTTGCAAGAGTTACCTCTTCTAAGATTTTAGACTTAGAATAAGTCTATCACTCATGCATTCCTTGCATTATCCATTTTGTTCTTGATCTCCTCGAATATTTCGATCTCCGACGCACTCTTTGTGCTTTTGGGATTTCATTAAATTCATATCCGAAGGATTTATTGACAAGAAATTCTTCTTTCCCTCCTGGCGTTCTCCTATCTCAATGCACACTTTGCAGAGATCCTCCTTACAAAGTGTTCAATAAATCCGTTTCTCCCCAAACTCAACATAGAGTTCCTTCTGTGTACTCTTGCACTCACTTGATGCCCGCTTGGTAGATCTCTACAGAGTTCTCAGTAACTCTGCTTCTCTCTGAACTCAACAAAGAGTTCCTCATGTGCACTCCTTACACTTCTGCTGATGAAGGTTCAATGATATCCCTCCCAAGATTTCCTTGAGGTTAACTCACCTCTGTTAACGCACTCCTTGCGGACTGTGTGCACTCCTTGCACTTGGAAACTCTAAGATGAGAAACAAAGTGAAACTCATACAATATTTCACTAGTTCATACATTCAAACATGAATGAAATATAAAATCATAACAATGAATACAAATATATAAACACACCATATGCAGGAAAAACTGCTTTTCTATTATCTTTGTGTGTCTATACAGATGTTTACAAAAAATGGACTACAACAGAGTCCCAGTTCTCTCAAGCTCTCTCTCAAAAATATTCTACCTCCTAAGTCTCCTAAGACTCTCTCTACCCAATATCTCTCTCTCAAGTCTCCTAATTACGAAAGAGGGCTCTACGAGATTATCCTCTTCACCACCTTAGTGTCATCACTATCTCAGTTATGACGCCATACCTCTACGACTACATTCCATAAATGAATGTCTATATATGACTATGACCTGGACCTACTACAGGTGACCATTTAAGGTAACCCTATCCACTACCTGTACAAAGGCATGGCCTGGCATTTATCAGGCTTACAACATGAAATCCGTATAGGATCATATTTCAAATTTAAAAAATGGGAGGGTCGGTGCCTCTCCGTTTCTCCATTGTTTGTTTGTGTGTTGGCACATTTGCAAAGGTGGAGCGATGCTCCTGCATCATACTCCACTACTGGGAAAATCATGAGCTCCTCTTCTCCAGTGTTGAAATCCTCCTGGATCCCAAAATATTCCTTGGAGTTGTCCTCTTTGTCCTCTCCAGCTATGCCACCGCATCCTCTTCTTCTTCTTTCCTACTACTATGGCAGGTTCTCCTCTGTTCAACTCCCCTTTACTGACTGCTTTTGCTGAACTCAACATCAACTTCCTGATCTCCTCTATCACCTTGTCCAGCTGCTCCAATGACTGACTCTTCTTATGCAGTCTTCTCGGCTGCAACTCTACCTTATTAGTGGGTAGATCATCTTGATCCCCCATGCTATCTTTACTTCCCCTTGTGGCACTAGTTTTCCACTTGACTGCAGACTCCAATTCCACAGTCCAATCATTGAGATGTTGTTCAACTCCTCCTTTTTACAACTTTGCTTCTGCCAATTCTCGTGCTGGCATATCTCCAGCTTCCTTTAATTTCTCTCCTAGCTAGTATGCTCCTCCATCTATCTCCAACTTAGCCTATTGGATATGCCTACTTCTCTCTAGGATTTCCAGTTCCTCATGTTGCTCAACAAAGTCTATGCTGTCTGCTTCCTCTTTTGTTGCAGGCTCCAGTGTTGCAGTCATTTCCTGTTTAGCTTCCTAGAAGAAAATTTTGAGCCATTCTTCTGAATGCTCTTCTCTTGAAATTTGCGTGACTGTCTTTTGGTAACCATCTACTAGTTTTTGATTGTCCAACCAATCCTACAACATCCTCAATTCTATCTCCCATTGAGTGAGCCTCTCAACTGTGTGATCCTCTTCTTCTTCTCCTTGGGAAGATTTTGACATCTTCTCCTTCATCATGAAAATCACCACTGGTTGTCCTTCTCCTACTGTTGCATCTGCAACACATGATCTGGCCTCAACTGGGCTATCTGGTAGGAATATCTGAATTCCCCCAATAATTAGAATGATCCTCTAATCCTCCTCTTGGATGGTGGAAGTATTTAAATTCTCATCATATTCATTCACATGGTCTAAAAATCCACATGAATCTTTATTCATCAACACTCCTTACTAATATGAACTTTCAATAGATTCTGTGAGACTCTCAGATAGTCTCATCTCTTCCCCCCTACCCACCTGGCAATTTGGGACTTCTCTTATGCCCATCTGGCAGTATATGAGATCAACCGATCCCATCTCATTGCCTACCTGGCAACTTGAACTTTCATTACTTATCCCCTAGTAGTATACAAGACCTTGCACTGATCTCTTTCTATTTCCCACCTGGAAACTTAAAATTCTATTTCTACCCACTTGGAAGTTTATGAAATCCTTTGCTAATCTCATATCATTTCCAACCTGAAAAAATGAATTTCCACTGTTGTCCTCCTAACAGTCTATGAGATCCTCCAATGATATCATTTCATTGCCCACTTGATAGTATGAAAATTCATTTCTGCTCTCCTGCCAGTTTATGAAAACTTTATCTGATCTCATCTCCTCCTCATCACCAAGGTTCCTTCCAATTTCTGGTGCATAGACATAAACCACTTCTTCCTCTGTGTCACTAAGGTTTTCGATATACCTCAGCCAAATATTTAACAATTGTTTTTTTCCTTTGGCCAACAATATCTTGACTGACCACTTCACCTTCTTCTTCATGGGCCACTCATACACCCAATGCGCTTTAGCATCTCGCTGCATTTTTAATGTCATCTGCTCCATCCTTTCTCTAATTTCATTGAGCTCCGGACCCATCTATGGATTCCATTTTTGATTGCGGCCTTCTCTTCGATCAAACTCATGGAATTAAATATCCATTTCTACCTTCTACCTGCCCTCCTGGAAAGCCTATGGATTACTTTACACCCGCGAGCATATCCATCTTCTCTTACAACTCACCTGACTGTTTAAATTTTTGTTGTTGTTCTCATGCAAGAACCTCCTCACAGAGAATCAGTACCCTACTTCCTTCACCTACTAACTATAGGAAAATTCATGTTTGTGATACCACCTGGTGTTATCAGGTAATCTCCTTTCACCATCTCTCTCTTGTCTGCTATCTGCAAACAAAATAATGGCCTCCTCCTCTTTCTCTTTCACCTGAAATCTATAGACGAAAACCATCTCTGATACCACCTAATGCATCCCCCCTACTATCCTTGGGTTCTACGACCTCCCGATCTAGGATATTTCTAATTGTAGATTCGAATCAATTCTTCAGGTTTATCTTTGAACCCTGTCGCACACACTCTCTGTCCCTCTACTCTTTACCACACTTCCTCTCTTGCCTTTTCTCTGCAAGATTGTGTGTGGCATAAATTTCCCTGTCCATGGTCAGGTCTGAGAGATTTTTACAGATGGGCAGTTCAGCCCCATCCCCTCATTAACTCTTGAGGAGCCTCCCCACCTACCAATCTGACAAGAAATCCATTCCAGGGTCAGAGAGTTGCTTTGGTCTTTGAGAAAGTAAAAACCAGTACGGTACTGGCTCGGTGGAAGTTAACACAACCATTCTAGGTCCCTTCCACCACCTCTCATTAGCCATCATGGTCTCTTTTAGCACATACCCCTCCCAATAGTCATGAAACACATATTCATAACATAATTTACATTCATCGACCTTTTATACAAAGGTCTGTCAAATCAAACATTTGCATCTTTGAGTTTTCCATAGTTCTTGGCCAATATAGTTATTTTTACAGACTGGGGGAAATAGGGTGTTACAATTCCCTCCCCCTTAAAGAAACATTGTCCTTGATGTTCTATCTATCAATATGAAGTGTATGTACAGAAGTAAACAAAATCGGATATGCCTGTTTCATGGCATCTTCCATTTCCCACGTAGCCTCATTTGGGCCAAAATGTTTTCACTGCACCTTGACCTATGAAATGGTTCAGTTTCTGAGTGGGGTTTCCTTTCTGTCTAGTATGAATTGGGGTTTATGTAGGAATTCTCCCTCTGGTTCCACCTGTATCATAGACCAATCAATTATATGATTAGAATCATGTACATATTTCTTAAATAATGAAACATGGAAAACATTATGTGCTTTTACTGTGGGAGGAAGTGCTAGCCTATATGCTACATGTCCCACTCTATATAGAACTTCAAAGGGTCCACAATACCGAGGTGCCAACTTGGCACAAGATCCCATCCTTAGGGAACTCTTCTTGGGCCTAACTCTGAGATATACGTGGTCTCCTGTCTTGAATTCTCTTGGAGTTCTCTTTTGGTCGGCGTAACTTTTCTGTCTGTTCCGAGTGACCTTTAGATTTTGTTTTATCTGAATCACTTGTTGTTCCATTTCTTTCAACATGTTGGGTCCAATAGTAATTCTATTTACGGGATTACTCCAACTGACTGGAGTGTTGCACGACCTACCATAGAGCACTTCGAAAGGACTCATCTTCAGGGATTCTTGGTAGCCGTTGTTGTAGGAAAATTCCACCAGTGGCAGGTAATCTTCCCACTTTTTGGGTTGATGAATTACATGCATCCTTAGCATGTCTTCTAGTATTTGGTTCACTCTTTCTGTCTGTCCATCGGTTTGAGGATGATAGTCTATGCTAAACAGTAATGTGGTCTCTAGACCAACCATCAAGGATTTCCAAAAGTTGGAAGTAAATTTCGTGTCTCTGTTAGACACGATCTCTTTAGGCATACCATGTAGTCTGAATATCTCCTTCATGAATACATTGGAGATGTCTATTGCCTTGCAAGTCGACTTGATGGGGATAAAATGAGCGGAATTGCTCAATTTATCCACCACTACCATGATTGCATCATTCTGTTTGGTCGAGGTTGGTAATCCGATGATGAAATCCATGGAGATGGTTTCCCATTTCCATTCCGGGATTGGTAGAGGTTGTAATAATCCTGCTGGGTGTCGGTGTTCTGCTTTAACCTATTTTCATTCTATGCATTTGGCTAAGTACTCAGCTATGTCTTTCTTCAATCCAGGCCAATAGAATTGTTTCATGGTGGCTGTGATCATCTTCTGGTATCTTGGATGACCAGTATATGGTCTTTTATGTAGTTCATCCATTATGAATCTCTTCAAGTCATCACAATCTAGAATATACAATCTATTTTTGTAAGTTAGAAGACCTCCATCTATCATTTGGTAGCCTTCATACTTTATCCTTGTGGGTTCTTGCTCTAGGTACGAGGTCACGGTTTGAAAGAACGTGTATGTTTCTTATGCATTCCTGACTCTTTCCTTGACATTCATCTCGCAGGTACTCACCACTGTCAGGTGAATTGTTTTCATACTTCTGCTAAGGGCATCGACCACCTTATTTTCCTTTCATTTATTATGTTTGATTTCAAAATCAAACTCGCTGAGGAAGGCCATCCACCTAGCTTGTCTAGCATTAAGCTTTGGTTGGTCAAACGGATATCGCAATCCACAGTGGTCGGTCATAAGTACAAATTTCCTTCCCAGGAGGTAATGCCTCCACATTTTTAAGGCGTGCACTGTGGCGGCCGGTTCTAGATCATGGGTCACATAATTGACTTCATGATCATTCAATTTTCGGGATTCATAGAAGACTACACTTCCTCCTTGCATAAGGACTTCTCTGAGCCCTTCCTTGCAGGCATATGTGCACACGAGGAAGTCAGCTTCGGGATCGATGATCTTCAACACAGGTGCATGGGTCAGTAGATGTTTTAGGGATTGAAATATTTCTTCACATTCTTGTGTCCACGTGAATTTAGATCCCTTCTTCTGGAGGGAAGTGATTGGACAACCAATCTTGGAGAATCATTTTATAAATCTCCTATAGTATCCTGCTAAGCCCATAAAGGATCTGATATCTGAAACGTCCTTTGGGGTAGGCCATTCCATGATAGACCTGATCTTGTCAGGGTCTACTACTACTCCTTCTTCAGATATGACATGGCCCAAGTAATGTATTTGCTTCTGGAAAAAGTCGCACTTGCTAAATTTGGCATAGAGGTGATGTTCTCTTAGCACTTGAAGCACAAGTCTACGATGTTCCTCTCTATTCTTGGAGTAAATTAATACATTGTCAATAAAAACCAGTACAAATTTGTCTAGGCATTTGCTGAGCACATTGTTCATCAAGAACATAAAAGTGGCAGGGGCATTGGTTAATCCAAATGGTACTACCACAAACTCATAGTGACCATATCTCGTCCTGAAGGCAGTTTTGTG
>JZKD02S1882760.1:137287-159619 GCA_000966675.3 Picea glauca | reverse complement strand
TTAAGCTCAACTAGCTCGGGTGTGCTCATCCTGTAGGGTGTCCTAGACACTAGCACCGCTCCTGGTGCAAGTTCTATCGAGAAGTCAATGTCCCTTCTTGGAGGTAGACCTGATAGCTCTTCCGAAAATACATCTCTATATTCTCTTAGTGTGGGGTGGTCTTCGAGGCTTGGTTTGTCATCTTCAACTGATTCCAACACCTGTATCGCATATAGTGGACATCCCTTTCTGCAATACTTTCTCATTTGAAGGGCTGATATTCATCTCACCGAGACAGGTTTTTGTATCCCTTGAAGGGTTATCCTTCTTCCTTCTTCACTTACACATTCTAAGGTTTTATGGTAACAGTACAGTCTGGATTTATATGTGGCTAGCCAATCCATACCAATCAACAGGTCATATGATCCTAGGGGTAGTATGTTAAGGGT
Organism: Picea glauca; assembly: GCA_000966675.3. Taxonomy (NCBI): domain Eukaryota; kingdom Viridiplantae; phylum Streptophyta; class Pinopsida; order Pinales; family Pinaceae; genus Picea; species Picea glauca. The sequence goes on along the minus strand of JZKD02S1882760.1, from coordinate 159,191 downwards.
TTCTTGGGTGGGGAATTCACCCATAGTGAATTGGCAAGCTGGTATGACCTCCGCTACCTTTCTTTTGGTGCCAGTGGATAACTGTACCAACCATGACTTGGCATGTTTATGTGGCTGCAATTTACACTTATCAACAACCTTAGGATCTATATAACTTAAATTTGAACCAAGGTCAATTAGAATAGACACTAGATGGTTGGTGATCATACCTTCCATCTCCACCACTGAAGCTTGGTGGTCAACGTGTTTGTCATCCAAGGCTGCATAAATTTGTGGCATGCTCCTGACCATGCCATTGATGGTGATAGCTTCTGGAACATTGTAAATTCTTCGACTGTTCTATTGTCGGTGCGGTAAGTCCCTCAGTAGATGTTCTTCTCCACAACCCAAACATTGCGAGGGTTCTCTCTTTGGGCTATCAATATTTCTTGGGGTAGATCCAGAAGGTTTATTTCCGCTCTAGGAGGGGAAATTCTGCTGATGTACAATTCGGGTTGGGAATCTCATCCTTGAGTCCTTTTATAGTTTTTAAATCTTGGGGATTTAAACCCCTTTTTATGGAATTCCGAACTATTCTTCTGCTTCCAACCTTCGCGAGGTTCTGTCCGATGCCCAAGTTGTTCATAACAATATCTTTCCTTTTAGATAGTGTCTTCTAGGGTCTTTGGCTCATTAAACTCAATCCTGTTCTGATAGTCCTTAGGTAGTCCACTGATGAATCGTTGCACCTTTTCCTTTTCTATTTTTATATAGGGTACGTACCTCAGCAACTCGAGGAATCTGCTGACATATTCCTCTATGGTGAGTTGCCCCAGCTTGAGTTCATAGAATTCTTTAGTATTTTTGTCAAAATACTTTTCCGACAGATACTTCTTCCTGAAGTATTTCTCAAACCGTTCCCAGGATAGGTCCTCTTCGTGAATCCCCTTTACATTCTTAAGGTATTCCCACCAACTAGAAGCCTTTCCATTCAAGTTGAAAGTGGATACTCAGGCCTTCAAGTTTTTTGAGAAGTCATGAAATTTGAAATACTTCTTTAGTCCAAGCAGCCAGGCCTCCGCTTCCTCCCCCTTCTTTATTTGATCATCGAAAGAGGGTGGTTTGGCCTTCTTGAATTCTTTGAGATTATGACTTTTGGAATGCTTTCGCTTCTTTCGTTTTCTTTGGGAATAAGAACTAGTTCTGCTACTAGAAGATCCCTCCGAGTCACCAGTTTCCTTTCCAGAGGAATCTTCCGACCCTTGTCCCTTATCTCTGGGGTGGAACTTTCTCGAGGTGTTCTTCCCAGTGTGGCCACTTAAAAGACCATGTTTCCGTATATCAGGTGGACTTCGAATTTTGTTTGTTTGTCGTCGGTCTGTGTGACTAGTGTCAGGGCCATGCTGCAATTGTCTTTGTATGTTAGATAAACTCTACAGTAATATTGCATTAGCTTCCATTTGCTTCTCTTGCTCTTTTATCAACCTCTCGTTGTCGGCCTTGCAGCTCTGTATTTCGACCATGAGGCTCCTCACAGTCTCAGATAGATCTGGAGGGGTCTCTGCCGCTCTCCTTTCATCAGACTCTTCATCTCTATTGTGGGAGCCATCCCCTACTTCATGGTGTGTCACCATTCTATGCGTCTGTAGTTTCCCGCGGTTGATCGTCCACTTGTGTGCAGGAAAAACACTTGTTGTTAGTCAATATTTATATTCATTCATAACCAGCGCATAATTCATATTTTTCAAATGCATACACACAATAGAAATTTTCATTCTTAACTTTGAATTTTGATAAAGGGGGTTAAGATAGAGGGTTACTCCTTTTAAGAGTACTTCAAATACGGTTTCTGCGCAACTCGTTCATGAGAACAAGCAGGCCAAGTGTTGTAACCATGCTCTAACACCAATTTGTCACACACCCACTACAACGACTAATTTTATTTTTTTTGTCTTTTCTTCGAGGGACAGAATCCCTGAATTTCTACGGGGCCTAGCATAGACCATCCCTTCCCTTATCCTCCTCCAAGTGACCACAACTTGGCCTTAGTGCAAGCGCCTTTTGCAACTCGTGAGTCAAGGCTCTCGACTCCTCTTTCTCCAAACTCCGATACCCGAAATGTGATACAGGTATGGATCCCTCCTCACTAGCACCTGCTACATATAACCGTAGGCTAGGCTAAACACTATCACAACTCACATCTCGTGACCTCACGAGTTGGAGTGTTGAGCCCTCCTGATCCTCCTTTGTGAATCCCTGAGATGTGAAAGGTCAATGATGGGAGCACTACTCGCATCTCGTGACCTCAAGAGTTGGAGTGTTGAGGCCTCGTGCTCCTCCTCTGTGAATCCCTGAAACACGATAAGTCAACAATGGGTTGACTCTTTCCTAGGGGACATGTGTCCACCACCTGTTACCCACGTCCACCTTTCTATGGGCGCTTGTTGTTACGCCACTTGTCAGCCATGGGGTCCCTACCTAATGGATGTGCCACGTGTTCGCACGAGCCCTCGATGCTCAACACTTCACGACTTCTGTAGTTGAAAAGGAATTCTTTCAACTTTTGAACCTTCGATATGTGATACCATGTGTAGGTTCTGATCCAACAGTTCTTTCATGGCTTGGATCCAACGACCACGGTCACGTCGCGATCTCACGAATCATGAGTTCGTGCATTCCTACCCTTGACCACTCTAAGTCACGAGTCAACGAAATGCTACCCGACTGCCACGTGTCCTGTGCCAATGGATGATTGCAAATACTCTGGGACTTTCAGGAGTCACGCTGTCGAGTCCACTCTCCTACTTATGAAAAGGTTAAGATCGACAGTCAATAGAGCTCTGACAGATCCTTGGATCTACGGTCCTGGATCCCATCGCTACTTGCTAAGGCTGAAAGGGTTGAGGTGTTATGCTTGCGCTCCTCCTCTAGACCCATCGGTCTTGATAGATCTGGGGTATTTTTGAAAGGATTCCGACCGTTCGTCTACTAAAGGATGGGGTATTCTCTTTCGATAATTGTACTTGCTATCCTTTCTGAGCTTGAATCACGAAATTCAACCTCTCGGAGCTTCAAAATACCACGAATCTGAGACCTTAGAGAGATACTCTTTCTTGCATAAGGTTTCCAGACTCAGATTGCATGAACCTTCAGACGGTTCTTGGGAAATTGTCCCTGATATTAGTTGAGTCTCTGAGTAAGGTTCGGTATGATTCCAAGGTTTATGGGGTAATTCTCGAGGAAGAGTACTCTTGAGGAGCCTTCCCACAATATTATGAGAATCAAGTAAACAAGATGATTCTCGGTGAAGCGAACTCATGCCCCAGACTTAATCATTTGTTCAGAAACCTACTATGGCATATAAGAATACACATGCATCCATTATTTTTATTCTAAAACACCAGGCAATCATTCCACACAGAAATCATTATGGCATATAAACATGAACATGTATTCATGATATTCAATTCAAAAAACAAGGCATAAAACACTTATTAGATCTACCAGGCATGAAGCAACTACTGAGAGGGGTGCTCGTTTCCACCCAACCATAGGCTCAGTGACTCCAAACAGATTTACCACTAGCCACCCTTGAGCTAGACCATGATGCTTTGAGATTCAGTCTCCTACTACCAGCTCAACAAAAGTCAAGGACAAAGGTTACTCTCCTTCTCCTCATACAAAAAAATAATCCAGGACGAAGGTTACTCTCCTTCTCCCATGTTCAAAACTCCCTGTGTTTCCAGAGTTTCTCCAGTTCTCTTCCATAATCCCTGTCGTGCATGCTCTTTCTCCCTCTACTCTTTACCACACTTCCTCTCTTTCCTTTTCTATGCAATATTGCATGTGGCACAAATTTCCCCGTCCGTGGTTAGGTCTGAGAGATTTTTACGGATGGGCAGTTCACCCCCATCCCCTCATAAACTCTTGAGGAGCCTCCCCACCTACCAATCTGAAAGGAAATCCATTCTAGGGTCAGAGATTTGCTTTGATCTTTGAGCAAGTAAAAACCAGTATGGTACTGGCTCGATGGAAGTTAATGCAACCATTCCAGGTCCCTTCCACCACCTCTCATTAGCCATCGTGGTCTCTTTTAGCACATCCCCCTCCCATAAGTCATGCAACACATATTCATAACATAATTTAAATTCATTGACCTTTTATACAAAGGTCCGCAAATCAAACATTCACATCTTTGAGTTTGCCATAGTTCTTGGCCAATATAGTTATTTTTACAGATTGGGGGAAACAGGGGGTTACATGTCCCCTTGCAGATCAACGACCCACGTCCTTCCTTTGGGATCAACGACCCTTAATCATTTCATCCTTCGGCGCTTCAGAACTTTCCAAAACTTCTTTTCCACAAAATCGTTAGAGTGCAATCCTCCGAAGTCCACGATCTGGTGACACCTGTCCTCTTCCAAATCGACGACTATCGTTCGCTTCGGCTATTCGAGCTTCAACGATTTCAAAGCCTTCTCCTTCACGTTATTCCAGAGTGACTTCACCTGGAGTTCACGATCTTTCTCCATGTGTCCTTTCTGGATCTAACAGTCCATCTTTTGTTCGACTCTTTGGGCTTCGACGATCTTAGTTCTCAACTGAGCCCTTACTACAACTTACCCAAAGCTCCCGATCTGTTGACAAGTGTACATATGCAAATCGAAGAATCTCGACTCTTCGACTCTTTGGGCTTCAAGTGTTTCAACCTTCTACGTGCTCGTTCCTCCCGGAACATTTCCACCCAAACTTGATATATTTCTTCCATGTGTCCTTCCGAATGATGAACAGTCCCAAATGACTTTGGGACTTTTGTGAGTCCACCCTCCTGTGTTTACAAAAAGCATTAAATCTCGCACACCTTCTTTTGTTCCAACGACAACTGATCTTCTGCGCTCAGATTAAATGCTTGATATATGTTTCGTCCTCTATGTTTCGTATGTTCGCTAGATGTTGATCTAATGGTCCAGAATCCTCCTTACAACCAAATTTGATGGTTGTTGTCGCTCCTCCTTGTTACACATGAAATGTTCACACCTAGGTACCTTTCCCTAAGTGTAGTAAAGTGTCATATAAGTGTCTCATACACCTTGACACCATGGAATAACCTATGTCACAATCCCTAGTCAATATGGAGGAGGGATATATTACATGAAGGCAAAAATACCAAGTAGACATGAATTATTATTAATATTCATGGAAAATAAATTGATTAAGTGTGAGAACCAAGTGCACATGAATTATTATTAATATTCATGAAAAAGAAAGTAATTAAGTGTGAGAATCCACCTCACATTTGGTTTCCTATTTTTTATGGAAGGTGGAGGATCTCATGGATGGTTGAAATATTTCCTCCTTAAAATCATTGAGAGATATTTCCTCCCCAAAATCCTTAACATATATTTTCTCCCTAAATATCTTAGAGATCCCTTTCTTAATGGATCTGATGAGAGATCCTCTCCATGGTGGTTAAGCTTCCAAATCCTATATAATGAGGTCTTTCCATGGAAGAGGAGGAGATGGAGATAGAGAATTATACCAAACTTATGATCTCATAAATGAGGAACCATTGAAGCATAATCAATCTATATTACTTGAGAAAAGGGGTTGGACAAAGAGAACTGGAAGAAACTGCTGCACCTTCATCAAGTTTGGTGTGTAAGTACTCTTCATTTGTTCTCATTAATATACATACATGCTTGGCCTGTTTCTTTCAAGTTTATGTTTGTTCCACATGAACTTGTCTTCACTAGATGGATCTGTATTTGAGCTAATCTCAATAGAATAGGAAGCTCGTTGTATCTTTGTTTTTTCTACAAGACCTATCGAGGAGCTTAGGTTTGAAACTCAACTTGGAATTTGCAAGGACGAACGCCATTAAAAAGGTACATACTTTTCTTCTTCCTCTTCATACCTTAGCTTGATTAAATCTAAAAGGATGTCAGTGAACAATGATAACACCCTTTCTGTCTTGGTCTTAGGGGTCTAGAGACCAAGAGGGAATCCACTTGATCGCAGGGGGATTCACCTGTAACAAAAATTGGTGACTCCACTGGGGAGGGACCTTTGAATTTTTTCCTTCCTAGATATTGATTGCCTTTGCTCATTTTGATCTTATTCATACTATGTACTTGATTCTTAGATTTGTTGATTGAACCTTCACTTCATCCCATACACTTTGGATTTCTGAACTTGCTTGAATTTTTGGATTTTTGGGTATTTTTCTGAACTTTTTGAAGCCTAGCGCTCCCCTGCCCTTGCTATTAGAGTGCTAGCGCTCCCTACCAAGACTTCACAGAGCGTTGGAATGCTCTAGTGCCCCTTACACTAGAGCATTTCCCTCTTTCTGTTTAAGATCTTGTAGGAATTTAGTCTCTGAATCCATTTTTTCTTGTTTTCATTTTCTTAGGGTTCTCATCACATTAGTGTATCCTTGTTTGCGTCTCCAACACCTTGATCTCTGAGAATTCATGATTCTTTTTTTGGGTTTGTGACATATTTTTCTTCCTTACTTTGAATAACTCTTTGTCTTTGACGATTTAGAGTCAATTTGTCGTTTTCTTCTCATTTATCTGACTAAGTGAAATTTTTTTGTATGGATATTCAGATATATTTTTCACCATTCCATTTTATATTTTATGTCTTTCTCCCAATCAATTCCTGTTTTTTCATCATCCAACAATCTTCTCCCACCTTCACTAGAAAATTCCCCAATTTTCAAGTATTTTGGCTGAGTTTTTGGTGCATTTTTGGGCATGTTTCTGAGTTTCTGGGAGCATCAACGCCCCCTGTAGGCCATACCAGAGCGCCAGTGCTCCCCTAAAGTGTTTTATGGGACTTTGCAGCACTCTGTGCACCCTTCTAGGGGAGCGCTAGTGTCTTTTTTGAGTGAAATTGCCTTCCTTTACTCAGATTTTTTCAGCCTATTTTGTGGAATTATTTACCCAGTCTTTGTGGTTGGTTTGTGGAGTGGTTTGGATTGGTTCTTGATGGTTTTTGATTCTTTTCACTCTCTTTTTTCTTGATTAGAGCTTGAATCCTATTTTAGAAATGTAAAATTGTCTTTTCTAGCTGCGTTTTTGTAGAGACAATTTTGAGTGTTTTCTCTTTCTCCCTATCGTTTATTAGATTCTTCTCTACATTTCATTGTACTCCTTGGATGCTTGTTGGTTTTAGGATCCTTGAATGATTTATTGTTAGAAAAAGATTCTACTTGTTTTCTTTCAGTTCTCATTGTTTTGAATGCATTCTTGCTTTTGGGTCGTGAAACTAGCTTGCATTTGAAGTAGTGGAATTGCATGTTTTTTGACATTTTGGGACATTGTGCATCTAGAATGATGAATGTTTTCTCCTTCTAGTAGCATAGATTTCATCGAAATGAAAAGATTGCATCTTCATCTCTTTGCATAACTTTCGAGTTGGTCAAAACATCATATTGTCCATGCCATTTTCCTTTTGAGTAACAACAACTTTAAAAAATCAAGCGCTAAACTAAAAATTGATTAGACATTTTTACATTTTCTGGTAGAAAACCTACATCATATTAGTTGTAGGGATTTATAATAGGTGTGAAAGATAACTTTCCAAAGATGCAAACAAACATAGGATCTTGTGTTAGGGAGCAGTGAAATCCAATTGCTACATTTTGTCCTGGGAAGCCCTTCTCACACAAGGGTCAATCACGAGGTCGCATTAAGGCTGGAAGAGTTACTCACCCTACTTTGTTGGTCTTGGTGTAGATATTTCACGTATTATGGGGGTCGCTTGAAGGTATACCCACAATGATCAGTGGAAGCCTTTCAAGTTGATTTTGGGCTAGATACCCTACCTTTGCGCGTGGATCGGACTATCGACTGTTTCCCCAGACATCATTGTTGTAGTTGGTAAGATTAGTGGCCTATCTCTTTAGGGTATTTACACAAGGTGACCGTGGAGGGGCAAGTCTTCACAGTACCTGGAATCGACGTTGGCCAAACTCACTCAGGCTCCTTGGAGGGTATACCCACGATTATGTGTGGGATCTTGCACCAGGGTGTAAGTCCATTAAGTAGGTCGTCAACGTAGCTTTTCCACCCGCTCTATCTCAACCCCTTCTTACTTTGTTCCCACGATGTTGGATTTCATCACCAACTAGTGTGCTCATTGTGAGAAGGTTTTGTTTGCTTGCTTTCTTACTATATTTTTAGTGTGTGCTGTTTGTTCTCCCTAACAGAATCTAGGTTAGATCTTTATTTTAATGGCGTCAGTTCTCGAAACTACCAATGGAGAAACTCCTGCTCCGGGAGAACCCTTTGTTTTTTCTTCTTATGGAAACATTGGTCCTCCTTACATCGCTACTTTGAGTCTTCCAGGTCTCACAATTGGGTTACCAGTATGTTTGTTTTCCACTCTGGTGATCTTGAATGCAGGTGCTTCAGATGTAAGCACACCACCCATGCATCAACCTCATGTCGATCTTTCTTCTTCTTTGCCCATCAAGTCTCCTTATATTTCTCCTTCTTCGCTTAGTGAAATATCTCAAGCGAGTAGCCATATTGATAACAATAAGAAGAAGAACCAGAAAGGGACCAAGCCTCCAACTACATCAAATGTTGGATCTAAGCAACCAACTACTGTTAATAGTACTGGGAGTGTTGATAAGGTAGATAAGATTAAAATAAAGAATCTGAAACCCAAATTCCCTTGCAGTCTTTGTAAGGGTAACCACTTTCAAAGGGATTGCCCTAGTATTCCCAAGGTCTTAGAAATGTGGTCTTCTACGTCATTGACCCCTGCTGGTCATGCCGGTGATACCCCATCAACTAGTGACATTAAGGTTGGTAAGAAGAATACAATTGTCAAATTCCCCTGCATGTTATGCAAAGGTGACCATTATTCTCACCTTTGTCCTCGTATGGACGAGGCTTCTTCTCTTTTGGAAAAAATTCAACTTCCAAAAGGTTATCATAAGATTTATCCCAACCCATTGTTAGTTGATAGAATGGTCAATCCAGTTCCATCCCTGGTCTGTCCGGTTGATTAGGTGGTCAATCTAGTTTCATCCTCGATTGAACCACTAACCAAAGTAGATGATTTAGTTCCTTCATCGATCAACCCCTCTTTTCATATGGAAAGTGAAACCCAAATGACTGATCCAGTCCCGTCATTGGTCAGTCCCACTCTTCGTCTGAAGAGTGTCAAATTGGTTGATCCGATTACATCATCGGTCAATCCCACTCCTCCTCTGACGAGTTCCAAAGTGGTTTCTCCGGTTAAATCACCGATCAATCCCACTCCTCCTCTGAAGAGTGCCAAAGTGGTCGATCTAGTTCCACTATCGGTCGATCCTACTCTCCCTCTAGAGAGTAAACCCGATACTGTCCACATTTTTCTCGTTTATACAGGATTTATCATGCCAGGGGGCATTCCTCCTTCTCCTGCAAAAAACCCTCCAAGTAATGAGGCCATCCTTTTTGATTGGGGTGTGCTAACTTGACCTCGTCTTCCCTCTCACATTCCTTTCAAGATTACAGTAAAAGTTTGTGGTCAAGGCATTCCTCAGATGTTAATAGATGAAGGTTCATCCGTTAGTATTTTGTCCTCTATTGCTTGGCAAGCTTTGGGTTATCCTCATCTTGTGTCGGTTACCCAGACTCTGTTCACTTTTAACAGAAGAACCAATCACCCTTTAGGGATCCTTATTCAGTTTCCTGTAACTTTGGGAGGAAAAAAGGTCTTTATTGATGTTATGGTAGTCCAGGACCCCTTGGATTTCCATTTACTCCTTAGGCAAGATTATTTCTATGCCATGAAAGATATTGTGTCCACTATTTTTTGTGTGATATCTTTCCTGCACGATGGAAGAATGGTGACTATTGATCAACTTTTGTTTGTTGAACCTAAATTGACCATCAACCCAGTAACCTCCCTAAGCGGGTCTTATATGCAGTCGGTATCACCCATGCCACAAGTCAATTATGTGGCGTTGTCTCCCATGATTTCAACTTCTGATGATTTGGATACAGTAGTTGACATGGTGATCTCTTCGATAGGGCTATTGGAGCCTGATCTCCTTACCCCTGACGAGACCCTCAACATGTGTTCCTTCTAGACCATTCTTCTTCTAGCCAGTGAATATATCTTGGAACCCATGACCGAGTTTTTTCCCTTGACATGTTTTCCTTCCAGAGAATTATCCTCTTGGAATCCATGATCAAGAAGAGGTCACGAGCATAATTTCTCTTCTTTATGGAAAGCTCGTTAAAAAATGAAACATAAGTTATGAGCATAGTTTCTCCTATTTGTAGCAAGCTCATTAAAAAATGAAACAAAGTCCTTGAGAATAATTTTTCTTTTCTGTAGCAAGCTCGTTAAAAAATGAAACAAAAATCTGGGGATTGAACCTAGAGCCTTGAGCATAGTTCTTTTCCTATGTCAAGCTCGTTAAAAAATGAAGCAGTCACGTCTCCTGTCAGGTCGATTCTTTTGCCAGATCTCGTAGATGTCGAGTCAAGTCTTTCTTTAGATCTCATATTTGAACCTTCTTTTCATCCACCTGTATCCTTTTTCTCCATATAGTACAAAAATTGGTGACAACCTCAAAGTCGGTGAATGAATTGAAGATTGGGGGGGCATGTCTCCAACCTTTGATGATCATTCTAGAGTTAAGCCACTAGATTTCAAGTTGGGGGGTAGAGTACCGAGATTAGTCTTTATTCTTTCTCGTGCTCGAAAAAACATGAGAATGTAACTGAGTATACTTTTATCACTTTTTTGGACTCGTAAAGGTTATATGAAAAATGAACCCCCTGGAGTCTTTAAACTCTTTTTAGACTCTCTAAATGTGAAAAGATTGTTAAGTGATCTTACTTCCTTTCCCACTCGTTAAAAGGTTTGAAAGGGAATCTTTAGAGTGATAATTTATCTCTTTTTTGGCCTCGCGAGACTAACATTACGGAAAAGGAAAACATTGGAGTCATCTTTAAGTTGTTTTCAGACTCTCTAAATATGAAAAGCCATCAATTTTACCTTCTCTGGACTCATTAAACAATCATACATTGAAGGGCCCATACGGGACCGAACCCGTACTTCTTCCAGTTTGTTAAACAAAGGAAGAGGGACTTACCGAAGGTGAGTTATATCAAGCATGTGTTACCCTCCTCGAACTCGTTAAATTAAAAAGAGGTACTCATCTATCTGGAAGGGGGAAAAAATTGAAAGAAGCAAGCCAAGCAGTTTTTGAAAACACTACTAGTAACCTTACAGTCTCCCTTGAAAATGACATTTTATATTTGCACGCATTTTAATCTGCTGAACCTTTGCATTGAACAAATCCTTTGAGTTTACTTACTCCTTTGGGTCACTCGACATAAGTCACAGTATCCATTGCATTATTAAGTTTTGGTCCTATCAAGTTTCTGTTGTTATGCCTCAGTGTTCAAGGGAAGTACCTGCTTTAAGAGTCATCGATCACAAATATCTTGTTTCAATACCTATGTCGGTCCATGTTCATTTGATCTACCAATTACATCTCTGTGAACGCTTCATGTCGTTTATGGGGGATACATCAAGGACCTCCCTTGACGAGTCTATTCTTGTCGACTTCAACACATTATCCAGGAGATAGACTTAGAAACCAGTCAGTACCTTGGGACCTGCATGCCTTAATGGCAGGCCTCCTCGCGTTCGACAGTGGGTTTACATCATTGACTTATGATTGGATGATTCCATGAATGTTTGGCTTCATATCATCCATTCACATTCATTGGAATTTCACTAGAGTACCTTGGGAATCATTGACATCAATGGTGATTTCCCTCGCGCTTGTTAACTGTTTACATCATTGACCAGTAATCAAGTGGTTTATGCCATGTTCAACATCAGGACATCTATTCACATGGTTATAATTGTATTGCATCGGGATCGGTAAGAAGACCTTGGGTTGAGTGATCACTCTGATATATACTTTTCCCAGGTTGCGATGGATTTTCTTTTGAAGATTGACACATATATTATTACATAGATCCACTTTGTATTGGTCTGTGGCTATGTCTTGTTGTCTCGTAGATCCATTGTGTATTTTTTGTGGCTACGATCAGTTCGTGTCATGGAAGTATAGATCCACATTGTATCTTTGGTGGCTATACTCTTCAGTCAATATGATTATGGATCCACAGTGTATTTTATGGTGTCCATACATGGAAAGTCTTTATCACTCAAGCATAGTTATGCCTGCCTTGGGTTTGAAACATGTCATAACATTTGTTTGATGGTTGTTTGAAGATTCTACTAGGTTCTCTAAGTCCAAACCCTTGCTTTAAATATTTGTAAAGTGTTTTGGTCATCATTCTCTCTTCTGACCTCACACTTTAGGGGGCATTCTGTTACACATGAAATTTTCACACCTAGGTACCTCCCCCTAAGTGTAGTAAAGTGTCATATAAGTGTCTCATACACCTTGACACCATCGAATAACCTATGTCACAATCCCTAGTCAATATGGAGGAGGGATATATTACATGAAGGATAAAATACCAAGTAACATGAATTATTATTAATATTCATGGAAAATAAATTGATTAAGTGTGAGAACCAAGTGCACATGAATTATTATTAATATTCATGAAAAATAAAGTAATTAAGTGTGAGAATCCACCTCACATTTGGTTTCCTATTTTTTAGTGAAGGTGGAGGATATCATGGATGGTTGAAATATTTCCTCCTTAAAATCCTTGAGAGATATTTCCTCCCCAAAATACTTAAGAGATATTTTCTCCCTAAATATCTTAGAGATCCCCTTTCTTAGTGGATCTGATGAGAGTTCCTCTCCATGGTGGTTAAGCTTCCAAATCCTATATAATGAGGTATTTCCATGGAACAAGAGGAGATGGATATGGAGAATTATACCAAACTTATGATCTCATAAGTGAGGTACCATTGAACCATAATCAATCTAGATTACTTGAGCAAAGGGGTTGGACAAAGAGAACTAGAAGAAGCTATTGCACCTTCATCAAGTTTGGTGTGTAAGTACTCTTCATTTGTTCTCATTAATATACATACATGCTTGGCCTGTTTATTTCAAGTTTATGTTTGTTCCACATGAACTTTTATTCAGTAGATAGATATGTATTTGAGCTAATCTCAATAGAAGAGGAAGCTCGTTGTATCTTTATTTTTTCTACAGGACCTATCGAGGAGCTTAGGTTTGAAGCTCAACTTGGGCTTTGCAAGGACGAATGCCATTAAAAAGGTACACACTTTTATTCTTCATATTCATATCTTAGCTTGATTAGATCTAAAAGGATGTCAGTGACCAATGATAGCACCCTTTCTGTCTTGGTCTTAGGGGTCTAGAGACCAAGAGGGAATCCACTTGTCCACAAGGGGATTCACTTTTAACACTCCTCCTGAGCTTTCAACTTGTTTTGTCTTTTGAAGATTTAGTTCGCATTCAAAGGTTTCAGCCTTTGAAATTTCTCCTGTGAACCCGACTATCTTGGGTCTCTCTTATTCTCTTGCAAGCGTTACCTCTTCTGAGCTTTTGGACTTAGAATAAGTCCATCACTCACACATTCCTTGCGTTATCCCTTCTGATCTTGATCTCCTCGAAGATTCCAATATCCCACGCACTCTTTGTGCTTCTGGGATTTTGTTAAACTTAGATCCAAAGGATTTCTTGACTATAAATTATTCTCTCCCTCGTGGCATTCTACCGGCTCTATGCACAGTTTGCAGAGCTTCTCCTTACACAGTGTTCAATAACTCTGTTTCTCCTCAAACTCAACACATATTTCTTTCTGTGCACTCTTGCACTCGCTCGATGACCACTTGGCAGAGCTCTACAGATTTATTAGTAACTTTGCTTCTCTCTGAACTCGACAAAGAATTCTTACCGTGAACTCCTTACACTTCTGCTGATGAAGGTTCAACAATGTCCCTCCTGAGCTTTCCTTGAGGTTAACTCACCTCTGTCAATGCACTCCTTGCGGACTGTGTGCACTCCTTGCACTTGAAAAATCTAAGATGAGAAACAATTGAAACTCATATAATACTTCACCAGATCATACATTCAAACATGAATGCAATATAAAAGCATAACAATGAATACAAATACATGAACACACCATATGCGGGGAAAACTTCTTTTCTATTATCTTTGTGTGTTTATACAGATTTTACAAAAACTGGTCTGCATCAAGGTCCCAGTTCTCTCAAGGTCTCTCTCAGAAGTATTCTACCTCCTATGTCTCCTAAGAATATCTCTACCCGATATATCTCTCTCAAGTCTCCCAATTATGAAAGAGGGATATACAAGCTTATCCTCTTCACCACCTTAGTGACATCCCTGTCTCAGTTACAATACCATACCTCTATGACTACATTCCATAAATGAATGTATAGATCTGACTACGATCTGGACCTGCTACAGGTGACCATTCAACGTAACGCTATCCACTACTTGTACAAAGGCATGGCCTGACATTTATCATCCTTACAATACAAAATTTGTATAGGATCATATTTCAAATTTTAAAAATGGGAGGGTCGATGCCTCTCCCTTTCTCCATTGCGTGTTTGCGTGTTGGTGTGTTGGTGCATTTGCTGAGGTGGATTGATGCTCCTGCATCAACATGTTACAGATATAAGTAAAAATATAATTTCAACAGGGCAATTGGAAAGTGAAGTTTCTATATCCATATTTACAGATAAGGTGTGGAAGGTCACCAAAGGATCATTGGTGATAGCAAAAGGAGAGAAGGTAGGTGCATTGTATTTATCTACTGGTAATACTTGATCTTCTATCTCTTTAGCTTCTACAAGAGTGGATGAAACACTCTGGCATCATAGGCTCGGACACATGAGTGATAAGTGGATGCAAATACTTCACAAAATAAATTTGTTTCCAGATCTTAATCGAATTGATTTTGATTTTTGTGAGTATTGTGTTCATGGAAAACAAAAGAGAGTTAGATTTCTCAAAGTGGGAAATGAAAAGAAGAGTGAAATGTTAGATCTTGTGCATACAGATGTATGGGGACCAACTCAGGTATCATGTCTTCGTGTCTCTTATTATTATGTTACTTTTATTGATGACGCAACTATAAAAACTTGGGTTTATTGTATTCGACAAAAATATGATGTTTTTGATACTTATAAGAAATGGAAATCTTTGGTTGAGAATGAGACATGAAAAAATTTCAAGTGTATCAGATCAGGCAATGGAGGTGAATATTGCAGAAACGAGTTTGATGATTACTGTTCATACCATGGGATTCATAGAGAGAAGACAATTCCAGGAACACCATAAGAAAATGGTGTGTCATAAAGGATGAATAGGACAATCATGGAGCATGCAAGGAGTATGATATTGCATGCTGGTTTGCCCTTACAGTTCTGGGAAGATATTGTAGATACTGCTGTTTACTTAATAAATAGAGGACCTTCAAGCTCTTTGGATGGTGTAATTCCAGAGGAGGCATGGATAGGTAAAAAGGTAACTATTCATTTTGGAATACTTTTGGTTTTGAATCATTTGTCCATATTGATAAAGAAAATAGAACAAAGCTTAAGGAAAAATCCAAGAAGTGTACCTTTATTGGATACAATGTTAATGATTTTGGTTATCGCTTATGGGATTATGAAAATAACAAAATCATTAGGAGTAGTGATGTCATATTCAATGAGAAGGTCATGTACAAAGATCATTTGCAGGGAAAGAAACAGGAAAAAGAAAAACCAGAATACATAGTGCTTGATGAGATCACTGAAAATGAAATTCCAAAGGTACCAAAAAATCAAAATGTACAACAACAGGATCAACAGGTACCTCAAAATCTTGCAAGTGTTTTTATAAGATATACCAGTTTAAGTAGACCCCCTGAATGATACTCTCCTTCTTTGTATTATTTATTGTTGACTGATTTTGGTGAACCATAATGTTATGAAGAGGCAATGCAGGTAGACACCAAAAAGAAATGGGAGCAAGGCATGAAAGAGGAAATGGATTTCTTGGTAAATAAACAAACTTGGGACCTTGTTCAATTTCCTGCAGGAAAAATAGCATTGCAGAATAAATGGGTTTATAAGTTGAAGGAAGAAGATGGAGGAAAAACACGGTACACGACTAGACTTATTGTAAAGGGGTTTGTGCAAAAGAAAGGTATAGATTTTGTTGAAATATTTTCTCTTGTTGGTAAAATGAATTCAATTAGAACTATTTTAAGTCTTGTGGTAGTAGAATATTTGCATATTGAATAATTAGATGTAAAAATAAATTTTCTCCATGGGGAGTTGGAGGAAGAGATTTATATGCAAAAACCACAGGCGTATGAGGTCAAAGGGAAGGAGAATTTGGTATGCTGGTTGAAGAAGAGATTGCATGGCCTAAAGAAAGCTCCAAGTCAGTGGTATTTGAAGTTTGACATGTTTATGACAGAACATGGTTATAGTAGATTTCATTCTGATCACTGTGTTTACTTTAAGAAGATAGAAAAGGGAAGATATATTATCTTGCTATTGTATGTAGATGGCATGCTTGTTGCAGGGTCTAATATGCAGGATATAAATGTGTTCAAGGATAAATTATCTAATTCATTTGCAATGAAGGATTTGGGTGCTTCAAAGAAAATCCTTAGTATGAGAATAACAAGAGACAGAAAAAATCACAAATTGACAGTGTCTCAGGGTGATTACATAGAGAAGGTGTTGGAGAGGTTTAGAATGCATAATGAAAAACCTGTTAGTACACCTTTAGCTAGCCATTTAAAATTAAATAAGGAAATGTGTCCCAAGACACAGGAGGAGATAAAATACATGTCGAGGGTCCCTTATTCATCAGTAGTTGGCAGCTTGATGTATGCGATGGTTTTCACAAGACCAAATATTGCACATGCAGTGGGAGTTGTGAGCAGGTATATGAACAATCCAGGTAAATAACATTGGGAGGTAGTAAAGTGTATTCTCAGGTATTTGAGAGGTACTTCTACTCATGCATTATGTTTTGAAGGTTCAAACACTGTTCTACATGGATATGTTGATTCAGATATGGCAGGTGATAAAGATAGTAGGAGGAGCACCACAAGGTATGTTTTTACTATAGGTGGAAAAACAATAAGTTGGATTTTGAAACTGCAAAATGTTGTTGCACTTCCAACAATAGAGGCAGAGTATGTTGCTGCTACAGAGACTAGTAAAGAGATGATTTGGTTACAGAGGTTTATGGAGGAATTGGGAAAGAAGCAGGAGAATAACAGGTTGTACTGTGACAGTGAGAGTGACATTCATCTTGAAAATAACCCAGCCTTCCATTTGAATACTGAGCATATACAAATCAGGTAGCATTTCACACGATCCATCTTGGAAGATGGACATTTGAAGTTGGAAAAGATACACACTAGCCAGAATTCTGCAGACATGTTAACAAAGGGAGTAACCAGGGATAAACTGAGTTCCTACTTAGTTTCAGTTGGTCTTCAAGAATGAAGATGAAGATGAGAAATTTTCCAGGTCCAAAAAGGATCATAGTCCAACATATACAACAATGGTGGAGTTGTTGAGATCAGACTCCAAGTGGGAGATTGTTAGTTGCGGAGCCTGATTATCTTCCTGATTTAGAGGTCTTTGTTTTCAGGTGTGTTTATACCCCATGAAGACTTTACACCTCAGAATAATGTACACTCCTCCATGCGGGGGAGTGCAGAGGGGGGTTACCCCCTCTGCGGGGTCCAAGGACAAGCAGGCCCCCAAAGGAAACATTGCCTTGTAAATGTATATTGCAATTTCATTGTAAATATGGACTGTTCATTATAAGGTCACAGATATGACAATAAAAGTTATGCTATTTTTTTCCCTATAAGGAAGCCCTCTTTTATGAGGGAAATGTATTGCGACTATGTATCATTGAGAATATTGTATTATGAGAGAGGAGACTGTGAGAGAAAGAAGAGGAAGTTACAATGGGTGTGTTGTAGGTTGTATCCCTTCATTTGATGGATAATAATAAAGGAAGGACCTGGAAATTTCTTTGGTGGATGTAGCTCACACTGGGTGAACCACGTATATCTGTGTCTCTATTGTATTGTGTATCTTCTATGTTTTATTTCCGCATTTGTTTTATTTTATTGCTCTGTGATCTTGTTTTTCTAACAAGGTTGACATGTTATAGGTTGATGTGACAGTGGCAGTGAAAGTGATAGTGACAATGGAATTGACAGTGGAAGTGATTTTGGTAGTGATAGTTTGGTTACACTTATATTTTAGGGTGGAAGGATGGGGAAATGGAAGGGGGTTGTAGCCTCCTTTTGATTGGTGCCTGAGAACACAAGGAGTTGGAGCTTACTTCAGGTTGGAGCTTGAGAATTAGGGGGTTGTATCCTCCTTCTGCTTGGAGCTAGAGAATTTAGGGAGTTGTATGTTCCTTCAAGTTGGAGCCTGCAAATAGGGGGTTGTAGCCTCCTTCTAGTTGTAGTTGTAGAATTGGGAAGTTGGTGCTTCCAATGAATTTATTCTTTTATATATAAGAAAGCATTTCATGGTTTTCTCCCATTTGGGTTTCCACAAAAATTCTAGTGTATTATGCATTTGATGTGATGTTGGTTATGTTTATATGCTCATAATATATTGAACGAAATCATATATGAGACATTGATGATAAGATTGAAGTTTGTATATATTGTGGTTAAAAGTGGTAAAAGTGCTCATACTGATTCACCCCCCCTCTCATTATTCCAACAATTAGTATCAGAGAAGGTTCCTTCAGGAAACTGTTTAACCACTGGAAGGAAGATCATGGAGTACGTTATGTTTGGGGTACCACAATTTGATGGTAAGAATGGTTAGAGATATGAAATGAGAGGTATTAGGATGAAAACATTTTTATAGGCACATGGATATGATGTTTAGAAATAAATTTTTACAAGATACACCACTACAAAGAAGCCAATGAATACAACCAAGAAGGAATTGAAAAGAACAAAAACAAAATAAAAATGGATTTTATCTTGGAAGGATTACCTGATCTGGTAAGAGAAAAAGTTAAAAAATTTTCATCAGTGAAAGAACTTTGGGATAAGCTACATAATCTCTACTTTGAGGAATATCCCATCACAAATCCAGAGAATGCTAAAGAAGATGAAAGACCATAAAAATAATAAATATTCTCATCGTGTCATATAGATTTATAAGAATAATATTATGAATAAGGCATAGTATATCTTGAAGCATAATTAATCACTTCTTTAGATGAATTGGAGAAAGAAAGGAAGAAAAAAAAGTCTCTTTAGGAGAAATTAGTCAAGAATAATTCTCAATAAAGTTCTGAATAATCCCAATAGGTCATCATGAATCTAAAATATCATATGGAAGAATCCAGAAGGATTGAAGAAACATACAAAAGTCACATCGAAGAGAAGCGATGTTTGGAAGCTGAAATAGTAGCACAAAGAAAGGAAGCAAAGAAGAGAGAGAATATTTTGACAGATCATCTCAAGGAAAGATCTGAGGATTTAAACCATATTGAAGGATAATTTAGTAACAATAAATAAGACTTGAAGAAGAAATCATCTCCTTCAAGATCCAACTTGAAGAAGTAAAGAGAATGAAAGAAGTCATGAAGATTCAGATGGTGAATAAAGAAGAAGAGGTTGATGAGATGTAAGAAGAAGTTGTTACATTGAGAGTTAAAATCATCAAACTCATCAGAAACATTGAAGAGAAAGAAACATTCACATAATCCGTAAAGAAAGTTGAAGAGAAGCACTCCAGGTTGCCAGAATGGAAGAATGAAGAAAATAGCTATGCATAAGTACTCAAAGGAAGGAATCATGGTCAACAAGAATCAATGAAGAATGAGTATAATATAGATACATCTTCAACAATACCTTCCACATTCAAGCAAAAAAGAGGCTTCAATAATGATTAAGAAATCAATATAAGATAATATCATGATCAACCAAGGCATGGATTTAAAAGGGTTAAACCACAAAGAAGATCATTCACTCCTAGGTATGGAAATTTATTTTATGGTAATTTTTTTATTTGTACTAACTCTAGACATAAGGCTGTAGATTGCAGAGCATATGGAAGAAATGTTTAGACAAGAAATACCTATGTGGATCCCCACAACATTGAGTGTTACAAATTCCACAATTATGGTCACATAGCTCAACATTGTAGAAGTATGATAGATCCCTCTATGAAATAAAATATCGATGCTAGATACACAAAGGTTTGGAGAAGAAAATAAAGACAAGAAGAACAAGTGAATAAAGAACATATCCCAGAGATCACATGATTTATAGTAGTGAGAGAAACAAAAGAAGAGAAGGTGAATAAAGAACATTCCCAAGAGATTATACTTTCAATAATTGTAGTGTAAGATCATAATGAATCCACAGAAAAAAAAAATGGAAGAAATCAAAGTTTAGAGAGATGATGAGTTTACAGATGAAGAGGAAGATTACTCCGCATTAGGAAGGATTCCTCCATTGTTCTTAGCCATCTGACTTGGAGACTCCCAATAAACATGAATATTGAATAGGGGGAGTCTATGTAGTGGCACCTACAAATAAGGGAACCATCCTTCGAGTAGTTTTGAAGTGTTTGCAGAGACAAATTCAGAGCAACCAAATAACATAAGTAAAAAATGACAGATTGATTGATTGAGAAGCAGTGTTCCCATGCAGATATTAGAGGAATATCATTGAAACACCTTCCAGGTAGGGATATATTCATTATAGGTTCAAGGATGTATTTCATATCAATGGACATATTTTATTTAGTCTGATAAAAAAGAATATTTGATGATCAGTTACAACAAATAAGCCTTCATGATAGATGGGTCAACATTGTGGACAACTGAGTAACAAAGTTATGGATAGTTAATGACATATGGATAGAGACGGATTTATGAGATCATTGGTTGGTATAGATAGTTATATGAAAAATCATATATACTATTGGAATCAATGGACACATGGAATCAGTTGGTCACAAGAAGACAAGTATCGAAAGGCACAATAGAACAAGGAAATATAAACCTTCTACAAAAATTATATCAACAAAGGGACATTATTGAAAAATATGGTCATTGATGTCTAAAAAGTGAACATAATAGGGCATGAATATTTTAAATCAAGAAATTTTGAATGTTTTTTATACGTCAGAGAGTTACAAGAGGAAAAACTAATGGACAGTAAGCAACACTAGAAGAGAAGAAATGAAACATACACAAGAAGCCCTACATTGATCAACACGACATCTTACAAAGAAGTCAAGGAAAGAGAAATCGTTAGAGAAAGAGATTGGGAAAGAATTATTAGAAGCATGTAGACATGGGAGACATACCGATAGGGGGAGATATCCTTTTTCCCATGATGTCAAAGGGAGAGGAAGAGAAATATCGGATGAGAAAGAGTCAAGCACATGAAGTCAAAGAAGTATTGTTTATAAAATGTATAATTTCAGGGGGAGTCACTCTTTGTTATTGATATCAAAAGAAAATAGGAACTTGGAAAGAAAAATGAGGAGAGAAACATGCGAAGAGAAAGAACAGAAGCATGAAGACAGGGGGAGAAACCCCAAGGAGAGATACCCTTTTCCATTGATGTCAAAGGGGGAGAGAGAGAAACATTGACGAGGAACAATGGTCATAAGGGGAGAATGAGTACTAGAGTATCGGTGCTTCCATCAATGTTGGTGTTGCTGTTAAGAACCAAACATCAATATAGCATGGAAAAACCTCAGGAAAATTACTCAACGCCTTGAAACAGAGATAATTTCAGATAATAAGCCTCTTCGAGGGGGAAACCTCCTTTTACCCCACTTAAATGGTCAAGTATAAGATGATTCAAAATGAAAATGTCTCCTTGGTATATATAGGAGACTAGGAGGTATAATTACAACTAATGGCCTAAAGCCGACATAAATAAAATAACATTACTAATAT
>JZKD02S1882760.1:73074-96381 GCA_000966675.3 Picea glauca | reverse complement strand
GGGGGAGCTTTCCTAAGAAAATCTTGTCTACATTGATTGTGTGGTATGAAGATTGACTTGGTTTTTTTTGCTTAGATTGCACAAGTGAAAACAATATTCAAGTAAGAAAATATGAGTTTAGCGATGAACTATATTACAATCACATGGTATTGTGCATATTTATTTTATAAACATGATTATATTGTGGAGGACCTCATGGATCTTAAGGATGATTATGAATTTGTGTTATATTATTTTTATAAACAATATAAAACTATTTTTAGGCATGTTCGAAGAGAACACAGTATTGTCAATGGATTGTCGACGTTTCAGATCCATATCAAGATCCATCATCAGGATAAAAATCGTTGGATATATATCACAAAACCCATATGGAACAATATTTTTATACACTAATGTTTTATTAAGAAATGCAATGACTATGATAGATTAACCTTGGCATATATTGGAAAACATGTTGGTGTATATGTTGAGCATGAATATGTTTACAAAGGTTTTGAAGCCTCATTGTTTATTATGTTACCATGAATCCACCACTCGACACCTGTGTGATGTGCTACTTAAGATTCAAGTCTATGTTTTAATGCATGATATGGTGGAGTCGACCCAGCATACTTCACATTAAATATAGTAGGTGTAAGATCGATGGTGATTGTATGACACCAGACCCTATATGCATCACATGGTTGCCATAAGGCAATGGCTTTCAAATCAAGATTACTTCCATTCCATTTCACACACAACAACAACTCTTGGTCGATTTTTGGTTTAATGACATTGATTTCGATTAGCCCCATAGTCATTTCTATTTTGGTTTTGTTGGGATCAAGATATATGCTATGATGGTATCTCATCCTTCATTTGTTTGTTGTTGTTTATTTTGTACCCTTTCTTGTTGCAGTTTAATGACCGATTGTAACTTCTTCTGCTTGAATTTCGGATATCTTGGAAATTGAGTTATTTAACCATTATTGAATATAATCCATTAACGGGGAAACAACCACTTCTTTTTTTGCTTTAATGTTAAACAATTCTTTTTCAATTTCTCTAAGATCAATAGATAAATTTTTCAATGTGTTCTAAATATCCTCATTTTTATCGATATACTCAACAAGCCAACTGTGAATATCATCATGTGTGAATTCAATCATAGTATCGAACTTTTCAGTTGATGCCCTTTTTAGTTCTTCATCTTGTCCTTTGAAATTATGTCAAGTCATTGGCATTGAATTTGAGAGATATTTAGGGTCCAATACTTCAACAGTGGTGCCAGTGATATCTAAATCAAGTGGTGCCAGTGATATCTAAATCAAGAAATTTTGAGTATGATTACGTCTTCCTTCTTGATAAATCAATCAATTAAGTTGACAATCCCTTTAATACATTAATTCTTTCAATCCAACAATATTTTAGTTGTTTGATGCGGCTCAGAGAAGGTAGATTTTCTTGCTTTCTCATCTGCTCTGTTATTTCCGAAACCTTCATTGAAAACATCATAAATCCATTTGTATAAAACCCTTCATCATTTTTCAAATATGAATTCAAGTGTTTCCTGATATTATGAATTCTCAAACCGACAGAGACAATTTTTTTTTCCATATCCAACAGCTCTAAAATCAATGACATTATTTTCTTAATATTATCTTCGACAAAATGTCGAGTAACAATAATCGGATTTGAGATTCCCTTGACTCTAGCACTTGATTTTGGGGTTTCTTGAAAACTTTTATTAGGAAGAAACATGGCAATAGGGGAAGCCAGAATAGGTGGAGGCATGAGAGTTTCTTCCAATTCTTTATTTTTTCTTTCAACTGAGCATTTATTCCTCCATATTGGAAATTGAAACGTCATGTGCCTCTCTTGTAACTTTATGAATGGATGGAAATATAGGAGGAAACATATTTCGTGTATCAATGGTGGACCGCAGTTTCCAACTTTTTCTCTTCACGGTTCTTTCAAAAACCAATTTTTTAGATTCTTTGTCAAAAGAGGCATTTTGCACAACAAAAGTTTCTTCATCAGAAAATATTTCCTCCGGGACTATGAGTGCAGAACTATGTTGTACATTTCCTTTAGCATGTACTTCTACATCTGTGAAGGTGATATTTTCAATATCCACATCTAAGTCCACATTATCCAATAATAAAACATTTTCTGGTGCGTGTCTTTATTCTCCCTCTTGTTGTGAATTAGTCCTTTTTCTTTTAATTTTTAGTTTGTGGGGGTTCTCCAAGTTCCCCTAAGGAGGGTTTCTTTCTTCATCATCCCCTGAATTATTACTCTGTATTTTTCTTGGTTGTGATGTCCCGGGCTGAAGATTTGTCTTTTGTAAAGCACTCCTTCGAGAACCAACTGGTGATTGAGCATTATTCTCATTTGAAGTATTGCCTCTTTCCTTATGATGCTCCATGGTACTTATGACCATTTCTATATCACTAGAGTCTCTGTCAACTTCTTGATTATTAGGGTCATGGCTATCATTCTCTTCTTCTCCGCTTACAACTGAATTTATAAGTACAAGATTGATCCCAACTGAAATAAAATGATTGTAGAAGAGATAACTTAAATCAAAACCCTTGATTTCCTTAGCATATCTCAAGTTGGAATGGTCAAAAAAGGTAGCATACTCATCAATCTTAGAAATTCCTCTAAGAAAAATTTCACGGACTTTCCATGGAAGAGGTATGAATTGATTTTTCCTTTTCTTAGAAAATTTGTGAAACCATATTTTATATTGTCTAGCTATTTCAATAATGAACAACTTATTAGATATATAATACAACAAAAAGATGGGTTTTTCATTGGAACAAAAAACCATGATGATATTGTAATCCTCCATTTTTTCCATAAATCCTTTCCCTTTTAGAAAAGATGACACTTCCAACGAGAGTCGGGAAGTGTCTTTACCAAATAATATTTTTTTAAATTTAGACACAAAATCATTATATACTTCATAGAGATGATGGCAGACCCTCTGCCTCCATAAATCTTGATACCACATAGTCATGGGGCCTACATTTATTTTAACCCTTATGACAACATTTAAACCCTCAAAAGTATGGCAATATGTGATAGAAAATAACAAATAAGATGGAATATATAAATTCTTCTCAGTTTTGAAATTTGTCAATTGTAGAGTAATCTCATTTGAAATAATATTTTCCCAGTCGAAGATAGCATTTTCGTGAACTATTAAATGAAGTATATATAATTCTAATCGAGGAATGGTTTCCATAGAATCTTGGCCAACAATTTGAGTAAATAACCAAGAGATTTATTTATAATGATTTTTCAAAGAACTTACTTAAATTCTAGATATATATTCTGACATTGATGTAGGGTCATGCAAATATTCTTGAAGAAGTTTGATTCCATTATTCTTGGTTTTTAGAAAATTTCTAGCTTCCTCCACTTTGTAAACCATGTTTGGCTCTGGAAAATTCAACATCTCTCTAAATATTGAAGGCACCAAGGAAATAGGAGAACTTCTCTTGAATGCGATCAGCCTTTTATTCTGGATAAACTTGTCAATGCACCAGGTGAGAATATCCTTGCATTCAAAGACTTCTGGGACGCAACCTGTGAGAACTATCCCTAAAGTCCACACCTTGTTGTTTTCTTTACCAAGTAGATTTGAATAATACCAGTATGATCGAGACCAATGATAATTCTAGTCTTCTCTAGTGAAGAGGTTCAATGTATCTCTATAGAACTGCTTTTTTCTCATGACTAATTTTGCGGAGCTGACCAACTTTTCTTGTAATATTACTTTGCGTAGTAAAATGATTTTAGGTTATATTTTATTTTGATGGAAGCATTAACTCAAAATAAATGTGACTAGCCTCGATATAAAAAGAATTAATTAATGACCATTTCATAAATGAATTAAGTAGTTAAGTCCATAAAGATAACATTAAATGTGACTTCGAGAAATGTGAAGGAAGGGAAATGTGATGACGGAGAGTCTTAGTGAATGACTAGAATGGAAAGGAAAGTTCACAAGTCTGAAATTTTGAGTAGATGAAATGGCTAAGTGTTGAAATATGTTGGGCAAACTATGGGATGAGTGGAGGTATAACATGTAGGTTCACGCGTCTAAAAGTCTGAAAATATGTGATGCAAAAATAAACTATGTGTTGGGTGGACTGATATAGAGGTAAAGAGAGCATAATACAAGTCTGAAAGTTCGTATGTCCGAAAGTATGAAAACATAGTGAAAAAAATCAAGTGTGGTAATATTGTCACAACAAAGAAAGGGAAAAAGAGGGGAATATGAGAGTTTGGAGAAGGGGAAATATAGAAGGGGAATAGAAGATGTAAGAAAAGAAAACAAGAAAAATATAAATAAAAAGGAAGCACAAAAGTGGTTCAACAAATAGCTCTAACTATGGGATGATAACCCATTGTAGCTTGTCAACTCATGACCAGATGTTTTATCCTTTGGGAAATGGAGTCGAGACAATGAGGATGTACAAAATAAAATGAAAAATCTATTCACAAAGAAAAGAGAATGTCTTAGGCGAAGAAACTTTTTAGGTGTTTCCCATTGACAGGAAACATCAACATCTTTCCCTTCATATCTTTAAGCATGTATGAATTAAAACCCAAAATTTTCTCAATGAGGTAAGGCTCAATCCAGAGTGCCTCAAATTTTGTATGTATGGATGAATTTTTTTTGGTTTGTTCCATAGAAATACCAATTCACCCTTTTGAACACTATTGATTCTTGCACTTTGATCAAAGTATTTCTTAACATTTTGCTTCCTCTGTGATATTTTATGAAAAGCCTCATTTCTTTCTTCTTCTAATCTCAACAATTGATTCAATATCCTCTATAAATGGGGAATATCTTCAATTCCCTCCAGGTTGACTGCATAATTCAAGGCATTAAATTCAAGTTTGATTGGCATCTTCACTTCCTTTCCATAAACCAACATGTAAGGAGAAATCCCGGTGCTCTCTTTTAGAGTGACTCTGCTTTCCCAGAGATCATATGTCAACTTCAAATGCCAATTTTTTGGATTTCAATCGATAGTCTTCTTTAGGATTTGAATCAATGTCTTATTTGTATATTCGGAAAGGCCATTCACTTATGGTTAATTATTTAATGATTGTCCCATTACAATGCCATATTCTTTGCAAAATTTTGTGAAATTTGATCCAATGAAATGGAGCCTCTATCTGTAATGAGTTTATCTGGAACACCAAATCTTGACAAAATATTATCCTTGAGAAATTTAATCAATTCTTCAGAGATAACTTTTTTTAATTCTATTGCTTCCTTCCATTTCGTGAAATAGTCTGTACTAGTAAGAATATATATGTACCCCTTACTAGATTTAGGATTTATTGTCTTGATGACATCCAACCCCCATTGTGTGAATGGTTTTTCTAGTGATATGGGTTGCAAAGGCATTGCATACCTCTTCATTTTTCCTGAGAATTTTTGACATAGAATGCATTTCCTTACCATCGCATATGAATCCTTGAAAATGGATGGCCAATAATATATGACTCTTATTATTTTATGTGTTGTAGTAGTAGGTGCAAAATTTCCCCCACATATTCCTTCATGAAATTCTTGTATCAATTCTTGAGCTCTCTTTTCATCAACACACCTCAATAACATGCCATCATAGTTCATTTTGAATAATATTTCAACAATCAACACATACTGATTTGATTTCATCTTTAAAGCCATTATTTCCTTTGGAGTCACGCTGATGGGAAATTGTCCAGATTTTAAATAGAATACAATGTCTTTGTACCAGTCTGAACTAGATATAGGATTTTCAATTGAAAATGAAATCAATCCATTCAGGGAATCACTATCTGCAATGAGTTTGCATAATCCTTTACCTTTGAATCCTTTCAAAGGCTTGATTTCAATGTCATATTCCTGAATTTTTTCCAACCAATTTTCCCATTTCCCTTCTCTTAGTTGTTGGTTCAAAAACATCTTTATTGGAGAGGATGGAACATATGCTATGTTGGCATAGGGGTAGACCCAGGGTTCAATGCTCAAGAGAACACCAACAAATCCCTAACTACTGACCCTTTCGGCAACACCTGTGAAGCAGATGAAGTCTCACCCGAGGTAGAGGCAGGGGTGGTTGCAGGACTTAAGTGTCTACAACCTTAGCTGGGACATAGATATGTGATTATATCGCTTAAAAAGTACTTAGCATAGATCATTCGACAATATTAAACCCTTATTATACTTCGCAGATAACACAGAGCATCACAACATTCACTTAGATCTAAGGTATTTTAGCACTTAGCAATAGTAAAACAGATCAAATCCGGTAGATCATCACTAAGCATCTTCATACATGTCATATCTAACATTCACACACCTCTAAAAATCACAAAGCATAAGTAAATCTATCTAAATATATCAAAGCACTTAGCAAAAGATGGGATAAACAAATCAAGTCAAAGCACAAAACATAACACACAGATTTACGTGGTTCACCCCCACCCTGGGGGTATGCCCACCAACTCTTCTTCTTTATTAGTGTCTTCAATCGGTTACAACACAGAGCCACCAAAAACCTTCTTCGCATAGGAAATAAGATCTACGCAGCTCGCTAGATCCTTCTTCCTTGCACTACAACACAAAGCCTTCCACAACTCCTTACAACGACTTTCACTTAGCTCTGCAATCCTCTTACAGTCATGCAAAAATCACTTACGAAATCTATTATCACTTAGCTTACATCACATGCATCCCTATATCCTCCAATAGATGCCTAGATATCTATTTATACATTACAAAAGTGGGCCTAAGTGTGGGTAAACCCATGGTTTGACATCCCTTTCCCACTACATATTCCCAAAAACCCAAAAGGGACCCAAAAGTGGGCCAAGATTCCGCAATATCTTCTTCGTCTGGCACTCCATATTCAATAGACTATCAAAGTCCCAAAAATGGTCAAACATGACCAAGTATCTCCCAAAACTTGGTCAAGGGCCAATAGGCCCCCAACACTCACCTGTGACTCGTCTCGAGTCAATCTGGTCTGATCAATTTTGCCTCAAATGCCTCGAGCTTGGCTCGAGCTACTTTGACCTGCTGTTGTGCTATGACCTCTTGATCAACAAACTCTTGGATGAGTGCATCATTGATGAGTCCCTCTAGGCACTATTCTGTTGCACTCACAACTTGTTCTAGCTCTGCTCTTGGGCTTTCAACCTCTGTGAACAAAAGACATGCCTTATATTGCACCTGTTGAAGTCGTTGAGTCACATCCATCACTTTGCTATGGATCGTATGGATATGTTGTTGGACCATGAGCTTCTCCTGATATCTCTTCATTATTTCTACAGGTGATAGGGCCTTCAGTTGTGTCTGTAGCTTTTCATCTTCATACTTTTCCTCCTAGAGCTGCGACTCCAATTTATATAACTATGGGTTTTCAGTGAGGTTCTCATATGTCTGGGCACTGCGGCTACTCAGCTTCTTTCAATCCAAGGCAAGAGCTTTCAGTCTGTAAAATATGTTGTGGGAAGTTATTTCTCTTTGGTCTCTGATCTCCTGCAGGGTCTGAGGTACTGCACGAAGATCTAGATCTGTAATGCGCTGCTGGAGCTTCTGAATTACTCCTTCTAGTTGTGCCACATGTTGTGGAACCCATTATTCTGTCTGTACTTTGACGATGGTCACAGAGAGAAGTGCTATGTTGACCAATTCCTTTATCACGAGTTTCTCTGCAAGAAAATGTTCCTTGCTTTGTTGTAGCTCAGCTTTCTATGCATCCTATTTTGCCTGGAGATCAATCTTTTCTCATTCTGACATGTTGTGCTAGTCCATAATAACTCCCTGTAACTGTTTTAAAGCTTGAGTGGCTTGCGTTGTTTCTTCTTGAGCCTGTCGAAGGTGATATTCGACTGTATCAACAATCTGGTGGAGTTGAGCTAGCTCATTCCTTGGTTTTGGTGTTCCTATTATCAGAGGCGTAGTGGAGAGTGCACGGCTAGACTGTAGTTCCTACTGCACCCCTTGGAGTTCAATCTCGATACGATTATACATCTGCTCCTACTTCGCCTGCAGTGTCTCTACTATCTCTAGCATGGCATCGTTCAGGGCTGCAATGATGAAGTTGAAGACGTCTGGGGTCAGTGTGGTCTGCAGCTTAGTGACGGGAGCTTTGGACTTCTTCCGGGAAGAAGGTTTCTAAGGTGAACCCTTCCTCTTCTTCAAAATATTTGCTTCATCTCTGCGCTTCTGTTCGACTTCTTCTAACTCTTCACCATCACCCTCTTGCTCCGACATGATGGAAGCAGTCTTCACCGAGGCACTATGTAAGTCTTTCACTTCGTTGATCTTTTGTTGCATGCTAGGTCCGAGTAGATCCTGCGTAGTTTCTGTACTGTCTACATCAGAGATGTTCGTAGGGTCTGTTGGAACAAGGAGGTCCGCCGAGCATTCCTTTGTGATATCCTCCAGATATTATTTTGTTAATCTATAATATGACTATAACTTCTTCTTGTTCTCATCAGCGTGCTCTATGATGTAGAGAAAGTGTCTGTCTGCGTTGAACTTCATCAGGGGCCGAAACCTGTAGAGGGTGTTCGGAGTGATGCACGGTGTATAATGGATAGCTACTTTCAACTGATTATAATATGAATGAAACATGGCATTTGACTGCCATTGTTTATTCATATCGTTCAAGTACCACAGGGTACTAAACTTCATGAACAATAGTTCAAAGGGTTCGATGTCTGGGAAGGTTGCACCTTCTGACATTTCCCATGCAATGAATGCGATCAGTATGAGAAGCCAGCTGAAATGGAACTCATACCCTTGGTCCTGTGCTTCCCTGCAATCAAGCTCTAACTGGTTTACAAGGTACTGTGCCCAATTCATCTGTACACCCTCCACACACTTCCCTACAAGGTCGACTACGAATCTGGTCACTTGGGTGGGCCGGTTCTTGCGAACTAATTTCCTGGCAATTAGTTGACAGGCTAGGTGCACTGTGTCATTCTGGATAGAGGCTACCTTGTAGTGTCGTGTTCCTTTCTCAACATCACCATACGTTTCTTTAATCTTATGCGCTAATGCCCTGTCCATGGTTATGCCAGGATAAAAATCCTGCGGGTCAGGGCCTTGCATGCTTAAGCTCATGATCTGATTGATTAACATCAGATCAACTGTTATGTGACAGCTTAACCATAAGTAACCTCCGTGGTAACAAGATAATAGTAACTTGACGCATGCATTCACCTCCCGGTGTCTGCCAAAGTGCAGGATCTTCATAACATTCAACAATGTGGACTGTGCGAGGTTATGGGTCCAAGGCTGGGGGATAATATTTGAATTCTTTCCCTTTGTCTTCGTCAGATACTTATGCGGGGCAAGCATACTGTAAGATTTACGGTCTCCAAGGTTGAAATCACTAAATTTCAGTGCTGCTATCTTATCCTGGTCTGTGCGAACTGTGCCTATCCCTTTGGGTAGGTACGTTGTGACCAAGGCATAGTCAAAATCTCTAGGCATGCTATCTCTATTCATTGCACCACTTAGAGGAGGTTTATACGCAGGTAATATGCTTGGAATCAACTTAGCATTCGTGAGATTGTCTCTATGCTTTGTTCTTGTCTCTGTCATGATTATGGAAGTTCCTGCTCCGCGAGTAGTCAATGGAGAAGCTTGGACTCCTCCTGTCGATGATGCTTGCACACCTGCAAATATCCTTCTTTTCGACATGACTTTCTCGGTCCTAAGATCAATAAGTACTTCCTTCGTAGATTCTTCAAGTGCACTAAGCTCCTCGGACATATGCGCTTAGGTTTAATAATATCGGGTTCACGAAGTAATGTAGACACGACAATAAGATGGAAAGTAAGGGCATAATGATCACTGGACAATCTTAACCAACGTTGCGAGCTCAAATTCGTGATTTGGAAAAAGTGTTCTTTGTGCATGGCGTGACGGGGTAAATAGGAAACTCAACAATGGATTTCTTGCAACGGGTATGAGGTTTCATTAACTCTTGTTCTATCTGTTATGGCGTGGTCCAACGGTCAGGTGGCAAGCCATAAATGTTTTTCCAGCCATTCGGAGCATCATTCGAGCGAATATATCATCCCCAATGGTTATATTGCTTTGCCACAACGAAGTGACCTATGTCACTGTTCTGATATTTTGGCGAAGTTTAAATTATGAAAATTTTGCTTTTGCGAGGCTCCCTCTAGAACCTTTTGTAATTTTTCAATCTTAGCCCTCTTCCTACTTAGCTTCCTGGCCTTCTTTCCATTGAGCTTTGTCTCAGTATTCATTTTTCCATTCTGATTCTTTTCTTCTTTAGATATAGTTACTATGCGTTGTTGGGAATATTTCAGGGTTAACATCTCTTCTGCCTCTTTAGTCTTCTGAGGGTATTATAGTGGTCTTGCAGCTTTGACATCGGAGTCTCTAGGGTCAAATAACTTTGATCCATTTTCCTGTTCTTTAATCAATTGAGTGATCCTTCTGGTCATGAAATCATTTAACTCTTGTTTTTTTTGTTCCAAGGCTTCTTATTCTTATTTCCATCTGGCTTGATCTCTTTCAATCTAAGGTTTCCCTAGTAACATGGTAAATGGGGCATTGTTTTCAATACATTTGATAATCTCAAAATCTTCCTTTGTCGAAGTTCCATTGACATTCGTAGATATCTGAGCAAGCCTCCCACATAAACTTACTATCTTCTCTCTAAATAGACTTATTCCTCCTAGGGAAGGGATCATAGTAGGCCTTCCTATAGCTTCCCAGGTTCTTTCTGGCATAATATTCACTTCTGTCTCTTCATCAAGAACACATTCAATGTCAAAGTCCCCTATTCTTTCTTCAATGCATTCTTTTTCTTTGAAAATCTATGATAATCTGACATGTCGGTGGTCATTCAGGGTCTCCTTCATTTGTATCAATACTTTCTCTGATTCTTGTTGGGGTTCTTCCTTTTTTGGATTTGTCTTAGGGTTTTCTTGGTTCAGATTCATTCCTTCAAGCTTAGTGATCATTCTAGGGAAATCCAATACTTCATGGTCTATAGCTTTACAACAAAGACAGCTAGGCCTTATGCCAGGGAATTCCTTAGCAAGATGTCCCGGTCTTTTGCAACTATAACCAAGGGTTAATCCTCACTTTCTTTTAAATGATCCCCAACCTCTTCTATACCACGCACTAGGATCATAGGAGTTAACCTGCAACAAATTCTTTCTAGGATCATGCATCCATTTGTTAGTCCAAACATTCTTTCTATGCATAGGTATAACATATCTATCACTATTCTTATAAGATCTATTCATATCAAACCTTCTTTCATCTACTAATGCCCTAGTTTTTAAGCTAGACAAAATCTATTAAACATACCTAGATCCATGCTTTAGAAACAAAAATTTCCACTTATCTTACTTTTACAGAGTACAAAGCTTTCAAATCTTGCTTCTTTAACTATTCTTACCTCTATCAGAGCGCAAATCTTACAGATCTTACCTATTTTCTTCGGATCGTGTTTATTTTCTTAGCACAAAGCTTATAAACTGAGTAGGGTACTGCGCACTAGGGCACAGATCTACGCACAAAGTTTCCTTTTGCACAAGCTTCTTCTTTCTTAGTTATGGCAACGAAAGCATTTGTTGGCACAGGGGAAGACCCAGGGTTCAATGCTCAAGAGCTCACCAACAAATACCTAACTATTGGCCCTTTCGGCAACACCTGCGAAGCATATGAAGTCTCACCCGAGGTAGAGGCAGGGGTGGTTGCAGGACTCAAGTGTCTGCAACCTTAGCTGGGACACAGATCTGTGATTATATCACTTACAGAGTACTTAGCATAGATCATTCGACAATATTCAACCCTTATTATACTTCGCAGATAGCACAGAGAATCACAACATTCACTTAGATCTAAGGTATTTCAGCACTTAGCAATAGTAAAATAGATCAGATCCGGTAGATCAGCACGAAGAATCTTCATACATGTCAGATCTAACATTCACACACCTCTAAGAAGCATAAAGAATAAGCAAATATATCTAAATATATCAAAGCACTTAGCAACAGATGGGATAAACACATCAAGTCGAAGCACAAAGCATAACACACAGATTTATGTGGTTCACTCCCACCCTGGGGCTATGTCCACCAACTCTTCTTCTTTATTAGTGTCTTCAATCGGTTACAACACAGAGCCATCAAAAACCTTTTTCGCATAGGACTGAAGATCTGCATAGCTCGCTAGATCCTTCTTCCTTGTGCTACAACACAAAGCCTTCCACAACTCCTTACAATGACTTGCACTTAGCTCTACAAGCCTCTTACAGTCATGCACAGAGCACTTACAAAATCTATTAGCACTTAGCTTACATCACATACATCCCTATATCCTCCAACAGATGCCTAAATATCTATTTATACATTACAAAAGTGGGCCTAAGCATGGTCAAACCCATGGGATGACATCCCTTTCCCATTACATATTCCCCAAAATCCAAAAGGGACCCAAAAGTGGGTCGAGATTCCGCAATCTCTGCTTCGTCTGGAGCTCCATCTTCGACAGACTGTCGAAGTCCCAAAAATGGTCAAACATGACCAAGTATCTCCCAAAGCTTGGTCAAGGGCCAACATGCTATGAAACAAGAATTTAAAATATAGGTATGAAAATGTGCTACTTATTTTACAAGAGACAGGGCTTGCTTCTCAGATTATGAGTATCTTAATTCATAATCATGGAGGGTCTTACTCATAAATATGATTGGTAACTCTTCACCCTTAGCATTTCTTTGAGTAAGGATTGATGCTAGAACACTTTTGCTAGCAAACGAATACATAATAAATTCTCTTTGAAAATATGGACTGATGAGCACCGGTGTTGTAGTAATTTCCTTTTTAATGTTATTAAAGGCCTCTTGTGTATCCAAAGTCCAATCGAACCTTTGATCTTTCTTTAACAATAAATTAATTGGTTTTACTATGCTCACATAATCAAGAACAAATCTTCGCACACAATTTATCTTGCCAAAAAATGGCTGGACTCCTTTCTTAGAAGATGGAGGATTGAGTTCATTAATATCCTTGAACCTTTCTAGGTCAATATAAACTCTTTCTTTAAAAAAAATATGCCCCAACAACTTTCCTTCAGCGACAACAAACAAACATTTCTTCGGATTCAAAGAAACACCATACAATCTACATCTTTCAAACACTTTCCTCAGATGATGAATATGTTCATTTGTTGTCTTTGAATGGACATTTAGATCATCCTGGTAGTCTTCCACGATTTTTCCTATCAAAACTTCAAATGCATGGTCCATATCCCTTTGGAAATTGGCTCTAACATTTTTCAAACCAAATGGCATCTGAGCATACACATACGTCTCCCATGGTGTTATGAACTTTTTCTTAGGCTTGTCTTCCTTTTGCAACTAAAACTTGGTTGTATCGAGAAAATCCGTCTAACATGGACATACAAGTAGATCCAGTAACTTGTTGAAGAAGGAATTCCATGTTAGGTAGATGATAATTATATTTTACACTTGATTTGTTGAGATCTCTAAAATCCATGCACACCCGAATCTCCCCAGTATGTTTCCTCACAACCACTAGATTTGAAAGCTAGTCAGAATGTCTCATGGGATATATTATTCCATATTTCTTCAATTTTTCCAACTTGATCTTCACCAACGGTCTTAACTTGGGATTCATCATTCTTATTTTCTGCTTAAAGGGGTTTTATCCTTCTCTTAACAGAATAATATGCTGAAATATTGATTTATCATAGGATTTTATATCATCATAACTCCGAGCAAAAAAATAAAAAAATTCTTTGAAAAAGGTGATATATTGATCAAGTTCTTCAGATGTACAATCAACTTCAAATTTTATGTACTTTGGGGAACTATTTTTTTTTTTTTTTTTTTAGTAAATGAGTGTGTGAATCTATATTTTTTTGTAAGGTTATAGTACAAAACCGATGCAGGGATTCCTAGGATCCGCCTTAACGGAAACCAGATCTGGGGTCGTTGGAGTGCATTATTTGAAAATAAACAAAAAGTGTATGGGTCACCACAACGGGAAACCAACCCAGGCTACCATAATCCAGTCTAAAAAAATTCATCAAAATAAATCAAGAAAAGTCTGAACATAGTGGGGTGAGCTCCTACTCTGAGAGACAGGGTCTGGTCGGGTCCTGCACTAGTCTAGGTTGATCGGGTGCTTTGCGTCCACTTTCTGTTGTGTCGTGTCCTCCTTCCTGTGTTCCACCAGACGTAGCTTTCTGATGCAAGATGGGGTTCCATTATTGTCAGCTGGAGTGATATCTATCTGGTGGACGTAATGTAAATAGAGATGAAATTATCCTGGCATCCACTCCAATTTATCCTATTGTCTTTTTTGTTTATCCACCATCCTTTTTATCCCCATCTCCAGGTTGCTGAGGCGGTTGAGAATTCCTATGCACTCTTTCTTCTTCTCTTTGGTTTCCGTCCTGTTGGTCTCTCCCCTGTTCACACACATATTACCTATCAACATTTTGGTTCTCCAAGCTTCCTCCACTATCCTATGGTAGAGGGTTATCCTCGATTGTGTGGTTCTGGGATCTTATATCTTCCCTACTTCCTAGGTTAGTGTTGACCAGGATTTTCCCCTGCAGGCATTGTTAATTTTTCCCTCCCATCTTTTAATGATCGTCTTCCCCTTGTTGTCTGTCTTCATGAGGAAAGTGTTCCATGTGTCCCTGGCTGCTTATTCAATTCGTGTCATCCAGTGGGAGCTCTATGGAGGTTCCTTTCCATGGGGGCCTCTTTTTTTGTTGGTTTTCTTCATGCGTACCATCTTGACTTGAAGGTGGTGGTTCTTACATTAGGCTCTTTCCTTGTTCCGTTGCGCCTCCTTCTGATAAGTAAGGTGGCCCCTGTAATTGCAATGCCTCGTTCTGTGATATGTTCTGGTGTCCCAGCCTTTATGGAGCCAAACCAACTGTATTTTCATCCTTGCAATCATGATCTTCTCATCAAGGTGGTCCTACCAGTCAGAAGACTCTGTTCCAGAGTGTGTGCATTTGATGGCCTTACCATTATCTCTGCTTCGATGCTCTGCCCTTCTTATTGTACACCCTCCATTTTCCAGTTCCATATCGGTACTTAGGTGAGGTGTGTTCCTACTTGGCCCTGGTGAGACTTTTCGTCCATCATCCTTTTCCTCCTACGAGTTAGGTTCATCTTCCTTTGCCACCTGTGATTTATCTCTTCTTCTTTCCAAATGGTAGATTTTGTACTTCTTTTTATTGATGGGGTTGTGGTGCCATACCTTCACCTGATGTGTGATCTATGTTTTCATTTGCAACCTTATTTGATTGGTGGGCCATCATATTCTGTCTAGGACCTACGTGTCCTATGGTGGTTGTTGTGCCTCCATTCGTGTCGTAATCTCCCGTACTACTCATGTTATCCCAGTATTTTGCCGCAAGTTGGGTGCAGTCTGCTCGGAATTGACCTTGCGAGATGTTGCTCCATATTGTGTCCAGTTCTGGATCTTCTTTCTCAACCCCCTCGTTTTTAATTTTGTCCGCCATTCCATTTGTTGACCTCCTCACCCAGTGAAACTCCACATTGATCCCTGTTCACAAGTGATCCTGGATTTTGTTCAATATGTAGGTCAATCGCCAGTGCCTCTAGATCTTGCCTATTTGGGTATCGTTTTGGAGTTTTCCCATTGTGTTGATGACTAGCATAGAGTCTCTTTCCACTATGGCATTCATCATCCCCTCCCGGATGAGAATCTCTAGACCTGTTTCCAGGGTCCCAAATTCTACAGTGTTATTGGTGGAATTGCCCAGGATCCTCGCGTATAGTCATATGATGTTCCCTTTATTGTCCCTATATACTCCTCCTAGACATGTGCTTCCTCGGTTGCCTTTCTTCGCCCCATTGAAATTCAAATTGAGAGAGCCTGGAGGTGGCAGTTTCCAGTTGCTCTCACTTCCTTGGAGTTGCGGTTGTTGTCTGTTTGGATTGGAGTTGTGCCCACCTATTAATTGGAAAACCTTTAGGACTCTGGACTCCTGGTCCATGGGTTGCGTGCTACCCTCCTGGCAGTTGTTTCTCATCACCGTCTCGCATATCATGGAGGTTATTGTTTCCTTTATCTTCCCTTTTGGCTAGCTTTGGTTTCTGAAAATGAACCTGTTCCTTTCCTTCCATGTTGACCATATGATCATTCCTGGGGTGAGGATCCAACACAGGTTCACCTTTTCTTGGTCACTATAGTTTTCTCTCTAGAGATTTATTGTTGCGGCTATGTTACCACAGATCCTGTCTGACTGACGAAAGATACTTGTTGTCCAGTCCCACAGTTCTGTAGTGTAGATTCATTTGTTGAGGAGATGGTTGGTTGTTTCTTCCTAATTTTGACATAGATGACACCTTGACGGACCAGTGAAACCTCTTTTCCTTAGGTTCTCCCAATTTAGGATATGGTTGTGTAATATTAGCCACTGGAAGATATTAATATTTCACCATTGGGGACTGTTCCAGAGCTTATCCCATTGTTGTGCTAGGTTGGGTTGGTCTAGGTACACCATATATTGCCGAACTTCTTTTAGGTTGAATTCCCCTCCATCCTTTTTTCCCCACCTTAGTTGTTCTTCTCCTTCCGTTATTGTTATTTTCCTTCTGCCCAGTTCCTCCTCCACCTCCTTCATTGTTGTTGCAGTTATCTCATTGTTCTGAGGAATAATCTTGTCCCAGGTTCTCCATTTGTTGTGGTTTGTTGCCTGCTGCCAATATCGATAGACGTTGATTTTTCCTTGCGTGATGAGGTCTTGTTGGAGTATTCCTCTATCTGGGTTTTCCATCCTTGGTTCTTGTTGCCAAGAGTCCTCCCAGAATCTAGTTGTTCTTCCATTCCTGATTTCCCAAAAGTAGTGTGTTTGAATCCATGCTTTGATGCACCATGTTAGGTTCCATATGGTTGAGCCTTCCTTGGTTCCTCCAAAGAGGATTCTATCATGGTCGTGGGTTTCCAGTGCATATTTTTCCTTCCATAGGTTTACCCAAGGTGTTGTAGTTTCTTTGACCTAACGCCTCCAAAGTTTCACCCCATATGCATTGTTGGTCGTTTGTGGATCTTGCATCCCCAAGCCTTCTTTGCTTTTTGGCCTACAGACTTTCTCCTAGGCCACCAGGGCCCATTTTTTCTTTATTTCCGCACCTCACCATAGGAAGTTCCTCTGGAAGACTGAAATCATATAGGTTGGAATATCTTTTAAGACAATCTTAGTTAGGATCAGTCTGCCAGCTATATTAAGGGACCTATACATCCAGTTTTTTACCAACTCCTATAACCTATTTATTACTCCTTCCCAAGTTGACAACTTATATACTTTGTCTATCAAAGGAACCCCCAAATACTTAGTTGGGAGTGTTTTCCGTTCAAAGCCTAGGATGTTGTTCAAATTCCTTTGGATAGCTGGGTTGGTATTAAAGAGAAAGATCATCGACTTGGAGTGGTTGATCTCAGTGCCTGAAGCTTTGCCAAAATCTTCTAGAATGAATTTGTAGGCTTTGGATTCTTTGACTATGGGTATGTCGTGGAGGAGTGTATCATCTACAAACTGTTGGTGGGTTGAGGTAGGGAAATTTTTGAAGGGTTTGAGCCCTGTTATTTCTCCAGCAGTTGTTGCGCTCTTTATGCTCCTGTTGAGGCCTTCCATCATCAAAATGAATAGGAAGGGGGATAGAAGGTCACCTTGTCTGATCCCTCTCGTGGTCCATAAAGGGTTGGCCAGGGCTCCATTGATTAGTAGTGAGTAGCTTGTTGTGGATACTAGGCTAAAAATCCAACCGATCTAGTGTTGGGTCAACCAAAGGCTTCCAAAGTCTTGATCATGTAATTCCCGCTAATTTTATCATAGGCTTTTGCTAGGTCCAGTTGTATTAACATTTCCCCCTCTTCTGAAGTTTTAAGGTGTGGATGATTTCATGGGATTGGATGATATTGTCCATTATTTGTCTACCCTCCACAAAGCCTGCCTATTCTTGTGAGATCAGTGAAGGTATGAGGGGTTTCAATCTATTTGTTATGACTTTGGAGATAATTTTGTAGATTACGTTACAGAGTGTTATGGGTCTATACCGGTCTAGGGTTTTGGCTTCATTTTCTTTAGGGGATTAGGGCGATCATGGTTGCGTTTAGTGATTTAAGGATGAAGGCAAACCTTCTAGAGTCCTCTACTACCTTATAGATGTCCCATTTGACAATTTCCCAGCAGGATTTGAAGAACTCCACAGTGAAGCCATCTGGACTTGGTGCTTTCCCACTACGAATTTCCTGGAGGGCTTGATCAACTTCTTTCATGGTAATATTTTTCTTCAGGAAAATGTTTTGTTCCTCAGTAACCAGGTGAGGAATATGCTGGGTTATTTTCTGGATGGCCTCTGATCTGTCTTGAAGAGGTTCTTGGGCTATCCCATGGAAGTGGCTGACTAGAGTGCTTTTGATCTCTTGATGTGACTCACGCTTGATTCCATCCTGGTCCTTGATCTTCAGTATTTTGTTATGGGCTCTTCTCGCCATGGTTGTTCTGTGGAATAACTTGGTGTTTTTCTCTCTTTCCTTTATCCATTGGATGTGGGAATTTTAACGCCAGAGTGTTTCCTCCTACTGGCATCATGCCTCCCATTCTTGTGTCATTTGGAGCTCTTCCTTTTTTTGTTCCTTCGTATAGCCTCCTCGTAAGCAAGTTTCTTGGAGTTTTTTCATTTTTTCTTCAATGTCGTTTTTCTCTATGTTTATATTCCCAAAGATTTCCCTGTTCCAATCCTTTAGTTTTTTTCTAATATATTTAAGTTTCTTATGTATTTTGAACATCCTAGTCCCTTGCTTCGGTTTCTCCTCCCTCCACCATTGTTTGATTTTTTCCTTCAAGATCGGGTGATCGATCCAAAATTTCTCGAATATGAAGGGTCTATTCTTAGGTGTTGTTTGGAAGCTAGCCTCAAGTTGTACTGGCCAGTGATCAAATCCACCCCAGGGGAGGATGTTGTAGTCTAAGGTTAGCCCCTGCATGATGATTGACTCTGATACAAGGAATCGGTCAAGTCTTGTAGCTACCTGGAACTGGTTCATCTGTTTATTGTTCTAGGTGAACTGTCCATTCTTGGTTTGGAGGTCTACCATCTTTGCTCTATCTATAAAATTTGAAAACTCCTCTGCATCCCTATCTAATCTTCTCATACCACCCTTCTTTTCCACAAGGGAGGTGATAATGTTGAATTCCCCTGCTAGTATCCAATGGAGGTTGGTGGCTTGGCCTTTTATTTATTCTAGGTCTCGAAACATTCCTTTCTTTTCCTCTAGCCCGTGGGGGCCATACACGTTTGTGCATAGAATCTCTTCAGTATTTCTTATGATTTGCATGCGTACTGTTAGGGTGTACCTAGTTTCCTCGGCTTCTAATAAGTTTAGGATTTGTGGGTTCCATAGAGTGACTATGCCGCCTGACCTTTGGTGGTCTTCGATGGCTACCATATTGTACTTGCACTAGTGTTGTTTATTGATTGCCTCCATTTTGTCTGTAGTACATTTCATCTCTTGGATAAAACAAAGATCTGGTTGCTCTTGCTTTAGTTTATTCTTAATGATTCTTTGTTTTCTTGGGTTTTTTAGGCCTCTTATATTCCAAGTTATAACCTTCATTTTTAAACATGTGGTGGAGAGTGGGGAAAGAGTTTCTTGATCTTACCCGAGTTTATCAGTAGCGCTCCCAGCTCATGTAGTGCGCCGCTGTTTGATTTCCTTCCTTTTTTCCTTCTCGTCGGTTTGGGTGATGGATGCGATTATCCCTCACCTACTTTCACTCCTATGTGTCCTATCTCCCCATGAGTGCGTTTTTGTTCTTTGTCTTTGGCTTCCTTCCGTAGGAGGAACAGGTATTGGATTCAGGCAAGTTTCTCTATTGGTACGTTGTCAACTCCCTGCCTTTTCCATTGTTCTAATATGTGCAGAAGGTCTATCCCTTCCCTTTCCAACAAGTCTATGAGATAATGGTCTTCTGTACTGAATTCACTCGGGGTCATCTCTACATCCCCCTCTGCATCTTGCATGGTAGTGTTGTCCTCTTTTGTTTCTCCATCCTTTGGGGTTGCGCAACTCCCCTGAGTTGTTGTAATGTTTGGCTGTTGGGTGGTATCTTTTGTTGCTTGGTCCTTGACTTCTGGAACTTTTGTCGAGTCCTTTTCTTTTGTTGTCCATTTTTTTGTTTGGTCCCTTCCTTCCATCGTGTTCTGGGTCTCCTGGGTATTTCTTGCCAAGGTTTTATTTTTCTTTTTATTTGCTCGGTTCCTGGGGTTCGGGGTTATAAACTCTTCCTCGTCTTGCTGTGTTTTGGGATTTACCGCCTCCTGCCTTTTGTTTAGAGGGCACTCTCTGATCAAGTTTCCATGCTCATGGAATCATCGACATATAAAGGGGATCTATTCGTAATCTATGTTTTGGATCCATTCCTCATCCCTGAATTCCAGACTTATGGCCTCTAGGAGTGCTACCGAAATGTCCATCTCTATACAGATTCTTACATATGATGTGTATCTTCCTTTTAGAGTGGCTTCTGAGGTCTTCACATATTTCCCCAATTTGTTGCCTATTGCTTCAAAGGTAGAGGGAATCCATTAGTCTAGGGGTAGGGAATAGAGTCTCAACCATACTGGTGCCTTTTTGAACATTTCTTTCTCTGGGTAAAAATTTTCTTTCCAGGGTTGCATGTAGAGTCGCGCTGAGGCGTGGAAGTATGGACCTCCCTCGGAGACTCTGTCCCTGTCCTCCAGGTTAATAAAGACTACAGTGAAGAAACCCTTCAAGCCTAGGTGGAGTTCCACTTCTCCATTTGACTTCTAGTGGTATTTAATCCAATTGTGCAGATTTCTTTCGGTGGGCCACAACCCCATGAATTTGCATATGAGTGCATGCATCTTCATTTGATCCCTGTAGAGTTGCATTTGTGGGTCTTCCAGTACCACCTTGGGTATCAATTTTGTTTTGGGTTTGCAGGGGTTGCGCTCTTCCGTCCCGTTAACCTTCCTGGTCTCATGTTTTTCATTTTGATTCTCCTTATCGACTTCCTCCATGGTCTCATTTTTGTCCCGAATTCTTTCTTGTTTGAGCCTTTCCTTTTTAATCATATACTTATGAGTGATCTGATTTATTACCAATTATGAATCCCCAGTCACAATCAAATGTTCAATCTTCTTCTCCAATGCTAGGATCATTCCTTGAATTAAGACCTCATATTCTGCTTCATTATTTGTGCAAGTGATGCAGGAGCATCACTCCACCTCAGCATGCACCAACTGTCTAGCATGTTGGTGCACATTCAAGGAAAGGAGAGGCGCCAACCCTCTCAGTTTTCCTTCAAAATTTAAATGTAATTTAGGAAATTGAATGTTGTGAGGCTGGAAGAGCTAAGTCGTGCCTTCGCATAGGCTATAGACGAGGTCATCTTAAGTGGTTGACGGTAGGAAGGATCTAGAACTGATTTAGGCTAGATTTCCACTCATTGTAATCTTCCTCATTAGATAGGCATTTTGAATGGTGATTAGACACCACTAGTGTAGCTTGGAGGGAAAGCTCGTCGAGACCCTCTTGTATAAATCTTTGTATTGTATGCCCGATATAGGATGCTGGAGATCAATTGAAAAACATTGCA
Source organism: Picea glauca (assembly GCA_000966675.3). Lineage (NCBI taxonomy): Eukaryota > Viridiplantae > Streptophyta > Pinopsida > Pinales > Pinaceae > Picea > Picea glauca. Next base: position 74,693 of record JZKD02S1882760.1, on the reverse strand, counting down.
AGCCAAGGAGAGGAGAGTTGAGAGCCGAGACTCAGTTGTAGTCCAGATTCCTATATTGTAATTGACATTCTTATATCAATACAAAAGAACACTGTTTGTAAATTCCTATGTGATGTATGTTTATTTATGAATCTCGGTTATGTTTTTTTATGCTATAGATGCAAGTTTCAGATTTCATCTATAGGGATAGAGATAGAATCCTCTATCTTTGAATTAGCTGGATATTTATGGGTTCTTCAGGCTAAGCGCAAGGAGTGCGTGACAGAGTGTTGAAAATATGTGAGCCAAGCGTAAGGAGTGCATGTATGAACTCTTCCGAGTCAGAGGAGAATGTGCTAGGAGGGAACACCAGAATAATTCTCATACTCAGAGGGGAATCTAAAGATTATTGAATAAATTAGAGGATAAACTGTGTAGAGAAGGCACAAGAAGAAGAATTTCTGAAGATTATGTGGAACTCTGTCAGGAGGGCATTAAGAAGGTGCAAGGTGTGTATAGAGCCAACACATTCTGGAGTGTTGGAGACGTTGAGGAAATCCCTAGAGTTACTGAAAAATATGAGGGGAGGAATCTTTGCAAGTGTGCATTGAGTGGATGGAGGAGTTGTGTTGGTAAACTTGAAGGATTTTAGGAATTTAGAGTAAGACCTATGCAAAGAGTGCACCAGGCCAACACTTAGATGAAGTGTTGAGAAATAGTCGTATGAAGGCTCAATAAAGCGCTAGGATTGTGCCAAAGGAAAAATGATTTCATCATAAAATCTCAGGAGGAAGAGCATCGAGTTTCTAAGAGGGCATTAAAAATTCATTTGAAGGATGCATAAAGGTCGAGAACCTTCAAGGTTCGAGCCAATAAAAGATTAGAATAATTATCGATGTCACACACAGAGTTTCTGCAAGGAGTGCAAGAGGCTGAGAGCAGTCCAAGTCTCGGACGACGAGAAAAGGGATAAGTGTCCATACGAGTGAGGAATTTCCAAATTTCCAAAGCCAAGAAGAATCGTCCATCATCAGAAGAAGACATGTGGCGAAATATTAGGAGGTCCGAGAGATAGAGTTCCATAAGATTTTCCAAGAGAAAATGACAATCTTCGTGAAGTCACGAAGAGCGGAGTGAACCCAGACTATTAGATCTAGAAGGGACACATGGCAGAGATCCACAAACTTCAGAAGAAGATTCCTTCAGAGGGAAGCGGAGTTGGTAAAGCCAATACTCCAAAAGCCCAAATAATTTAGGGTCGTTTATTTAAGGAGTGATGGGGACCGTTGATCCTCGTGCCAATTATGTTCATGTTTCGGAGTCCAGGGAGGAAAAGGAGTTGGTTGTTGTGGAAAAGGTCGAAGCCTGATGTCTGAAGTACCTTTTAGGGTTTATCCCTGAGTCAAAACGTGAGGTCACATAGGAGAAGGGGCCTAGCACAGAGACCTAGCGTCTGTGGTTAAATTTATTCAAAGAGAAAAAGAAGAGAGCCATGAGTTTGATAGGACCTGCATTTTGGAGAAATAGGGACCTATGTAAATTGAATTGGGTTCCAGCAGGGGCTCGAAGAGCTGATTCGAATCAGTAAATTTATGAATTATCCTAGACCGGGAGGTCGCGCAACCCAGAGGAGAGAAGAA
>JZKD02S1882760.1:61297-73043 GCA_000966675.3 Picea glauca | reverse complement strand
TATTGGAGTCTAAATTTTGTATGCAGATTGAAGGAAAAGGAGAGAAGGTGAAAGAAGATACTTTGATGCCATCAAGTGGTATTAGAGCCTGAAATTGTTTTCAGGTAGAAGATATGAAGGAGTGAATTGATATCATCAAGTGGTATCATAAGTCCACCTGTAGAAAATAGGTGAAGGGAGACAAAGTGTGATGCTCTGTAGAGACTGTTTCAAGGTGTGCAACAGATAGTATACAACCAAGTGGGTTGAAGGTGAAGAAATATGGTTACTGAAGGCCATAACTGTCGCCAAGGAGAAGTCTTCTTACAGAAGAGAAAATGAGAAATTCACAAGGAGCTCAGTGAAATCCAAGCAGAGATAGAGAAGATATTATTGAAGATGCAACATGAGGCAAAGGTGAGCTAGAGGTACCAATGGCCTCTGAGGAGGAAAGCCAAGTGGCCTATTTAGAAGTTGCTAGACAGAAGACAACAACATGTTTTAAAAAGGTGGTTGAGGCATGTTAAGAACCTTAGGGATGAGGGAAAGAGATCTAACAGAGGTATCGTAGGTTTCTAGGTGGGAAATCAGAAGATATCAGTTGATCTCATAAAATTCCAGGAGCGTAGAGGAGACATCCCAATTTTCCAGGTTTGAAAGGGAGAAGATATGGGATCAACTGAGAGATCATGTCAGCAAGGGGTGTTAACAGATGGAAAGGAGGCAGAAGAAAGGCCTCATCCATATGAAGATTCATTTGGAGTTACAAACCATGTGAATGAATATGATGAGAAGTTAAATACTTATGTCACAGAGGAGAAGAATTAGAGGAGCGTTGTGATCATTGGAGGAATCGAAATATTTTTTCCAAGAAGCCAAGGAGAGGCTAGCATATGTGTTGCAAAAACAAAAATAGAAGGAAAACAAGTTGAGACTGTCATAGAGGAGGAGGAGAATATACTGCAATCTACCCTAGCAGAAGAGTGCACATTTGAGTTGCTCACTCAGTGGGATACAAAATTGAAGATGTTGGAGGATTGGTTGGACAATATGGAACCAGAAGATGGTTGCTAAGAGATAGCCAAGCCGGAGGAAACATGCCAGCATGAGGAGTAGTTGGAGGAAGATGGAGTGGAACCAGCACAAGTAGAATTGGCAGAAGATAATATGTCAGAGGAGATATCTGAGCAACATATTAGTAAGGAGCCTGTAGATTTGGAGTCTACAACAGAGTGACCAATCAATGTCACAAGGGATGAAGGTAGCATGGGGGACTAGGTTGGTCTGCTCATTGACCGACATGAGGAGTTGCAGCTGAGAAGACTGCATATGGAAATCCAACCAATAGAGCAGCTAGAAGAATTCATAGAGGAGATAAGGAGGCTGATGTTGAAGTCAGTGAAAGAAGTTGTCATTAGGGTGAAGGTCAACAAAGGAATACCTACATGAGTAGTAGGGAAGCAATAACAACAACAAAAAATAAGAGGAGTAGGATGAAAACTCCAGGAGAAAGTTTTGGATCCAGGAGGATTTCAACAGAGCTGGAAATCTCATGAGAAAGAGCTCATGAATATTTTTTTAGAAGTGGAGTATGATGCAGGAGCATGACTCCACCTCAGCATGTGACAACTGTCTAGCACATTGGTGCAAATTCAAGGAAAGGAGAGGTGCCAACCCTCTCATTTTTCCCTCAAAATTTAAATGTAATTAAGGAAATTGAATGTTGTCAAGATAGAAGAGCCAAGTTGTGCCTTCACACCGGTTGTAGATGAGGTCGCCTTAAGTGGTTGACGGTAGGAAGGATCTAGACCCTATTTGGGATAGATTTCCACTCATTGTAATCTGACTCATTAGATAGACATTTTGAATGGTGATTAGACACCACTAGTGTAGCTTGGAGGGAAAGCTCATTGAGCCCTCTTGTATAAATATTTTTATTGTATGCTCGATAGAGGATGCTAGAGATCAATTGAAAAACATTGCAAGCCAAGGAGAGGAGAGTTGAGATCTATGACTCAATTGTAGTCTAGACTCCTATATTGTAATTGGCATTCTTATATCAATACAAAATTACAAATTCCACTGTTTGTAAATTCCTTTGTGATGTATGTTTATTTATGAATATCAGTTATGTTTGTTTATGCTATAGATGTATGTGTTAGATTTCATCTACAGGAATAGAGATAGAATCCTCTATTTGTGAGTTAGATGGATATTTCTGGGTTCTTCAGGCTAAGCGCAAGGAGTGTGCGATAGAGTGTTGAAACCCTGCGAGCCAAGTGCAAGGAATGCATGTCTGAACTCTTCTGATTCAGAGGAGAATGCACTAGGAGGGAACACCAGAATAATTTGCATACTCAGAGGGGAACCTCAAAGTTACTAAATACCTTAGAGGACAAACTGTACAGACAAGGCACAAGAAGCAGAATTGTTGAAGATTCTATGGAACTCTTCCAGGAGGGCATTGAGAAGGTGCAAGGTGTGCATAGAGCCAACACATTATAGAGTGTTGGAGACAATGAGGAAAGCCAAAGAGTTACTAAACACTCTGAGGGGAGTAATCTTTACAAGTGTGCATTGAGCAAATGGAGGAGTTGCGTTGGTAAAACTGAAGGATTTCAAGAATTCAGAGTAACACCTGTGCAAGGAGTGCACTAGGCCAACACTTAGACAAGGTGTTGAGAGAAAAACGTCTGAAGGCTCAATCAAGCACTAGGAGTTGGCCAAAGGCAAAGGCATTTCATCATAAAATCTCAGGAGGAAGAGTATCGAGTTGCCAGGAGGGCACTGAAAATTCCTTTGAAGGACACAGAAAGGCCGAGAACCTTCAAGGTTCGAGCTAATAAAAGCTTAGAATAATTAGCGTCATCGCCCCCCAAGTTTCTGCAAGGAGTGCAAGATGCCGAGAGTAGTATGTTGGAAGCCAACAATTTTGTCAAATTTCATCATTTGAAAAGTCACCACCAAGGGATAAATGTTTCTGTAGTTGCCTCCTCCTTATATTTACAAATGTTTTTTTCCTCTGGTTTTAAGGAGATTCATTGGCCTAGCTTATTATAAGAGTGTTTGATTTTTAAATCTCTCGTTTGTTTTGTTTAATTTCATGACTGCAAGCATGAAATTAAAACAAAAGTTTGGCTTGGGTAATCATTTTACAGTTTGTGGTTTCTTTGTTTCTTTTGCTAAAGAGATTACACCTAAAGGGGACCTATATGTTTATAAGTCTTTAAGTTTGTAATCTTATTGACTGATCCATTGCCACAATTTGATTCATTATGGGAAATATGACTTGGTCATATCTATGGTTAACTATATGTTTTTGATATTTGATATGCATATTTGCACAAAACCTTGGATTAAAATTTATATGCTTCTTTCTCTTACCAGTCATATCACTATCCTATCACCCTGGTACAAGACGGATGTACTCACAATTCCACATCATCCTATTGTCTTGCACATTTAAGACTCTCATTCATTATTCAAATAGGTAGTTGATAATGGTTTGGGTTTAATGTTCATTGCACATAGTGGTTCACAAGCCTCTGCGTCCTCTGGTTTTTGTCACTCAAATCTCAAATTAACAAGCATGATAGCACCCCAAGTCTGTAGGTATTGGTCCTCCTCTAATTTTATAGACCTCTCTCTATTTCTTATGTATTGGAAAACGAAACCCCCCTCTCGTTTCCTTTACTGTGTCTGTGTGATAACACCCATGGATCCCATGGTTAGGATTGAACCTAATGTCTCTCGATCCCTTCTCACCCATGACAATGCCATAATCGATTTATAGGCACATGGTTGTGAAATTTTCATCCAAACGTTCGAGGGTTATAACCTGGCAGTTGCAAGAGCATTTTCTCAATCGTTTAATACCTCTAAAGCCAAAATTGGGGATCTGTAGCTCAAAGTAATCGAGGATTCTATAGCACGATCTACAAGACTGTCAAAAGAGGGAGAAAAATGGTTTAAAAACTCCAATCTATAAGGCATTCCTTGGAGTCTATTCATGGTCTCTAGGAAATCGACATGTTGCCTTAAAGGTACACCTACTACTCTCTTAAAACCTCGATGGCACGACCTACTTCTAATTCTTAAATAGTTCATAACTTGTGAGGGTAGGTATGGGTTAGTGTTTTTGTATCACATCCTCCTGTTGATGATTTTCCTAGGGTTCAAGCTAAATATGCCTTTCTATCTATTGATGAGCCTGCATAAAATGTCTAAGCATTTTCAAAAATAGAGTTTAAACCCTCTGTCTAGCCTTTTCCACCATGGGCTTATTCAGATTTTTCTATTGTCTCATATAACTCAGACCGGGGATACCTAGGAAGATTTCCTATGCAAGAATAACTTCACCCTACCCGAGAACATAGTAGAACCGCCTCTGCATTTAAATACGAACCCTAGTCCTTGTAACCCTACCATCGAAAGTCAAGGTGTTGATCCACATGGAGATAGTGCGCCCACTGAACCAAACTCTGTTGCTATGAAAAACCATTTGGGCAAAGAGCCACGATATAATTTCGAGCCCAAAAAATCGTTAGAGGAGGTAATAGATGTATTAAAGGAGAGGGTTTCTCCTTCTCCTACTGTTGAATCGAATCAGGGTTTTATTGACAAATCAACTGTTAAGAAAAATTGCAAAAAGAAGAAATAGGGTAACTCAGATTTGATTTTTGTAAAGAAAATACCAGGCAGGTTAATTTCTAGGAGTCTCAGAAATCGATAGCAGAATCATCCGAGCTCGATCTCAGTGATCGAGATCGATGATCACTTGGTTGATGATGATATCAATGAATTCCTTTCCCGAGAAGATGTGGATAACTAGTTTCTCGGAAATGAAACTGACAATAAATCTATACAATACGATTTTGTTTCTGAACTACCCATGTTTCTAAAAAATCTGGGAGGCTTTGCTAGTATAAGCCACGATTTGAAGTAGGCTACAAAAAACACCAAATCACCCATTGCAGAGTACACTCAACCTCTACCTGTCTTAACACTTGTACACTGTGATAATTGTCTTGACTGGGTTGAACGTTACTACAAAGACATACCATATTTACAGGCACAATTAAAACATATGGTAGCTTGAAATTCCTTTCTTGAAATAGAAAATCAAGAATTGAAAGCATGTGAAAATCGGGAAAGTAAAAGGCCCAAATGAGTTGGTAGTGTGATTATAAAAAACACAACAAATTTCAATGCTATCATTAACTTAGAATTATTAGACCCTTCATTGTCTAATCTCTAAAATAGTAAAAATGGTTTTGATTTTCTGTGATTTGATGATATTGTAAAAGTCAAATAGATAGATTTATTTTGATTTTCTTTGTTAATATAATACTAGCTACAGAATCTCACGATTATGTAGCTAATCTATTTCTAGAAATTAGTTTGAATTGTTTTCTAAAATTCAATTTTGTTTTGTCATTTTCAGAAGAATAACAGTTGTGATGCTATTCATAAGGAGAAGTAATCATGGATCATGCGCTGCATAGTCTAGTAATTTCTTTTTTTTGATAAAAATATGTCATATATGTAATAAATTTTGATAAAAAAACTCCTACAGGAGTGTTTCTTTGTTGTACTATTTTTGTAAAGCAATCTATATTTCTGGGATTGCCCTCTATCTTTCATGATAAGAGGTTGTTAATCCAAGACAAGTTTAAATAGTGGTTAATTTTTAGTATTAAGGACAACTTTTAGCTGGACTACAGTATGGACATGTGATTTTGGGAGTTGATATAAGAAAGCAATTCACCGTTGGCTTTAGACCTGTGTGATTCTTATTCCATTGTGTTCTTCCATTACCTCTGTATTATGATATATTACTATGGTTGATTTATCTTTAGCCTTGTCATCATATGGTGTTTTATTTTGTCAAATATTTAGATGTTGTCCATAACCCGTCGTTCATTTTGTATGTGTGATTGATCGATCATTTAATTATTATTGAGTTTATACCAGATGTTAAATGATGGATAATGTCAATACTCTGAATTGAGTTTTCTTTTCTTCTTAGTTATTGATTATCATAATATCACACAATTTTTAATCAGTTATCATTCTTCTATTATAACTTTACTCCATGCATCAAAATCTTCCTTGAATTTTTTCAAGAATATTTATATCTGTCTCTGTCATAGGTTTCCTCTTTAAATAGGGAAAATTGGGAGCTCATACAACACATGAAGATAAACTTAGTTTTGTTGATTAGCTACAGATTGGTATGTGTGTTATTTTGTTAAATTATTTATTAATGAAATGATGATTGCATTAATTAGCTTTGATTGTTCCGGTGTCATTGTTTCAATTGTATTTTCTTAGTATTTATTAGTTTAAAATCTTTAAACATTCAAAAGACAAAATTATGTTCTTTCTTTTATCTTAGTTAGAAACGATATCAAGAACATTCATTTCACAAGATTTCAAGTAAACCTTGCAAACTGTATATAGATTGTTTACAATCATTTGTACATATTCATGCTTCTATTTGAACACTTGTAATTAGGACACAGATTGTTAGAAACATAGATTTAGATTAGTTTATTTCTTTTATTGTTTTTAGGACCTTAGTTGGCTAATAGAGCCATTAAACCCGTCAAGTCAGATCATACCAAATGACTTGGGTTAATTAGACAACCCCGGTCCTGATCTAACCTTCCAAATGATGGTGTGTCACTTACGCCTATCAACAAATGGTGCTAGAAGGAGGGCCTAAAATTAATTGATGGCAAGTGGAGTTTGCAAGACCCCTTCAAAAAATAATTCTCCTATCATAACACGTAGTCACTCCGACACAAACGTTGAACTTGAAACAAATGCTACCTCAAACGATACCCCTGATATTCCTGTCGAACCACTGACACCACTCCCTCAATGGATTGACATCCAAGAAATTGTCTTCTAGTCACTCATAAGAACTCATAGTGCCTTATCCCGTATTAGACAACTTGGTAGACCACTTAATCAACCCCTTGAATTTACAAATATTCAAGAACAACTTCAAGGAACTGGTCTTCCTAGAAACACTTTGGGTGATAATATTACCAATCTTGTTGAAGCACCTATCCTTGGTACTGGAGGATCTTGTATCCCACCATCCCGACATGTTTCTTCTCCACCTTCTTCGGGAGGTGAATCCTCGAACGAAGGCATTTATCCATCTGAACCATCTCAAACTTCGAATCCACCAAATCCCATGGAAAACTGAAATAATCCTACCATACCTTGGCTTGATCAAGATGTCGTGGTTGTGCTTAGACCCCAACACTCATTGCCTAAACATCCAGAGAAATGGCTACCCAAATTTGATCAAGATTCGAAGCAATCAGCTGAGGATCACATCAAGAAATTTATGCTATCTATTAGACTTTGAAGTGTCGAACATGAATATGTTGTGTACAGACTATTTCCTTACACTTTTGAGGGGAATGCCTCAACCTGGTATTTTTCTCAACAACCTCAGGCCATTATCTCTTGGGACAAGTTCGAAACTTGCTTTTTAGAAAAATTTGGAGACGATAAATCTCCAGAAGTCTTGGTAATAGAAATCTCTATCTTAAATATGAACCCTAAATAAAAAGTTAAATACTTTAACCAAATATTCCTAACACTAAAAAACAAAATCCTTGCAGATTCGATGCCTGCAAAAAACTTAATCGTTTCATATTATACGAAGGCCCTACATATCAACATACCCATATGGGTTAAAAGGTCCAAAAAAGAACACGTTGTTAGAATCATTTGAGGAGGCAAGTCAAATTGAGAAAGATATATTGAGCTTAAAAGATAATCTAAGTCATGAAGATGAAACAACTTTGCCTTCTAAGAACAGAATAGAAATTCTCGCCAGGCCTCCTCAACCTAAAAATCAACAAGAAACATTACACTTGGAGAGATTGCAGAAGCTTTCCAAAAACTGTCCAATCAGGTCGTTGACTTGAAAAGATCCACCGAGGAGGCATCCACAAGTAAAGTAAGTTTCAAACCTCCTTTTAGAAAACCTTTCCCTCCAAACTGGACAAACCCAACCACAGAAGGTCTAAATTTTGAAAGTTTACAGCATGCTTTGCAAATGATATTGGAAGCGCATGACAATGATGTTTTTGTTCCTCTTGAAAATTCTGATGATACAGTTCAGGAAGAGGTACCAGAAGAGGAAGACTCATATCCTCCCATTTTCGGTCACTTGTCGGACAACATTTTTCAAGAAAATTTTGAAACTGTCCACCCCTACAACACTAGAAGTAAAACACAAAACATGTCTTCACCCAAAACAAGTAAAATGTGTTTTCAAAATAGCCAAAGCAAACTCAAACTAGACAAAACTTAGCTGCCCCAGTTTTAGAGTACGATTTAATTGAAGATCTAAAAAAATTAAGGGAAAATATTTTTGTTTTTGAATTGCTGAAATTTCCTCTTATTTTGTAGAAAATGCTTCAAAGCATTGTTGAAAATAGTAAAAAGAAGGATGTTAGTAGCAAAAAAATAGCAGAAATTGACTTAAACACAGCTAAAAATGTCCCAAGTAAAAGGACATATGAAAATCAAGACAAAAGGGACTTAGCAGAAAAAACTATAGAAAACTTAGATAAAACTGTTTCGGGAACATCAATAAAAAATCAACAGAATTCTATTATTTCCGCATGAAAAAATGCGCCCCCTTTTTTATTGACGTTTGAAATTTTTAAAAGGAATGTACATAATTGTATGGTTGAATCTTGTGAATCATCAAATGTGATGCCTCTGTCTATATGCCAGAAAATTAATGCAGAAGTAAAACCTTCTGATTTAAAAATCATTCAGTTAGATCGAAGGAATGTCAAAGTCATTGGTGAACAAAAAAATGTGATGATTAGATTATCATCCAATCCTAAAGTTCACTAAATAATCAATATTATTGTTGTTGATATTCCTAAAGTTTATGGTCTGTTTTTAAGAAGATATTGGTTAGAACAACTACACAGTTATTTTTCTACAGACTGGTCTCATTTGTGGCTGCTTGAAAATGGATATCTCAACAAGATCAGAATAAATAGATAATGTTACATTAAGCATACTGTGACATATCTGAACGATCCAAATGAGCCATTTGTTACCATCAAAAATTTGATTGAAACGTAGGGAATGAATAAATTTTTTGGTAACTTCATGACTGAAATTTCCTCTATCACTGATCTAGAACAACAATCTGAAGTAACAACCTATATTTAGGCACCATCTTTACCAAATACACTAAATACTGCCAATGGCGCACAGATATGGTCCCTATATTTTGATGGATCCAAATCCTGAGAAGGGGCAGGTGTTGGTTGTGTCTTGATCGACCCTACAAATAATAAAACATTTATCGGTTGTCGATTAGAGTTTGAATGTACTAACAACATGTTGGCACACAGGGGTAGACCCAGGGTTCAATGCTCAAGAGCGCACCAACAAAGCCCTAAATACCGGCCCTTTCGGCAACACCTGCGAATCAGGTGAAGTCTCACCTGAGGTAGAGGCAGGGGTGGTTGTAGGACTCAGGTGTCTGCAACATTAGCTGGGACAAAGATCTGTGATTATATTTCTTACAATGCACTTAGCATCAGTTATTTCCTAACATACATTCATTAATACACTTCGCAGAAAGCATAGAGCACCGCAGTAATTACTCAAATCTAGCACTTAGCAATGATAAATAGGTTATACGCAATAGATTAAGCACTTAACATCTTATGTATCACATCTAGCATGCATTCATATCTCATAAGCAAAAAGAATCAATAGATCTATCTAAACATATCAGAGCACTTAGCAAGAGAGAGACAAACACATCAACACAATACACAGAGTTACCGTGGTTCACCCCCACCCTGGGGCTATGTCCACAAAGTCTTCGTTATATTATCTTGGTCAAGTAGTTACAGCACAGAGCTTCAATGACCCTTACTTCACATAGGACAAGAGATTTGTGCAGCTCGCTAGATCCTCTTTCCCCGAGTAAATACCAGTACTAAGCCTTCTCACACTTTGTGCACTCAACAGTTATTACAGCATGCACAGAGCTCTTACAGTCACACAGACTTCTGATCACATAGATCCAACTTATGCACTAATCCATTGACTAGACAGGGCCTCCTTTCTTACATGGCCTAGACCTCTATTTATACATAGAAAAAGGCCTAAATAAGGGTCAACATCCCTTTCCCGTTATAATATTCCCCCCAAAACCCAAAAAGGTTCCACAAAAGGTGGTGAGATGCCATGATCTCCACTTCGCTATGCGCTCTGTCTTAGACAGACAATCGAAGTACCAAACAGTCAACTATGACCAAGTATTCCTCAAAACTTGGTCGATGTCCAACAAGCCCCCAACACTCACTTGTGACTCGTCCAGAGTCACTCTTCTCTGGGTAACTCTGCCTCGAAGGCCTCGATCTTTGCTTGAGTTGCTTCAACCTATTTCTTTGCTACTGCTTCTTGCTTGGCAAACTCCTGAATGAGTGCGTTACTAACTGGTCCTTCTAAGCACTACTCTACTGTGTTCACAACCTGTTCCAGGTCTTTCCCTTGGCTCTCAATCTCTAAGAATAGTTGACATGCCCTATCCTGCAAAGGTTGAAGTTGCTGCATCACTTCCATGACCTTGCTCCAGATGATATGAATCTGCTACTACACGACGCGCTATTCATGGGACCTTTTCATTTTCTTTATGGTCGGTAGGGCCTTCAGTTGTACTTGTAAATTCTCGGCTTGGTACTTCACCTCCTGGAGCTGTGACTCCAATTTATGCAATTCAGGGTTCTAGGATAGGTTCTCATGTATCTAAGCACTTCTACTACTTAATTTCTTACATTATTCAGTGAGTGCCTTAATCCTTTCTACTGTACTTTGGGCATTCACTTCTCGTTGGTCACGTTCTTCTTGTGGAGTACTTGGTATAGCTTGGATCTCTAGTTCTACTACTCTTTGTTGCAGATGCTGAATGACTTCAACAAGCTTCATTACTTGGCATTCTATGGGTTCTTTTGCCTTATGTTCTAAGACAGTCTCATAGAGAAATGATCTGTTGACTGCTTCTTCGATCCCGATTTTCTTCACGAGAAGTTGCTCCTTATCCTTTTGGATCTTTGCACATTCTTTATCAAACTTCTCTTGGATGACCTCCTTCTCTTACTGTGCATCTTGGCACTACTCTATGATTTCCTCATGTGCGTGCTTTAGGGCCTGGGTGGCATGTGCTGTTACTTCTTCTACTTTTCGAAGGCATACTTCAACTAGGTGGGAAATCCTATGAAGTTGAACTGACTCATCTCCTACTTATAGTGTTCCTTCTGGCATAGGCACAATGGATACTATGCAATTAGACTAGAGGGCTCACTGTACTCCTTGGAGCTCAAATTCGATTCTTTCATACATCATCTGTTGCTTGGCCTCCTGCTTTTCTGTGGTCTCTTCTATAGCTTCATTCAAAGTCGCGAGGAGAAAGTTGAAGTCATATGGATTGAGTGTGCTCTTCATCTTGGTCATGGTCACTTTGGCTTTCTTCTTAACGGAAGACTTCAAAGGTGACCCTTTTCTTTTCTTTAGAACTTTGACTTCTTCTTCTGGTTGTTGTTCAACTTCTTCTAGGTCTTTGTCGTTACCTTCTTCATCTGGTGTGACAGAAGCTGTCCTTACAGAGCAACTATTCACATCTTCAACCTCTTCAGTTTTCTTCATCTCCTTTGTCTTCTTTGTATTCTGTCTTTTGTGTCTTACTGGGCCTAGGTGTGTC
>JZKD02S1882760.1:45247-61247 GCA_000966675.3 Picea glauca | reverse complement strand
AAAAAAAAAAAAAAGGTTCCACAAAAGGTGGTGAGATCCCGTGATCTTCGCTTCTCCATGTACTCTGTCTTCGATAGGCAGTCAAAGTACCAAATGGTCAACTATGACCAAGTATTCCTCAAAACTTGGTCGAGGGCCAATAGGCCCCCAACACTCACTTCTGACTCATCCTGAGTCACTCTTATCTTGGTAAATATGCCTCAAAGGCCTCAAGTTGTGCTCGAGCTGCTTTGACCTGTTGCTTTTCTACTACTTCTTACTCGAAAAACTCATGAATGAGTGCGTTACTAACTGGTCCTTCTAATCACTGCTCTTCTGTGTTAACAACCTATTCTAGGTCTATCCCTTGGCTCTCAATCTCTAAGAATAGTTGACATGCCCTATCCTGCAAAGGTTGAAGTTGTTGCATCACTTCCATGACCTTGCTCTGGATCATATGAATCTGTTGCTGCACGATGCGCTATTCATGGGACCTCTTCATTTTCTCTAAGATTGGTAGGGCCTTCAGCTGTACCTGTAACTTATCGGCTTGGTACTTCGCCTCCTAGAGTTGCAACTCCAATTTATGCAATTCAGGGTTCTCAGATAGGTTCTCATGTATATGCACACTTCTACTACTTAAATTCTTACATTATTCAGTGAGTGCCTTAATCCTTTCTACTATACTTCAGGCATTTACTTCTCATTGGTCATGTTCTTCTTGTGGAGTATTGGGTATAGCTTGGAGATCTAGTTCTACTACTCTTTGTTGCAGTTGTTGAATGACTTTAGCAAGCTTCATTACTTGGCATTCTATGGGTGCTTCGACCTTCTGTTCTAAGATAGTCATAGAGTGAAATGCTCTGTTGACTGCTTCTTTGATCTCGATCTTCTTCATGAGAAGATGCTCCTTTTATTTCTGGATTTTCACTCTGTCTTCTTCAAATTTCTCTAGGATGGCATCCTTCTCTTGCTGCGCAGCTCAACACTGCTCTATGATTTCCTCCTGTGCTTTTTGTAGGGCCTGTGTAACCTAATTTGTTGCTTCTTCTGTGTTTCGAAGATGAAATTCAACTATGTCGATAATCTCATGGAGTTGAACTGATTCATCTCCCTCTTCTATTGTTCCTTCTAGCAGAGGCATCGTAGGTGCTGCGCGACTAGACTGAAGTGATCGTTGCACTCCTCGGAGCTTGGTTTCAATTTTGTTGTACATCGTTTCTTGCTTGGCCTCCTGATTTTCTATGATCTCTTCTATAGCTTCATTCAAAGTCGCGAGGAGAAATATGAAGTCATTTGGATTGAGTGTGGTCTTCATATTGGTCACGTTCGCTTTGGCTTTCTTCTTAACATAAGACTTTGAAGGTGACCCTTTTCTTTTCTTTAGAACTTCAACTTCTTCTTCTGGTTGTTGTTAAACTTCTTCTAGGTATTCATCATTACCTTCTTCATCTGGTGTGATGGAAGTTTTCCTTACAGAGCGGCTATCCACATCTTGAACCTCTTCAGTTTTCTTCGTCTCCTTTGTCTTCTTTCTCTTATACGTCTTACTGGGCCCAAGTGTGTCATGTGCAGATTTTGGGCTGCTGATACTTGAAATATCCACTGGATCTGCTGCAACAAGGAGGTCTTCCGACCATTCCTTGGTGATCTCTTCAAGGTCTTCTTCTGTCAGTTTATAATAGGACTGCAGTTGCTCCTGATGCTCATCAACGCGTGGAGTTAGGTATATGAAGTGGCGGTCCGCGCTGAACTTCATTAAGGGTCTGAATCTGTGGAGTGTGTTCAGACTATTGATAGGTATGGCTTGTATCGCGGTCTTCAACTGGATGTAGTATCTATGAAAGAGGGTATTCGACTGCCATTGCCTGTTCATATATGTCGTGTACCATAATGTACTAAACTTCGCAGCCAATGGTTCAAACCATAGGGTTTCAATAAAAACAACATCCTCCGACATCTCCCATGCTATGAAGGCAATCAGGATGAGAAGAGATGAAGTGGAACTCATATCCTTGGTCTTGCGCTTCTCTACAATCCAATTTGAGTTGATCTACTAAGTACTTTGACCAGTTAATTTGGACTCCTCCTACGCATTTTCCTGCAAGGTCAACTATAAACCTAGATACTTGCGTCAGTCTATTCTTGAAGAATAACTTTCTTGTGATCACTTGATAGGTGAGGCGCACTGCGCCACTGTCAATATAGGTTACCTTGTAACCTCACACACCTTTTTCAACATTTCCATAGGCCTTTTTAATCTTCTGTGAAAGAGCGTGATCCACGGTCTTTCCAGGGTAATAGTCTTGTGGGTCAGGGCCCTACATGCTCAGCGGGCCAATGATCTAATTGATCAGCAATGGTTCAATCGTTATACGTTGGTTCAACTAGAGATATCCTCCATGGTATCTTGCCAGTAGCAATTTTACGCAAGCGTTCACCTCCTGGTGCCTGCCAAAGTATGGAATCTTCATTACATTAAGTAAGGTGGACTGCATGAGGTTCATCATCCATTGTTGAGGGATGATCTCGGAATTCTTCCCCTTTTTCATCGTCAAATACTTGTGCGGGGAAAGCATACTATAGGATTTTTGGTCACCAAGTTTGAAGTCGCAAAACTTCAATGCTGCAAGCTTGGTCTGCTCAGTGCGAACTTCGTGCACTCCATTTGGTAGGTATGAAATGATCATAGGATATCCGTAATCTCAGGGTAAACTGTCATGGTTGATTTCACCTTTCATAGGAGGTATGTAAGAGGGAAAGATGCTCGGGATCAGTTTGGCATTTGCGATGTCATATCTATGTTTAGAACATTTCTTGGTGGTCTGTCGGGATGGTCCAGCTCAAGCAGTGGATGGAGAAGCTGATACTCCTCTTGACAATGAGGCTTGGAATCCAGTGGATATTCCTCTTTCCGACATAACTCTTTCGGTTCTTAATCTACTGATTACTTCTCTCACTAATTCTTTTGTTTTGCTAAGCTTGTCGGACATGTAAGCTCAGGGTCACTTTCTTAGGTTTTCAATGGGATGAAGGTACCATAATCGAGTAGAGAGAAAGGTGGGGTAGTCATTATTCCACAATGCGGGTATTCTATGAGCTCAAGTTCTCAATTAGAAAAAGTCTCTTCCAGGCATGGCACGACGGAATAAGTAAGTAAAGCTGTAACGGACTGCTTGCAATGGATAGGAGGGTCCATTAACTCTTGACCTGTCCATTATGGCGTAGTCTAATGGTCAGGTAATAGGTCATAAATTTCTTTCGAGCCATTCAGGCCATCAGCAGAATGGGTATATCGTCTTCTAATGACTATATTACTTCGACATGGCGAAGTGCCATATGTCGTTATTCTGCTATCCCGTCGAAGCTCAAATTCTGCATGTTTTCCTTCTGTGGGGTTTCTTTTGGAATGTTCTGTAATTTCTCCAACTTCGCTTTCTTCTTCATGAGTTTTCTATCCTTCTTCCCAGTGAGCTTCATCTCAGTCATCCTTTTTTCATTCTGATTATTTTCTTCTCTTGGCATGGTAACTTCGCAGTGTTGAGATTCTTTCTTCAGATCCACGGGTATTACTTGTCCAACATATTTTTTTGTCCTCTGTGGTTCTTCTAGATTTCTTTCAAATTCATCATCCAAGTTCCTGGGGTCAAGAACCCTTGATCTGTTCTCCCTTTCTTTAATTAACTGCGCGATCCTTCTAGTCATGAAGTCTCATAACTCTTGTCTCTATTGTTCTAGGTCCTTTTTTGCTTCCTATTTTCTGGCTTGATATTTCTCAATCCAAGGTTTACCAAGTAACATAGTAAATGGGGTGTTTCCCTCCACAAACTTAACAATCTCAAAATCTTCTTCTGTCGAAGCTCCATGAGCATTCATAGATATCTGAGTGAGATTTCCACATAGGTTTACTAGTTTTCCTCTGAATAACCCTATTCCTCCTAATGAAAAGGGTCATGTCAGGTATTCCTATCACTTTCCAGGTTCCTTCTGTCATAAAGTTCACCTGTGTTTCTTCATCCAAAACACAGTCAATGTCAAAGTCTCCTATTCTCACTTCGATCTGTTCTTTATTCTTGAAGATTTATAATAAGTTGAGCTCTCTGTGATCATTAAGGGTTTCTTGCATTTTCATCAATACTTTCTCTGATTTTTTCTGGGTTTCCTCTATAAGATGAGTCTCTTGATCTCCTGCTTGCTCTATATTTAGTTGTTCAAGTCTATGAATCATTGTAGGGAAATCCAGTACTTCATGATCCATAGCCTTACAACAAAGACAACTGGGTCTTCGCCTAGGGCATTCCTTAGCAAGATGTCCAGGCCTTCTGCAATTGTAACAAAGAATCAATCCTCTCTTTATCTTCAATGATCCCCAACTTTTCATGTACTGTGTGCTAGGATCATAACGGTTAGCCTGTAAAAATTTCTTTTTAGGATCCTGCATCCATTGGTTAGTCCCAAAATTATTTCTATGCATAGGTATATCATATCTATCACTATACTTATCAGATCTATTCATATCAAACTTTCTTTGATCTATTAATTCCCTAGTTATGAAGCTAGGACAAAATCTATCAAACATACCTAGATCCATGCTTTAGAAACAAAACAAAAAATCACTTATCTTACTTCTACAGAGCACAAAGCTTCCAGATCTAAGAATTTTAACTATTCTTACCTTTATCAAAGCATAGAGCTTACAAATATTACCTTTTTCTTGCAGATCTGACCTCTTTCTTCACATATATGACTTATTTTTCTTCATATTTGACCTCTCTTCTTCAGATCTGACATTTCTTTCTTGGAACAAAGCTTCACAGGTCAAACAGAACACTGTGCACTAGGGAAACAGATCTACGCACAAAGATTATTTCACACAAATATTTTTCTTCTTTTGTTCCAAGCAATCACAGTTTCGGTCCCGACAATGAAACCATTTATTGGCACATAAGGGAAGACCCAGGGTTCAACGCTCAAGAGCGCACCAACAAATCCCTAACTACCGGCCCTTTCAGAAACACCTGTAAAGCAGGTGAAGTTTCACCCGAGGTAGAGGTATGGGTGGTTGCAGGACTCAAGTGTCTACAACCTTATATGGGGCACATATCTGTGATTATCTTGCTTACAGTTCACTTAGAATCAGTTATTTCCTAACATACATTCATTAATACACTTCACCGAAAGCACAGAGCATTGCAGTAATTACTCAGATCTAGCACTTAGCAATGATAAATAGGTTATACTCAATAGATTAAGCACTTGGCATCTTATGTATCATATCTAGCATGCATTCATATCTCATAAGCACAAAGCATCAATATATATATCTAAACATATCGGAGCATTTAACAAGAGAGAGACAAACACATCAGCACAATACACAGAGTTACCGTAGTTCACCCCCACCCTAGGGCTATGTCCACGAAGTCTTCATTATATTATCTTGGTCAAGCAGTTACAACACGGAGCTTCAATAACCCTTACTTTGCATAGTACAAGAGATCTGCGTAGCTCGCTAGATCCTCTTTCCCTGGGTAGATCCCAACACTAAGACTTCTCACACTCTGTGCACTCGACACTTATTACAGCATGCACAGAGCTCTTACAATCACACAGACTTCTGATCACATAGATCCAACTTATGCACTAAGCCATCGACTAGACAAAGCCTCCTTTCTTACATGGCATAGACCTCTATTTATACATAGAAAATGCCTAAACAAGGGTTGACATCCCTTTCCCATTACAATATTCCCAAAAAAAACCAAAAAGGTTCCACAAAAGGTGGCGAGATATCGTGCTCTCTGCTTCGCCATGCGCTCTGTCTTCGACAAGCAGTTGAAGTACCAAATGGTCAACTATGACCAAGTATTCCTCAAAACTTGGTCGAGGGCCAACACAACACAATAGAGTACGAAGCCCTTCTGCAGGGACTAAGGAAAGCTCTAAACATGGGTGTGCAAAATTTGGTAGTATTTGGTGATTCATAAATCGTATTCAAACGAGTAAGAAACACAATACATTGTTTATCACCGCAGCTGAAGAATTACCAAACTGAGGTATTGGATTTAATGCAAAAATTTATATCATTTAATATAAATTCCATTCCTAGGATGAGTAATTCAGAAGCTGATTTACTAGCCAATGTTGCTTCTAAATTGTTTCCCACTAAAATTCTTTCTCCTAACACGTTTTCAATTGAATTTTTATTTAGGACATCGATTCCGGACAACATCACAAACTGGAGAGTATTTGATGATGATCAACAAATCATCAATTTTATGCATATGGAAGAAACCTTCTAGGACACATTTATTGATGAAGGCACTCACGATGATAATCTCTGAGATTTCATGGTAATATCCAATCCTCGATCTCTAGAAGCATCATCCGAGCTGGTAAACTCTATCCCCAAATTTGTTGTGAGATTAGAGAAATTTTATGACTTACATGACAATTTTAGAGGGGTAGTCAATTGCAAAACTAACAGTTCCTCTTTTCTCTACGAAACCGTAAATTTAAGAACACGAGATAATCCTCAAAATATTAATTTGTTAAAATGATGTTTTGAATAGGAAATATCCGCTTTTATAAAATTATTTAAATAATTTAAAGATGTGTTTTCTTGAACGTACGACAACCTGAAAAGTTTCAACCCAAACATCATACAACACGTAATCCCTATGAAACCCCAGACTCATCCTTTCCAACAAAAATTGAGGAAAATGCATCCTAAATTGGAACTGACTGTGAAAAAGGAACTAAATGAATTTCTTACTTCAAAGATAATTTTTCCAGTTAGGCATACTCAATGGGTGTCTAACTTAGTCCCTATAAGAAAGAAAAATGGTGAAATTCAACTTTGTGTCGATTTTCAAAATTTAAACTAAGAATTTAATAAAGACACCTACCCTATTCCTCCATTGGAACAAATTGTACAACAAGTATATGGTTCCGAAATACTATATTTATTAGATGGTTTTTCAGGATACAACCAGGTCTTGATGTCTCCTTCAGATCAGCTTAAAACCACCTTTCGTACCCCGTGGGGCACTTACGCCTATAGGAAAATGCATATCGGACTGATAAATGTCGGTGCCACTTTTCAGAGAGAAATGTATATTGTTTTCTATGGCCTCATTAACCAATCATTTGTGGTCTATCTTGATGATGTCACTATCTTTTCAAAAAACAAGAAAGATCACTTGGCTCACCTTAGGTCTGTCCTAGAATGATGTCGCAAGTTCGGCATATCTCTCAATCCCAAAAAACCAATATTTGCAGTAGAACAAGGGAAACTAATTGGGTTTATAGTATCTAAATATGGAATGATTATTGATCCCTAGAGAACCCAAGCCATTGCTAAACTTCCTCGTCCTTATTCCAAAAAGTCCATGCAATCCTTTTTGGGTAAGATTAATTTTGTCAGACGATTTGTCCAGAGTTTCTCTGAAATGGTTAGACCTCTACAAAATATAATTAAAAAGGATGTTTTGTACAGATGGGGACCACAAGAAAGTCAAGCCTTCGATTCAATTAGAAAATACATAATAGAAGAACCTTCCTTGATGAGCCTCAAATTTTCTCAGGATTTCACTCTATACACTTTTTCATCTGACAGATCCATTGCTGTTGTGCTTACACAGAAACACGCTAAAAGAAATGAGATACCCATTGCCTTCATGAGTTCCACTTTTAAAGGAGAAGAACTTAAGTACCCATGGTAGATCAGCAGGAATATGTTGTTTTTAAAGCAGTGAAACACTTCAAGTCTTACCTATTGAAATCCAGGACCAAAGTTGTCGTTCCTTATCCCACTGTAAGAAATTTGTTAGTGCAAAAAGAGTTGGGTGAGAAAAGGGAAAATTGGAAGACATCACTCCAGGAATATGATCCTGAAATAACCCCTGCCTAGATTGTTAGAGGTCAAGGTCTGTGTAAATTAGCGGTTGATTCGGTTGAGAAACCAAAAAGTCAAATAAACACATCAACTGTAAATCAACATAACGAAAAATAGATCAACTGTGAAAAAACTACGCCCAATTCATGGTATGAGAATATCATATTTTATTTACTGCATGGGTCTGCTCCCACAATATTTATCCCAAAAATAGAAGAGCTCTTAGGCTTAAATTTGCATCTTTCCAATTAATCAATTACATACTATTTCGAAAGAACTTTGATGGTGTTTTTCTGCATTGTTTAGAAAAGGAGGAGTCTGAAAAAGTGTTGGTTGAACTTCATTTCGGTGGCCATTTTGGTGGAGATTCCAATGCCCACAAAGTGCTAAGGGATGGATACTATTGGCCTACCTTGTTTAAATATGCCCATACGCTTTCCTTCAAGTGTATAATCTATCAAACGACTGTAGGACGAGTGAAAATGACAGCTTTTCCTTTGCAACATGTTACTATAGATGCACCTTTTTAGAAATGGGGCATAGACATTATAAGACCAATCAATCCCCCTTCCTCGCAATAACACAAGTAAATTCTCATGGAAATAGACTATTTTACAATATGGTCTGAAT
Source organism: Picea glauca (assembly GCA_000966675.3). Taxonomy (NCBI): domain Eukaryota; kingdom Viridiplantae; phylum Streptophyta; class Pinopsida; order Pinales; family Pinaceae; genus Picea; species Picea glauca. The sequence goes on along the minus strand of JZKD02S1882760.1, from coordinate 52,741 downwards.
CTTTTCCTTTAAAAGTGGTCAACACTAATCAGGTAGTGTCTTTTCTGAACTCCCATATTATCACTCGATTCAGAACTCCTGAATGTATGGTTTTTGAAAATGATTCGTATTTTTCTTCCCTAGATATGAATGTTTTTTCTCTGGAAAAAGGGATTAAAATGAAGTATTTTTCCAGCTACTACCCTCAAGGGAACGGTCTATCCAAATCGACAAATAATAATTTAATCAAGATTATAAAAATGACAGTTTCAGAAAACCACAAGAATTGGCACAATGCATTGTATAAATAACTTTGGGTTTATAGAGAAACCCAAGAAGCCTCCGTTGGTAATTCTCATTTCTTCCTCATTTATGGAAGAGAAGCCATCGTCCCCCCACATGTCTTGCTTCCTTCTCTACAATTATCGCAAAAAATTTAAGAAGAAGATTGTCCTCCTCTAGAAAACCAGATAAATTATTTATTAAAATTAGAAGAGGTGAGAACACAATAAAAACAGAAACTTGACCAGGATCAACAAATTGTGAAGAGATGGTTTGATGCAATTTCATCTTCTGATAGGAATTTTGATGTTGGATATTTGGTTCTCAAGTGGGAAAAATTGCACAAGGGTAATGGAGAACATACCAAGTTTCAAAACCTGTGGCTGGGACAGTTTGTAATTTTTGAAAATTTGGGTCCTAGTTCGTTTCATCTGCATGACTTGGAGGGACAGTAAGACACTTTCCCAGTGAATGGTTGGGCTCTCAAGAGATATTTCACTTAATGATTTCAGATCCACCCTTTTGTAAATATTTTTAATTTTCTTTTATGTTTTCGATTTTGGTTCTTTTCATTTTTCTTGTTTTTGATTTGTTTTTTAAATGATTATGTCTGTATCACTATTCATTTGTTGAAGGGAATCAAAATTATTATTCATTAGCATCAGTTGATAATAGTTCAAGCACATGAATAGTAAGTGCTAAACTCAGATCAACGAGAATAAGTTCTTGTCCAGTCATTGTTTCTTCTTTCTCATTAAAATCACATGAAGATAAAATTATCTTTAAAAAACTTCTAACGCCATCCCTGTTTTAATGAGAACAACTCAATGTGATTTCCCATCCTAGAGATGTTTTCTTAACATAAATCTAATTGTACAAATCACGATGGAAGTCATCAAAACATAAAAATGATTCTTAAATGATCAATCCTTTCATTACTAGACTGTGAGATCTTTAGTATCACCCCGATCTCTTAATATCATTAAGTTTCTATAAATTTATAAACAAATTTTAGAGAGTTGGAAGCACTGCAATGTGTGGGAAGTGTGTGTATACTTGTCAGGACACTAAACAAGTCCACTAGAAGCGGGTAAATGCACACATGATACCAAGGAAACTTCATCGGGGTACTGAACAGGCCCACTGGCAATGAAGCAATGTTGGGTTTCAAAGATCCTCAGGTATGTTTTTTAAATTGATCAAGTGTCAGGATGTTTTTATCATGACTGGATGACTCTTGGACATGATAGAGGTACCAGAGTGAGTTAAATGACATCCATGCCGAGGCTATGGATGCATGTTGGCAGCAGTGGCCCTATCAACAGTATCAAAGTCATCTATATAAACATCACTATACCTGTGATAAAAATGAGATACCAGATTACAATTTTTGGACATAAATGCATCCAATACTATGACTGTGATAGTATTTCTAAGTTATTGTCAAAAGGCTTGACCTGTCTTTAATTGTCTCTAAAATTTATTGCTAAGTCATATGTGCCCTTGATATAATTTTTTTGTTATGCAGAGATAAATGCTTCGCCCAACGTGTCTCCATTGTTGGCAGCCAACAATTCTGTCAAATTTTTCATTTGAAAATTCACCACCAAGAGATAAAAAACATTTGTAGATGCCTCCTCCTTATATTTACAAATGTTTATGTCCTCTGGTTTTAAGGAGATTCATTGGCCTAGTTGATTATAAAAGTGTTTCATTTTGTCAAATATTTAGATGTTATCCATAACCTGTCGTTCATTTTGTATGTGTTATTGATCAATCATTTAATTATTATTGATTTTATCCCAGATGTTAAATGATGGATAATATCAATAATCTGAATTGAGTTTTCTTTTTTTCTTAGTTATTGATTATCATAAGATCACATGATTTTTAATCAATTATCATTATACTGTTATAACTTTACTCCATGCATCAAAATCTTCCTTGAATTTTTTCAGGAATATTTATATCTATCTCTGTCATAGGTTTCCTTTTTAAACAAGGAAAATCGAGAGCTCATACAACACAAGAAGATAAACTTAGTTTTGTTGATTAGCTACAGATTGGTATGTGTTATTTTGTTAAATTATTTATTAATGAAACAATGATTGCATTAATTAGCTTTGATTATTTCTGTGTCATTGTTTCAATTATGTTTGTTTAGTATTTATTAGTTTAAAATATTTAAACATTCAAAAGACAAAAAAAATTATGTTCTTTCTTTTATCTTAGTTAGAAATGCTATCAAGAACATGCATTTCGCAATATTTCAAGTAAACCTTGGAAATTGTATATAGATTGTTTATAATCATTTGTACATATTCATGCTTCTATTTAAACACTTGTAATTAGTAAACAGGTTGTTAGAATCATATATTTAGATTAGTTTATTTCTTTTATTGTTTTTAGGACCTTAGTTGGCTAATAGAGCCATTAAACCCATCGGGTCAGATCATACCAAACAACTTGGGTTAATTATACAACCTCGGTATGGATTTGACCTTCCAGCTGACGATGTGTCACTTACGCCTGTCAACATAGTCAAAGTCTCGGACAACGAGGAAAGTGCTAAGTGTGCACAGGAGTGAGGACTTGCCAAATTTCTGAAGCCAAGAGAAACTGTCCATCGTCAGAAGAAGACAGGTGGCGAAATATCAGGAGGTCAGAGAGATAGAGTTTTGGAATATTTTCCAAGAGAAAATGGCAATATTCATGAAGTCGTGAAGAGCAAAGTGAACCCAGACCATTATATATGGAAGGGACACATGGCAGAGATCCATATACTTCGGAGGGGGAGCCCTTCGGAGGGAATCAAAGTTGGTAAAGCCAATACTCCTGAAGCACAAAGCATTTAGGGACATTTATTTAAGGAGTGACGGGGACCATCGATCCTAGCGCCAGTTGTGTTTGTGATTCGGAGCTCGGGGAGGAAAAGGAGTTGGTTGTTGTGGAAAAGGATGAAGCTCAAAGTCCGAAGCGCCTTTCAGGGTTTAGCCCCGGGTCACAGCCCGAGGTCACATAGGAGAAGGGGCCTAGCACATAGAGCTAGTGCCTATGGTTAAATTTATTCAAAGAGGCAAAGAAGAGAGTCACAGGTTTGATAGGACTTGCATTTTGGAGAAAGAGGGACCTGTTTAAATTGAATTGGGTTCCAGAAGGGGCCCGAAGAGTCGATTCATCTTAGTAAATGTATGAACGATCCAAGACCGAGAGGTTGCGCAACCCCGAGGAGAGAAGAAGGAGGGGGGGTATGCATCAAGAAGGGAAATCAAGTCTGATGGCATGTTTGTATACGATCTTCTCGGGGATTTTGAGTACACTCCCAACTCCATTCCCTGAGCTTGAACAAGCTCCATCAAACGACATTCTCCAATAACTAGCAAAATAATTTTCTTCATTATTTATATCCTCGATTTGCTCCATATGAAGGATGACATAGTTCCAAATGCCAACATCTATATAATATTCCATCAATTTGTTATCCTTCTTCTTGAAATAAAATAGTCTCTTGGGTTCACAAGGAACCTTGATCATTGCTCCATCTTTGACAGGTAACATCATACAACTTCCATCATTTATTATATAGCCAACAATCATGGAATACCAACCTCTTCCAAGGACAAATCTGTATGCTGGAGGTAGATCTACCACCAAAATACTAAAAACTATAATGATATGGGGAGCGACAGTAATCCATGCATAAAAATACTTAATTTCTCCATAATTTGGTATGTTAGGGTCCTAACCCGCACATAGGTAGATTAATATATTCGGATGTAATAAAGGTCAATATTAATAAGGCCTTTCAATAAAATATAATAAGGCGGATGTAAGAAGACCTAATAGAAGCTTCCGCTTCTAGAAGGATCTTCCTTTAGATGCTTCTCTTGATAGACATATTTAGTATAAATAAGGGTCGAGGGTATGAAAACCCTAGCTTGGAGATTATTGTAACAGAGAGTTGCTCGATTGGAGGTTGCCCCCTCGAAGAGGCCTGTAAACATTGCTTTCTGAATCAAAGTGTTATTTCTGTTGTTGTTCTTATATCATTTCTGTGTTATTGTGGAGATTATACTGGATATATTACTGTTATTTTGCCATTTCTAGCATTTAATTTATGTTCTGCATATTTATTATATCTGGTATCTTGCAAGTGGTATCAGAGCACTTTCCTTTACAAAAATTGTGGGAATTTTTTTTCCAGGGTAGAGACGTATTCTGGTGTCTTTAAACCACAGAGATCTATCATTACATGCATAAACCCATGGTTGAGGGATTCATACACGCAGGAAATACAAGTGGTTCTTAAGCGTACATCTGTTGGCCACCCTTGTAACCCCTGTTGGTACCCCTTCGAGTGGTAGCGCATTAGACAACACCTGTGTATGGATCGGCCTAGATTTCCTGAAGCCCTCTTTAGATAAACCTATTGGCCGCCAGATTGCTATAGTGTCACCGAGAACAACACTCAGGAAGATACTCTCTAGTACCTAGGTAGTCAGGTAGTACGGCTAAGGGTACGATCTATCCTCCTTAGTTAGTGCCCTGAGATATTGGGTTGAGTACTACTGTTGGACCCTGCACATATATCAGAGAACTATAGCACAGGGCAAACCCTTGTTTGTAGAACCCTTGAATACCTAACCCTTGGGGGACAGAAACATAAACAAATTAAAAACATACCAAATCTATTGTCGCGCAATTGTGTTCGGGTTTCCAAGTAAATACACATCTCTTTCTGGTTAAGCATTTGGGGATTTCATCACTGCAGTATTCTTCAGATTGGAGTATAACTCCATAGGTGTAATAAAAAAATAAAAAATAAAAATGTCTGGAAATTTTTTCACCATTATTTGAGACCTATTCCATTAGATTCATCTCTCTGCCCTTATCACTTTCATCCATATCATTTTTCAACAAAATTTTTGACCCCACCCACCCCTTTTCAGTTCACCCATCCTCATGACCCATACCTGTAGCCAAGACCTGGAAGCTCGCTTCAACACCATGCAATCTGGTTTCCTAGAAACCCAAAAAGAAGTGAAACAACTCAGTGCTACTGTTGCCTCCATCGATTCGTCCATCAATGCTACCATAAATACAGCCATGTAGTCCTCAATGGAGGAAGTCAAACAAGAACTGACCACCCAGCTTGAATCTGTCTTTGCATCACTCTGCACCAAACTGAAGATCTCTACAGATGACCATTTCTCTGAAGTACATCCAAAGAATGAACGCGAAACTTCCTCCCATTCCCATACCTTTCAGTTCCATCACTTTCAACGTGACATACGCCTTCCGCAGGTGGACGTGACCAAATTTTATGGCTCGGACTCCACTGGTTGGGTAACCCAAATGGAACATTATTTCTCTTTATACGGCATTACCGATGACTTGGCCAAACTCCGGTATGGTGTTCTCCATCTAGATCAAGAACGTTGACAATGGTGGCAATGGAGAAAAAATTCTCGTCAAGGGTATATTGCTTGCACCCAATTTGTGACTGCGATTTATGAACGCTTAGACATGGACACCAACCATTTGGGTCGTTTAACAAAGTTGAAACAATCTGGAACAGTAGAATACTTCATAGCTGCCTTTGAATGCTTGGCTTTTTGAACAGAGGGCTTGACTGATGCTTTCTTTCGAGAGTGTTTTATTAGTGGCCTCAAGGAGTAGATTCGGGCCCATGTCCTCATGGATTGACCCTCGACTTAAGTGGAGGATACTAAAAGAGCTAAAGAAGCACAATAGGTTGTATCATCTCAAAACTGAAAACCCTCCTTTATCCCTCGCCCTAAACCCGTCACTCCCACTACTCCCTCTGCCCCATTAAAAATCCAAAAATTGACTAGGGATGAAATGGTTGAATGCCAACTCAAAGGCCTTTGTTATAATTGTGATGACAAATATTTCCTGGGCCACAAGTGTACGGAACAATTATGGTCATCTCTGAGGACATTTCAAAAGAGGATGTTGAAACTCCCCTTGTGTATGAGTCACCTGAAATCATTGACATAACCCCTCCCTCAAACCGTCCCGAAGTAGAACCCGTCATTTCCCTCAATGCTCTCACTGGTTTTTCCGCTCCCCAAACCCTCAAGTTAATTGGTTACATCAAGAATCGGAAGGTCATCATTCTGGTTGATAGTGGAAGCGCCCATAATTTTATTCATCGTTACATTGCCCAAGAAACTCATTGCTACATCCATGCTGTTAATAATTTCCAAATCATGATTTCCAATGGTGGTTCCATGAAATGTGGAGGGAATTGTGAAAATGTGCGTCTCCAAATCGGTGACTACCACCTAAAATCCCATATGTTTGTTGTCGACATGGGTGGTTTTGACATTGTGTTGGGTGCAGACTGACTCAGAACTTTGGGTCCCATTCTCATGGATTTTAAGGCATTAACTATGCAATTTGACCAGGAAGGCCACCAATATAAATTCCAAGGCATCATTGTTGGTTCACCTGAGGTCATTAGTTCCCATCGCATGGAAAAGTTTCTCAAAAAAGGTCATTTTGGCGTCATTTCCCAACTCCATGCCATTCAAGCAACAAAAACACCCCCGGTGTCGCATGACCTCCAAACTCTCCTTTCTAAACATCAAATGGTATTATCCACTCCCCAAGGCCTCCCTCCTTCCTGTGGTGTTCATGATCATTCCATTGTTAGCCTATGGCTTACCTTTACCAATCACTAAATCTAAATTGTCACCATATATTTGTATTATTCATTTAGGATATTAGTAATATATCCTCAAGTGATGACTAATGAGTTAGTTAAGATTTCCTAGCCTAGTCATAATGCATGATTTTAGGATCTAGAGCAAATCTCTCTATGAGGTGGCATCACCCATTGTACTATAAATATGTAACATTGGAGTGAATAAATACGTGTTGGCTATTATGCCTTTTCCGCCATGTTGCTGTTATTGTCTCTATTTTGTCAATTGTTGTTGTTGTGTTTAATTTCTTCAATTGGTATCAGAGCTATGGTGAAGAAATGATGTTGGTGAAGGTTGATATGGGACAATGGTTGATAGTTTCAAGCTCTCGACGGTAGATGTTTCTCATCAACAAAATTGCATGGATTTGAACGCACAATGGAAAGAAAGGTCACAGTTAATTTGATTTCTTGTTGATTTAAATTGGCTATTCCTTACTTATATTTCAGAAAATATTTCTTTAAAATGATGTATGTGAGATCTCACGCTAAAGGAGTGAAAA
>JZKD02S1882760.1:5799-24936 GCA_000966675.3 Picea glauca | reverse complement strand
GAAGCTCTTTGATGGCCTTCTCTATCTTGTCTTTATACTTCTTGGGATGCCTATAGGGTGTGGTGATAACTGGTTTAGCCCCTGCTTCTAGCTCAATAATGTGCTCGAACCCCCTGTCTGGTGGCACACTCGGAGGAATCGACCCAAACACCTTGTGGTGCCTGTCAAGGATCTTTTTAATCTCCGGAGCATAGTGCACCTTTCCCTTCTCGTCCACTCATGTTGATACTTTACATTCTGTTGCGTATACAATTTCTTCCCTTCTGAAGATGGCTTCCATCCTCTTGGTTGTGACCACTCTGGCGGAGTTACATGTCATGCCTCTGAGAACAACCTTTCGTCCTCCTTCCTCTACAAAGGACATTTCCATGGTCTTGTAATTGGTGGTGATGGGACCTAAAGTGCTAAGCCACTGCACCCCTAGGATGATGTTGGTATCGGGAAGATCCATCACATACACATCCTGAACTAACTCATGCCTTCCTAAGGTGAGTTTCATACCTGGTATGTATCTATCACAGGGCATAGTACTCCCACCTGCTACCTCTACTTTGAACCCTTCAAACTCTACTGTAGGCATGTGCCTCCTCTTTAGTAATGCCTCATCAATGAAATTATGGGAAGCTCCTCCATCAATCAGAACCGAGACTCTTTGTCCCTACAAGACCCCTCTCATCCTAAAGGTTTTGAACTTGGGTATCCCATTGATAGATGCCAAGGTAGCCTTCTCTCCAGCCGCACAGTCAAGTTCTAGAACCTCCTCTTCCCCTGTCTCTGTAGTTTCGGCCTCAATGTTTTGTATCTGACCATACTCTTCCTCCTCTTCATTGTCCAAGGTAACTTCTATATAGTGAACCTAGCCACATCCCATGCACTTATGTGACGGATTCCATGGTTCTTTGCAAGTGAAGCAGAGTTGCTTTCTCCTTAGTTCCCTTCTGGCATTTTCATCTATCCTACCACGACCCCTGTCAAATCTTTTTGGTTCACGTCCCCCTTGATTCATTGGAGGTCTCTGATCTCTTCCTCCACTGTTAAGAGGTGGTCTGGGTATGAATCTAGGCTTCGCAGCTGGCCCCAAATCCCTCTCCTTCCAAATGGCCTCCTATAGGTTGTGGGTTTTAAAGGCCTTTACCCAACCCTTCAAGGGTTCCATCAACCCTTCTGTGAAAAGCATCATGAGCCTTGTTGGGGACATATCCTGTACCATAACTGCCAATCTCTGAAATTCATCAATATACACTTCAACCGTACCTGTTTGTTTGAGTTGGGTAAGCTCCCGAAAATGTAGCTCAAGATCTCCTTGGTCAAATCTATCAATGAGCCTCTGAGTGAACTCTATATAGGATACAATCTGATTGTGGTCAAGTGTGGTGAGTCCATGATACCACCAGTCATGAACCTTGCCATCCAGGTACATAGTGGTGAATTTGATGGCCTCCATCTCTCTCATGAGGTTGAGTTGCAGGTAAGTATCCAACTTTTGTACCCAAGAATGATTTTTCATCTTGGTCGCACCATCAAAGTATGGAATTTCTATTTTTCCCTCTCTTCGTTCAAACTCAAAATTGCCCCTGTTGTTCGTCATGGGTAGATTTTTGAACTTGAGTTGACAATACTGGTCTAGGGACATCTGTTTTTGGATCTTCATATATAAATTGTAGTATTCATTGGTACTCCTCGCCAATTTTCCCACAAAATCTTCAACCAATTCATGTTGCCCTAGCTCATCTGAGAATGTGGGCATATACGGTCTCGAGTTGGCTTTGCCACTCATATGTAGGCCAAGATGTTCATCTATGAATGTGGGTATGTATCTCCTCGAATTGATCCTGCTACCCATTTGACCCTGGAGCGTGTCTCCTTCCAAACTCCCCTCGGATATGGAATCTTTCTCCTGATTATGTCTAATCTCTTCGTGGATCCCATCAGATCCACCGGCCTCCTTATGCCCATAAGTATCAGGGTCTTTCCCCTTATGTGCCATTTCCATTAGAAATGCAGTTAGCTTGGATTGGTTCCTGTTGATTATCTGGAGTTTCTCGTCAACTTTATTCAATGTTTCAGAAAACTTAGCCTGTCCCTTCCTGTTGGTTTCATGGTATTTATCCAAATATCGGACCAATGTGCTTTCTGTGTGGTTGACGGATTGCTGGAACTTGTTAAATTCCACTGCTACGATAGTCAAGTCTAAATCTTCATGGTAATCTCTGGATCCCTCCATCTCGACCTCTATTTCGCTGCTGGGTTTCTTCCTCCGACCCATAAGGATACCGCTGTACCTTTGCATGTGTCGATCCTTCCACAGGTTTGGAGGATCGAAGCTCTGATACCACTGTAATGATCCCAAGCCAAATCTTTCCTTGGAATCAATAAATACTACTGATCTATTGATTTGCAGGTATTTATTGAGTTATTAAGTGCATACAAGATTCATCAACACATGAAGATCACAATGTATTCAAGATGTAGAAGCACAAGCAAAGATCTGACCTTTTTATTATGAGCAATGTAAGATCAATACAATAGATGGTCGATCTGGCATAAACCTCAGATGGTCGTACAAGCAATAGATATGAGCTTCCAAAAAATGCTCTCGACAATACAAAATAAGCCTCCAAAGGCTGGATATACAATGAAGACTAAATCAAGTAGATCTGAGCCGTACTAATGCCCAATCTCCAAGATGGAAAGTGCCATGCCCTGCTAGAATGTTGAAGCCCTCAATAATTCGTCCATGCTACCAAAATTGTCCAATCATCCCGAGAAATATGCCAAATGATAGATCGGAAAACTGTAAGGACAACCTAGATGTCCAAATTCCCAAATCCACTCTCAAACCCTGTAGATCTGAATTCCTCCACTGAATGGTGCACCCCACTAGATGACTGAAACACTAGCTGGTTCGGCCCTGATGAAGGAGGCCTCCAAATGCTCTAAAACTCTCCAAGAATATAGATCGGGCTATGAGAATCACGTGGGAGAAGTTTCGAACTTAGATCTCAAGAAGATCTCCCTAGATCTGAGTTTTACTGAATCACAGGACGTCCCCTATGGCTCCAAGATGTCCCAATCTGTAGACAAATGTAGAATGATGATAACCATCCAGCAAAGCCCTCAAACTGATGGTCATGCCCCTGCAAACAAAACCCAATTGTTGGAATGGCCCCAGGCCCTCAGGATAAGTTGGATCGAACCTCCCTCTAGATGATGTTGCACCCTTGCTGGAAACACAAGAACAGTACGACCTGCTACCTTCTGAAGTGCTAGATGGGGATGGGTTGAGACTAGAATGGTGTGGAGGATTCTTTCATCTCCGAGACCAAGTTGCGGAACAAGGTGAGTGGATATTTCACCACTGAGTTGCTCACAAGGGTTTGTACAACAAAACCCCCAAACTAAATGCTCAAGAGCAATAGCAAATGCTAATCCAAAACCATAATGCCTAATAGGTGCACCCCAACCTCTTACTTATACTTTTTTCCTTCTAATTCTCTGTTGAGTTAGGTTAACTCCCAGGGTTAATCTTCTATTCTTCTGTTGAGTTATCTTTTACCCTTAATCCCTTTTCCTTTCCTAATTCAACTTAAAAATATAACTTTAGCCTCCTTGACTTCCCCCTTCAGTGTAAGACTATGACCTAGTGGGGGTGCCCAGGCCACTGAGTCTCCACATCACCTCTCTAAGAGGTGGGGGACATTACACATAATCCAAACCAATATCAGTGAAACCCTCTCACTACAACAATGGACAGAGCAGGACCTCACACCCCCTCCGAATGAACTACACATCCTCCAGGACTGGAAGATCCACTTCACTCCCACGCCTGAACAAACAATAGTAGTTGCAAGACGTCACACAAGACAACCCCACTGGGATGCTCTGCCCAAAGACTGGTTTAAACTCAACTTTGATGGCGCTTCCAAAGGGAACCTAAGTCCAACAGGTTATGGGTCAATCATCGAGAATGACAAAGGAGAAATAATCCATCTTCTAGCAGGTAACATGGGACATAATACCAATAATTTCGTAGAAATCTGGAGTCTCCTTTGCGGACTGCAAGCGGATGCAGAGCTAGAGACTTTTCCTCTCATATTAGAAGGAGACTCACAAATTGTGATAAACCTTCTCAAGCACCTGATCAATGGAACAGACCCAGAGAAAATATCCCCAAGATGGAGACTAATGGATGGACTTTGCAGAATAAAATCAATCCTTCAACATCGACGAGTAATCCTCTCGTCTCATGTCCGAAGAACATCCAATCAAGTGGCTGATTGGTTAGCGAATATGGGTGTCGAGTTGGGGGAAGAGGTCTTCTCCTCCTCCCCTGATACCAATCCCACGCACCCTGTCATCATAGCATGCAAGAACCTAGCTTACACTAAAGACCGACCCCTGGATAGGGTGCCCACTTGACATGAAGGATGCAACACAGCCTTGGGCCACTCAGCCAGTCCACATGGCCATAGGTGGCAGCCTCATGTCACGTCCACCCTCTTGCATTTGTTGGCTTGCAACTTCTCCATCGTCACCTTACCACCCACACTCACACCCTGCAGATTAAATGCTTCAACACCTTACCTCCCTCATGCCAATCTTCATGGCGCTGCACAACTAGACTTCCCGGTCACCTCCGAGTCAGAATGCAGTGTTTTCTCGCCCCCTACTAAATGTGCTTTCTCTTTTCTTTTGAAACAACCTCTTTGGGACTCATTTCACTTTTCGCTATGATCTTCTACTCTGGTGTGTTTCTTTGTTGAGAATTTTGGAGCTCTCTGGTGCTTACCCTCCTTCTTGGCGGCTTCTGGAGAGAACCTTCCCCCCCTTCATGCCAGGGCCCAGGGGCAGATCAAGGCATGGCACAGCCTGGTACCAGGCCCGGGGCAAGGAACCACCTCCTTCAGTTCGGTTGCGCAAAGCCCAGAACCCTTCTCCAGCTTTATCCCCTCACTGCACTTCGACCTCTCCCCCTCCTTTGGCTCCCATGAATGCCCACCAAATGGAAGAAAAATTTTCCCCTCCCCTCACTCGCTTAGTTGTCCCTTCTCAGTCCAAACCAGCGGTGGATCCTATAACTAGTCTTTCCCCCCTCTCAAAACCCTACAACTGTAGGATTGAATGGTTTGATCTCATGGGTAATTCAATTGGCTATGCGCCACCTCCACCCTCGCCCCCTCGCCTTTCACTCCCTCCACCACCACCCCCTCGTCCCACCCTCATAGTTTCTCCCTCCTCCCCTTGCCTAGACTCTTCTCCTTCCTCTCCACTCTCCCACTGCACTTCTCCCTTTAATATCAGGGATCTAGAGCGAGCTAAGCTCTTGACCACTCTGAACAGCTTCAAAAAGGAGCTGGAGAACATAAAAATGGACATGTGTGCAGTAAAGTCAAGGGAAGATGACCATTGGCGTAGGGTGGATAATGTGATGGCGTTTCTACAAGACCTGCAAAGAGCCATGGCGGATCAAGAAAAAGGGAAAGCACAGGAAGCACAGGTCTACGTCGGGCCGCGTCTTGGTCCAGGTCACTAATGCACTACCATGTTTTTCTTCTTCCTCTTTGTCAATATTTTGGCCATGCGTGGCATAGTAGAATGTGTGCCTTCTTACATTAGACATCTGGCCCTGTGTGGCCATAAAGACAATTTCAAGCAACGATGGTTTCCCAACTGGGCACCGTTACCCTTTTTTTTTATTTTTGACACCTAATAGAAGTGATTTCCCAACAGGGCACCAATGCCAGGTAGTCAGATAACTCTCAGACTTCTGTATTTTTTATCAGGATTTAATACACAACCTAAATTACAAAAAAAAAAAAAACATATAAATAAATCACAAACAGAGTTCATGCACGACAATTAAAACTCATAATGCAAAACAGAAAGAAGATAAAACATGTATCTTTTAAAAACAGTTGGGAAACTATATACTTGGGAAATAAATTCCACCCAACCATAGACTTTTTGTTTTGAATATCAACAACAAGTCACCCTCAAGTTGGGTCTAGCAATCCACAAAAGAGGGTGGTCTCTCACTATCCACTCATAGCTCAAAAAAACCCACAACTCACTGGTAATCTCCTACAGTTGTCCCAATTTTCCACCAACTCTCTTTCTCTTGACCTTCCCTACCCAAGGAATGTACCCCTTCACTGATCTCAATTCCTCGGGCATCCTATTTATTTATCAGGGTCTCTCTAGCATAGATAATCGAAAATCTCTCTGCTGAGAAACTCAAGGGAACTAACTACTAGGAAAACTACTAGGAAAAACAACAACAATCACTTGTTGTTATAGTGCAACTCACACAAGAATTCACTCTTCAGGTTGGACAACCTAACTCTTCAGTATTTTGCTCCAAATACACTCTAGAAACGCTCTAACATGCTCCAAAATTCACCCCCCATGGTTGCTCCAGCTCCAAGCTCTTATTTTCTACTCTCTCCTTGTTGTTTATGAAAAAACATTGACTATCTAAAAATTGTTGTAACCTCCCATACAAATTTCTTTGCCTTTGGATTGTTTTCTTGACTCACACAGTTCCCCAAGCTGATTGTACTCATCCCCCATGCTCTCAATAACTATGGGATGTGACTTCTCGCACCTACCCTCATACATTTATTCAAGGATTGGCTTTGAAGACACTCAATCAAAAATTAGAAGGTTCATATACCAATAGTAATTTTAGAAAGTGGTTTGAATTAATAGACATGGGTAGTTCCCCTTTGGACCCCTCTTACACATTCTCTTAGACCCTCCCCTCTCTTGTGGATTAATTCAACCTCCATATCTTTCCATATCCCCCAACAACTAACATCACATTTTATTATTAAAATTTAGAAACACAGTTCGCATATGCATCACTTGGTCGTAGCCACACATTATATCTACACTAAGAATTAATTAAATCGGGGATTATAGTGGGGATGATACACAATCAACAAATGAAAGCTCCCAATACTAACTATTTAGGGACCAATACAACCAAGTAAATGCATATCTAGGAAAAGGAAACATTATTGATCAATACCAAGAACCTAGGAATCTCTTTTCTTAACCAAATCACTTTTTCTAAAATGAAGCAATACAAAAACCAACAAGTAAATTTGGGATTAAATACGAAAAAATGAAAGGAAAGTGAGATGAAACACCCTAAGGTTTCTGAAGAAAATGACTAAAACTCCAAATGTAAAAGAAGTATCCATAACTAACTTTTATATAGATTTAAGTAAATTAAAAGGAGAATTTAGCCAACAAATGAATTCTAAAATAACTAAAATTGAAACAGGGAAAGAAGCCCCAAATAGAAACCCTAAATGTAGCAAATACTAAAGGTAAAAAACCCTTTCTTCACCTATAATGTTCTATGGGAAAACTCAACAAAATAACATTAATCCGAGAACAAACCAAGGGGGACTGAGAACACAAATTATGAATATTTTTATACAGAGGCCAAAGGAAAAACAATTAAATAAATTCTAAAAAATGAAACCTAACACAGAAACTAGACCAATTAGTGTGTGGGTGTAGACAAAATAGGTACTCTCTGAGCGCATTGTTATATGGCGGATAACCATGCTATGATATAAAAATAAAATCACTGAAAAATGCCCATGTCACCTAAAAACTACAACTACAAGAAGTAAAGAAAAGAGAAAAAAAGGAAAAAAAAATCAAGTAGAAGTAAACTACAAATGGTCTAATGAAGCACACACACAACCAAGGAAGGGGACAAAAGTCAACTTCCCCAATGGTGTTGTGAATAATCTCAATAAATTAATTAAGTAATGAGATAAGAATAATTAGTGAAATCTAGATTTTATAAATAACTACTTGATAAGGTGAACAATTGACCACTAACATGTCATTTTGTGGAAGAGCACAAACATTAATTAACTATAAAAATAATGATTTTTTACTTTTGAGTCCATAGCATGAACTTTTAGAGATTAAGCACAAGCCCCATGTACATAAAAAGTGTTGTATGCTATGCTATGGATTTTTGGTCAAATATTGGATTTGACTTGGCTCATTATGACAAGGTTGAGGTCACACATTAGTGTGAATGAGGGCTAAGGCTACCCAAATGATGTTTTCAGCCAAAAGTACTCATAACAAGATAAGTGGACAAAACTAGGTTATTAACAATGGGATCTTTAACAAATTCTCAATAATGCACTCAATTCTTAGCCATGGAAGCCAACGAAGATTCTAGTCCACGAGTCTCTCTAGCCATTTGTGCAAATTTATTGGAAATTTGGCATAGAAAATCTCACACAAACACTCAAACAACTGTTTATATTTAAATCTTGCAATATCTTCATCTAAATATACACTTTCTTGGCATGTGAACTCATGAATCCTTACTTCCAACTTATCTTAAATCTTGGATTTTGTTAGCCTCCATTGCATTTCCACTACTATGCATTTGTTAAAAACCTTACAACAAGACCATGTCACCGACTTTATGATAAACCTAGGATCTGCAAAAGGTGCCCAACAATGATCCAAAATGGTCTAGTATACTAACATATTCAACCTTCCAAAGGAAGGAAACCTCACCCAAGACATGTTTGATCATTGTTGATTAATTTTTGTGCATAGTATTGAAGATTTAGTATGGGTACATAATCTATTAGTTAACCTATAATCACATTAATTTAAGCTAACATAACTAAAAGAATCTACATTAAAGAGAACATAAATATATCATCAAGATACATCATAACAATATGCACATGAGTATAGTCTTCCATTGTATTAAGTAGATGATCTAGATTGGATCCTTATATTATTTGTCATCTACCTCAGTACTTTCTAGGTGGAAAAATTGAAGGAATCAACTTGCAGGGCCATTTTGGTGGTTGGTCCACATTTGAAAATTTGGGTTCAAAAAACTATCTGAAATCTTCTTGAGACATTTTGAGGCATAAAAAAACACTTTCTTATGGTCCAAACGTTAATATGGAGAGAGATTATATATTCTTCACACTGAGACCTATTCAATGGTGAAAGAATCTCCCCAATCGGAGTTCATATGCGAAAGTTATGCCTCCTGCAAGTTGACCTACCATATTGATCACCATGGTGTGAGTGGATGCCACATCATCCTCCATTACTTAGACATGTGGGGCTAGCCACGTAGCGGATTTTCTAAGAATATTCTAAAAGGTCCAAAACCTTATCACAATTGAGGGTTGAGGAATTCAAAACCCTACCCCTAGATAACTATTAGGCTATGCTAAATATCAGGTCATTAGGAGGATAGGGGATTCCATTCTATGTTATTGTATTTTGTTCCATAACAAAAAAGAACAATTGGGAGTGGTAAATTAGAAAGAATAACAGAGAGGGATAATGTTTTGTAGCATCATAATGGGCCACAGGTCTCAGGTAACTCCATAGAGAGTGTCTTCTCCTTTGTACTTGCATTATCTCCATACCAGAGAAAAGAGAGAAAAGAAACCTCGCCTTCTATCTGGGTTTTCTCCTGTAAGGGTTTCCCATAGAGAATTTGTGTGTTATTTAGTGGATGGTGTGTGATTGTATTTTAATGTTCTCTATTTTCCGCATTTTATCTATTTCATGCACAAGAAGAAAATCAGTAACTAAAGATTCTAGAATCTAAAGGAATTTAACCTTCATAGGGTAGATTTCAGTTTTATTTATCAAATATGTTGTGAAGAAATTTTCCATTGGAATATCCACAGTAGTTTACATATTAGTAGAACAACTAATACATCTCACAACAATCACAGAATGTACGTTCACTAGGAGAACTAACAATCACCATGAACTCAATAAAACTAGAGCTAAAAAATATACATAATAGCATAACTAACTTTACATAGAAACCCTCTCTCTCTCTCTCTCTCTCTCTCTCACACACACACACACACACACACACAGATATAGGTGAATGAGGTAGTTACAAAGGATTCCTAAATATACTAGAATATGCCAATTATAACCCACACATACAAATAGGGTCGACTCCTTTAGCAAAATATGTAGAGGGCATGTGACATTGTCCCCACAATGGGTTTATGAAACAATTCCTTAGATTCCACATACTAGGGAATTTACAACTCCACATACTCAACATTTTATAGATTTTTCTTCTACTAAACACGATTTTGCACCAGTGTTTAGACAAAAATGGGCATCGATAAACATACTCCACGAGTGAATTTGGAGATGGAACTTTAGAAATATTATGAGAAATAAAAACAAGTACACTTATGGACAAGGATTTCACACAAAGAGGAAAACCCAAAACTCAAAAAATATTCTAAGTACATTGTGCCTAGAAGTACTTGAAATGGCATGTATCACTATGCTTCGAAGATTTGATATGAGCAACTCTAGTAAAGTTATGGGGAAAGGATTTTGCACAAAAGATAATTTGAAAAATAGGTTGAGTCCCTAGCACCTAGAAAAAACTAAACCCTATATCCAAAAGACATGAACCTAGGGCCCGGGAAAACCCTCAACCTAGTAGCCAAAAGATATTGAACTAGAGCATGGAAGTTAGTTCTTCGAGTATCCAAGGAAAGGAAACAATCCAAGCTTCCAAGGATCATAATTTTGGTTCAAGGCATCCACGTAGAAAAAAGTGCAAGGAAATAAAATCTTTGTTCTTTCCATAACTTTAGAACATAAACTCAAATTGATGCGAAATTTGAGGTGAAGGTCCGCATTGGAATTTTCCAACAAAAAAATTTTGGACACTTGTGCAAATTTAATCTAAATTTGTAGATAACGATAATATTTCATTTTGAACTGAACGAGATTGCAATATTGGATAAATACCTCACTCAAGCCAAAAAAAATAAATTGTGGGGCACTAGTATAGAGAGCACAAAATCCATAAACAATTTGGACAAATTTGAGAGAAAATGAAAGAAATTGGTAATTTAGTGTGAAGTTCACTATTGATGCTATTCACCAAGCCAATTTTTGAAGGAAAAATGACCTAAATTGACAAATCTAAAAAAAAATAGTTTGATCCTTGACATTCCTAACAACTTCATCCTAATGATTTTTTATCCAAATCCTCACACCTTGTGATAAGAAATTGCATCTCAAATTGAAAAAAGTGCAAAAAAGTTGTAAGTTTCCATTTCACAAGGTGCACATATGTTAAGTTGGGTAGCACATGAGCATATTGAAAGTTGTTGAGTACTTAAAATCCAAGACTATCAATGCCAAATATAGAGTTTCTACTAGTTCATCTCTAATTTTCCTCAACATGGAACAAAAGTTTTACATGAGACTATGACTAGATATTTAGGTTCCTTAGAAGCATCCCTACTTTTTCAAAAAATGTAGTAAAATAAAGCCTCTTAGCATGATTTTCCAAAGAAATTCTCTGCATGGATGATTCACAAATTGCCTTCAACTATGAAGAGCTATTTTTGGTGCAAATTGAATTTGAGGATGATAAAATGGAATCTAGTGGGAACCAAAACAAAGAAGAATCTCATAATTTAGTAGAAAGTATGGGAAGTTTGAGGGTCCAAGTCCAATGTTATAGTGCAAAGAATGACATGCATATAATAAGAGCCCAAGACGAGCAAAACCAAATAAACACCCAATTGCTTTAGATTCTGACTTGAATAGAATGTAAGAAACTACAACAAAAGTAGTGCTCCAATCATGCAAAGGGGGCATACACATTTATAGAATAGATTCTCACTAAAGATATCATAGGTCAAGGTCATCACATGATGAGACATACCATATGTTCCCATTTGAATCTCACTCACTCAAATGAATCCTATGCATCTGAAGAGTCATTAAGCATTGCATAGTTGTATGAAAACAACCAAAGAAGAATAAGGCACAATAGAGATAACTTGTCGAGGGAGTTCTATTAGGAAAACCACCTGTGTTTGATGGTGAAATAAAAAATGGGGAAAAAGTTGAAACTTGGCTTCTAAGAATGAGAAAATACTTCCAACTGTGTGATTACTATGGAAACATGAAGACTGGGGCTTCTACTTATAGTCTAACTTAGAAAGCATCCTTGTGGTGGTAACATCATAGACAAGTAAAGATAATTAATGACAAGAAAATTGTTTGGAATAAATTCAAGTAGTTTCAATGTAAATTTTCATATCGACATTACTATGAAAAGAAAGTATATCATTTATGTGATTTCAAGCATACAAAAAACAGATTTAGAGTATGAAGCCTCAAAGACTTGAAGAAGAATTATGAAAGGACAAATATTGTAAAGTGAAAATAAGATTTCCAAAGGATTTAAGAGGACAAGAAGAAAAAATGGGAAAGAAGAAAGAAAGCATTTAGACCACCCTCCTTTATGAATCATCCAAACTAAATTCAATAAAGTCAACATGCTACTCAAAGTGGAGCAAAACCAACAAAGACCACTAGAAAAAAATAGGACACCCACTTAGTTGTTGGACTTGTCAAGACAAGTACATGTGTAAGAACTACCCACATCAAAACGAAAAAATGCAAGGCTTTCCACAATATTCAATATGTTCAGATCATGAATGATGTGGCATGCATGATCTCTAGTATTTACATTGCATTAGAAGACAACTAAAAAAATTATAAATCTTCCATGGTTGAATTTGCAAGTAAAAGTGCATGGAAATCAGTGTCAATTTTAATAAATCTTTAGCTAGTCACAATTATGTTACTCTAGACCCTACTAAGAATTGTTTTCTTAAGCAAACATAGTTTTTCATTAAAACTAGTTAAGTTAGCCACAGGAACCAAAAGGAAAGCAAGTGAGATGGTGGGTGTTGGATAGGCTCTCTACACATGTTGATATGAATGTTCCACCTTTAGGGCATACATTGTGCTTATGGGAATGCATTGGTTGGAACTCTATGATGCTAAGGTTGAATGCTACCATAGGAACCTTGACTTCTCAATGATGATGGGAACACAAGAATAGTGAATGGATATCCAAGACCGATTTCTATAAGAAAAACATCAATGGTACATGAGAAGAAGTGTTTTAGGAGAAAATGCTAGTTATTTGTAGTACATGTGATGGAGCCAACAAAACATGGACCAATTTTAAATGATTTTTTTAATTTTCCAAGAATTCAATGATATATTTTTGAATGAAATATATGGGTTTCATCCAAGAAGAGATAGATTTTTCAATTGACCTTGATCTTAAGGATGCACCCATGTCAAAATCTCCTTATAGGATGCAAACTCCAAAATTATTAGCGACGAAAATGCAATTATAAGAATTGTTGGATAGAAGATATAGTCACCCAAGATTTTCACCTTGGGAAGCACTATTGTTGTTTCTGTAAAGAAATGGGATGCTCAAGTCATGTATTGATTGAGTGGCATTGAATAAAGCACCATCAATAACAAGTGCCATCACCAAAAATTGATGAGTTGTTTGATCAAATGAGAGGAGCAAAAGCTTTTTTGAAGATTGATTTGAGACCAAGTTATGACCAAATCAAAATCAAGGATTAAGATATATATATGTAACGACATTCAAAACAAGATATGACCATTATGAATTTGTAGTAGTGCAATTCAATTTGAAAGAATCACCAATTACATGGCTCATGAATAGTGTCTTCAACAAATACTTAAGACAAATTTGTGTTTGTCTTTTTAGGTGACATTAATCTCTTCCGAGTCCAAAAAGGGGCAAGAAAAACACTTACGGTTAGTCTTACAAGGGTTGAGAGAACACAAGTTGTATACTAAGTTAAGCAAGTGTATTTTTTATCAAAAGCATATTTAGTGTCTGGGACACATTATTTCTAAGAAAGAGATATAAGGATCCAAAAAATATCGAATCCAATATGAATTGGATCACTCTAAGAAATGTAGATGTGGGATCTTTTATGGGTATTGTTTGTTGGGAATTACAAAAAATTATAGAGGGATTTTTAAAATTGCTTATCCAATCACATTACTTCATGAGAAAGGAAAAAAAATTCAATGTACAAAGCATTGTGAAGAGAGATTTCAATAGTTGATGAAACTCCTCACTAGTGCACCAATTCTGAAAATTGTTGATCCAAATAAACACTTTGTTGTGTGCACCAATGCATGCATTAGAGGGATTGGTGGGATGCTATGGGTCATGAATGCTAAAAAAGCATAAGAAAAATTATGATACACATGACTTGGATTTCGTTGCCACAATGCATGCGCTACAAACATAGAGACACTTCATGGTCAGCAAAGTTGAGTTAAAACCATACATGAAAAGATTTGAAATATTTGTTTGACCAACCACATTTAGATGTCATGCAAGCAAGATGGATGGAATTCCTTTGTGAATATGATTTCAAGATAAAAACATATAAAATGAAAGTCAAATAAAATTGTTGATGTACTCACTGAAAGAATGCATGTATTAGATGTTACTGTTTGTATTTAACTTCAAATAAAAATTGTTGAAGCGCTTATGACAAAGGAACGTTACTTGCAAGTGAAAAGGGGACTGTAGAAAGAGAGAACACAACAAAAATTTGAAGGTTATAAAAAAAGTGATTGTGAACTTCTCATCTATAAAAATAGAATGCATGTCCTTAACTCTTTAGGGTTGGGGAGAACCATATTGAATGAAATACATAGGGTACCATTTTCAAGGCATTCAAGCCCGTGGAAAACAATTTCAGTAGCAAGAAATAAATACTTCTAGTCTAGAATGAAGAAGGATGTAGCTGAGTACATTTCTAGATGCATAATGTATCAATAAGTCAAAGTTTTAAACAAACTCTCAATCATATTTTACAACATTTTCCACTCTAGAAGTGCAAATGGATAGTGATGATAAACTTTATCACTATATTACCAAGAACAGTTGACACTTGTCCATTTTATTTTAATATAATTTACACAACATATTTTTATTTTTTTATGAAATAGATCATCAAATTACATAACCTATCAAAAAAAAATTCCAACAAAAATACAAAGTTCATTTCAAATTTTTGAAAGTGTTTTTTATTCCAGCATTGTGCTTGAAAACGACTCTTCAAACATTATGCACCATTGTATTCTTCAAAAATTATGTACCATTGGATTCTCATAAAGACTTGACCTGGGCTTCCACTAAGAACTTTTACATCACAAAAGCAACCCTAACTTTTACATCACAAAAGCAACCCTGTCATAGAAACTTATTTACTTAACCTACCCCTAGCAAAATAGCATAATTCCAAAGGGTGAAATTCAAAGTATTACACAACCCAGTGCAGTAATGACGCCATTTACCAACTTATTTTTCCTGCATATATATCAATCTACTCAGGAATTGACGAAGACCAGATCAACCAAATGGAGACGCCATGTGTCTAGTGGTGTACCCCTTTCTAAATGCACAAAAACAGGGGCGTAAAAACTCTGCTCATATTTAATTCCATAGCTGGTGTGACACCTTGGCAGCAGACATGCCACGTCGAGACAAAGCCCCGAGAGATCCAATGCGATATCCTGGTCCAAGTGGCATTTTGATGCTTCATACAGAATCCCTCAACCTATGGTCCCTCCCCCCTATTAGCATTGATTTTGTTACCGACATGTAAGAGCATGTTTAAGTGCATGAACCCCTTCCACTGCCTATCGCATCGCAACCACCTTACAGCCCAACCTCCGCCACAAATCTATACCATTTCCACTTCTATCGCTTTTTACCACGCCCTTCTATCCCAAATCAATATTGTGCCCTAACTTCCTCTCCAAGCTGCTTAAGGGCCAAACTTCTACCCTCCCAACACCAACCCTATTTGTCACCTATTTGCTGTGTTCTGTGAGGGAGAGAGAGTGTAGTCTAAGCTATTTATCGTAGTTTAAAAGTTAAATGTTTTTTATTATTTTTCGTTATATATTTCGACCAATTTTATAAGAAATTCGATCAGAAATTGTTGAGATTGCAAATTTCAATAATTAAATTTTTATAAACAGAATAATTCAAAATTTTTTTAAAACACTGAATCTATTTATACATTCAAAAATACAATTTAAAAATTATAATTTCACTAACAATTATAAACTTAAATTCACTAAAATCTAAATTTTTTCTCACTTCCAACATTCATCCAGCCATCATACTTCTAATCAACAATCACCATTTGCAAATTATGCCCACTGCCCAAATCCTGATATAATCATAATCTTGGTTAAAGACTGCCATGTTCCATGCGGGACTCAGGGTTTTCTTTTGTTCAGGCGAGGTCGACTAAATTTGAGTATCTTTGACAGTTTTTAGCGTTTTTATGTAATGACTCAACACTGTTTCCAGAAATTTGCACCATACATTAATTTATTTGTCGAATGATTGTGTTTTAATTATGCAGCCAGCCAGTGACAAAGGTAATATCTCATCCATATCCACAATTGATATGGAGGTTTATTTGTCTGACAGTGGCAGTGAGATGAGGTTTATTTGTCTGACAGTGGCAGTGAGGAGTGGGGTTGATTTAAGGGAAATATTAATTACTATGCAGTGAATCAATTATTCAATTATTTACTTACTGCCTGTGCATTATGTCTGTTAAATGAATATTATCAAATGAACATGATGTATCAGTCAGTAATTTAAGGACATATGCATAAACAGTGAGTCAGCAGTGAGTCAATCTAACGGTTAGGATACACAGACAATGAACCAATGAACTAATGATTAACTTACTGTATAATGCTTAATATTTTTTAATTATCAAGTACTTATAAATCACCTTCATTGAATATTACTCAAACAATCACTCCAACATGTGGAAGTGAAAAGGATATCAACTAATTCCTAATAAACCATGAACACCAACAAACTAAAATATTCTATAGAATTTCTGGGTTAAAAAGGTTCTATTACATTAGCAGAAGCAGGGTAAGAGTCACTGGGATAGGTCAGCTCGAAGCAGGGTAAGAGTCACTGGGATAGGTCAGCTCAATATTTGGAGAGGTCCTATCCTATCAACGAGAAGAGTGTGCAGAAGAGAGAGCATTCTCTTCCACTTTATTTGTACTAAATATGATAATGAACCCATAAGCCAGTCCTTTGAAAGTTATTATCTTTTTGAGTTATATTATATAAAGACATTAGGACCCGCTTTAAAAATTGCAAAGCAATTAATCTTCTTGAATTGATCTTCAACCTTGAATTTAAGGTCGGGAACCTATACACTAGTGATTTATGCTAATAGGGTACTAAGTCCGCCCTTCCTTGCAACAGTGTACGATAATAAGACTCTCTTTCCTTCTAAACCAGCTGGAAAGAACTTTTACTGGTTCAAATATCGAGGCTAGTATTTCTATTATCTTGTTATTTCTCCCATCACTTAAATTTTCAACTGTGGACAAAAGAACAATAGTTAAAACAAGGATGTGTTTACAAGTGTGGACCAGTCAATAAAATCAAAAGGAAAGCTAAGTATTAGACATTTGACATTGACACCATGGGTACATCTACACTAAATAATCTGGGTTCTACTGTGTCCTCAGCAGCCTATTGTATTTGACATATGGTTCCTTTTCAATGAAACAACAGTGAATCTCATATAAGATACATTTCAATGAAATTTATGACCATTGGCATAGTACACGAAGAATGCTGCAACTGAAAAGAAATCCATCAGGAAAAACCTGGTAGAGGGAGTGGACATATTGTAATATTCTATACTTTATTTCAGAGAGTTTTCAGCCACAGTGTTTTAAGAAAAAGATCAGGCTTTGTCTCCAACTACTCAAACCAAATATCAAGGCAGAAGTTTTTACTGACACAATTTATATTAAAATCCATGGAGGAGACTCGTTACATCGAAAGGCGGTGATCCTTGTATGTCTTCTGATGCTTTGACATGCAAATTTGTGGTTATTGCCTTGCAAGTCATGCACACCACAGTCAGGCTCTATCTTCTGGCTGTTATTTCATCAGGATCATACCACATTACTTCCTCTGAAACTCCAGAGTTTCCCTTGGAAACATCAATCAACAATAAACCCTGCATCACGCAGACTAATTCAGTCAGTAAATCCACGACCAACTAGAGCTTCCTCGAAACGCCTGCATGAGTCAGTACGCATCTCAGTGCTTGTATCATCTTCATGGGCTGGATAATAATCCTCCCGCAATTGCACATCTCTTAGCTCTGGAATACGAACAAACATCATCATGAAATGTTCATGAGCAGTTCCATGAACAAAGAGTTTCCGAAGAGTTGCACACTCTGAAAGAAGACCTGCAGCAGGAAGTGAAAGCCCTCTCCGATTCATATCTTTATCCTGTGGAGGCCAGTAATTCAGTTCTGACAGACGTAGTTCTCGAAGACCATTGAGGTACCATCGTTCCCACAGGCTCAAGTCCATATTGCCCGCAGGAGCGCTCAATGCAAAACCTATTACCTCACCACAATTGAGCTCGAGCTTTGACAAAGAAGGATAGCATGCCAGTGAACTTAAACCACATGCACGCTCTCTTGGTTTGGGGCAGAGCCTACAATCCCCTTCAACTTGGATTGTAATCTCCTCGAGCACTGGGCATACTTTTAGACCCATTGCAGCAAGAGGTGATAACAGCTCTCCTACGGGAATCCACAGTGACAAGAATTTCAGATTTTTCCAGGTTGTAGACCTGATATGACTCCTCGAATCACTACAACTGTTTTGATTGGGGATCTCTGCGCAGTGTTTAGCAGCATTTAAGCTGTACATGCATTTCTTCTTGTATAACTGCTCATCTTCTATATTTGCTGAGGAGGTTCTTTTACTAGCTTCCCCTGTCATACCCCATATTTGAGATGAATTGCCCATCACTTCCATACTATAATTAATATCTGCTCCAAATTTCGGCCATTCTTGATGCTTATCATTTATCCCCAAAAAGTCCACAAATCCCATAGATGACAAATCCGAAACTGTGTCGGTATTGGAATAAAACTGTCGCTCCATCTGTGGAGCTTTTCCGTTAACATCCATACCTCTAAACATGACACTATCAGAAGGCACGTATCTGTCAAAACCATGGGAATTCGCTTCCTCATGTCCCTTGAAGAATTTTTCTCTTGGCAAACAGCCTCTTTCCTCGGAACTTTCTAAAGGCTCTGAGCATGAGCTTGCACTAAGGTTAAGATCTAGGCTCCAATTTGTCATCTGTACATCCGAAGGGCTTGAACCAAA
>JZKD02S1882749.1:42352-79398 GCA_000966675.3 Picea glauca | reverse complement strand
ATTTAGACGATCCAAAGTCAATTCCCATTCATTAGGAATCCTTCTGACACTTGCCATCGAGGCTCCTACTGTTTTGATTGCCAATGGCAGTCCCGAACATTTTTGTACAATACGTTGGGCAATGCTGGTTACGGTCGGACGCTGATCCTCGATAGGCGGAGGATTCCAACGCTGATCCTCGATTGGCGGAGTATTCCACTGGACACTCTCCGGTAAATTAGAATGAATACAGAACAATTTCCAGCTGTCCTCCTGTGACAAACATTTCATATGGTGGGTATGATCAGCATCAGCCCCCATGGTCTGTGCAACTTTATTATCTCGGGTGGTCACCACAACCTTATTTTTATTTTTGCTGTCTGATGGATGGTCCAACTGCAAGCCAATATGTGTCCAAACATGTCTGTCCCAGACGTCATCTAGAACAAATAAAGAACCCTTTTTTTCTAGATATTTATTCTTTTCTTGTAAATGTTTATTAATTCTGTCCCTGAGGTCCTCCTCGCTTAGTTCCGACAGCTTTTGATCGTCTGGAAGTTTTATCTGGCTCGACGTTGTAAGCAGCAGTTGTCGAACGACATATTTGGGTGAAACTGTCAACCAAACTAAATGGTCGAAATGGTCTCGGACCATTTGTCTATTGAACACATCTTGGACCAGATATGACTTGCCCATCCCCCCCATACCCACAACGGCAATGACTCTAAATCTGTCCTCCAATATCCATTTAGTGACTACACCCATGCTTTCTTCGATGCCCACAGAGTGGAATTGAGATCGAAGAGCATTGGATTTTCTCCTACTGTCTTCGACTGCCTGAGCACCAGCATTAGCATTGACGGACGTGAGATACTTGAGATATTTAGCACCCCCGTGTATTCTGGTGATTCTTTCCTTCAATGTCCTAATCTTACGGCCCATACTATAGCGCAAAAAAATTTCTTTCAGAAAATTAACCTTGCGATACTCACATTCCTCTACTATGTCCTCAGCATCGACGAGGAAATCCTGAAGTTCGTTCAGCCAATTGGTCATTGAACTGGAACGGGATGTCCTCTTTCCTCTCGCGTCGCTCAGCAGACAATTAATCGAATTAACCTCATTGCAAATAAATTCAAAATCATCTTTGAAACTAATAACCAGCCATACCTCTTGGAATAGCTTTTCAGTTAGCATAGAAGACAATTTTTCTGTAAGCTCGCTAACAACAAGGTGTTCCATCTTTGCTCCGATTACAATCCACACTTGCAATAGCTCCTCGGACACAGGTACACAGCCACGCACTCACGTCACGTATTCAGAATCAAGTCCCATTTAATGTAAACTGGTGAACTTATAACATTCGGGTCTGTCGTTACTTACACTCTTTACACGAATGATGGATAGCTCTCGTGCAATGACAGTAAGGAATAAGTGTGGAAGGTAAAGCTAAAAGCATTTCGGCTTTAACTTTATTTCTTCCCTCAACTATTGCCGATGCCGAATCTTGTAACAATGATTTCCATTCTAGAAACAGCCTTAAGAAAATGTTAAGCTTGTCTGTCATTTTTTTTCCTGGTCCATTTCGTTTTTGGGTCCAAAACAGCCTTAAGAAAAAGTTAAGTTTGTGTGTCATTATTTCTTTTCCTTGTCCATGAACTTTGAAAAAATAGGGAAAATTAAACACCATGCCATTCGCTCACAGTCTTTTCATCCTATCCTTTTGATGATAAATAATGTATATACAACCGACGGGATAGACCAGACAGTGAGCTAATCGGTACATAATACGATATTTCCAAAAAAATAAAATAAAGAGATTAGATACATTTCCATGTGGCGTCCAGTTTGACTCTTTGACCTCAAAAATGTTTGAGATAATGCTTACCACTGTTGTGATTGTGAGTTTCAATTATGATTGCTGTAACTGTGAGTTTCAACTATCACTGTTGTAACTGTGAGTTTCTAAGTTTACTATTTTTAGCTAATCAGATCCACTTTCTTAGGATGTAGATTGCTAGGAGTCAGTGATCTGCATGCTATATATGTAACCTTCATTTGTCTATTAAGTAATACATTCTATTATTGTGTGTTAATCTTGTGCAATGGCTTTTCTCTCGATTTCTAAGTAAAAAGTGATATTGATGGGCGTTTTGATGGGAGTTGGTTAAACGTTTTAATTTCGGATTTTTTTGTCGGAATTCAGCTAAGTTAATTTGGACAAAATCGTTATTTTCTATTATTTAAAATGCATTTCTGAATACATAAATGGATCGTCTATTGTAAAACCCACATTCGGATTATACAAACTTAGCCACTCAAATCTGCAGATCCAACCAGTGATCACCCAATTTCAAAAGTTGATACAACCAAAAGGTAGAATGTTTAGACTACTACATATAGATTAGGTACATTTCTTATTCTACACTAATGATGGCCTCTAGTCTGACTATATAAATGGATTCCATCTTACTGAAAAACCCTTAGGGCACTAGGATTATACAAATTTAGCCACTCAAATCTGCATATCCAACCATTCATCACTGAATGAGCAAAATCAAACCAAAAAACCCAAAATATCAAAAATTTAGACTACTACTTTTCTATTTAATGAACAATACCAGCGACATTCATCAATATGAAACTATAATATTAAGATATATTAGAACTTAAAGGTAATATTAATATATTATTAGTTTATAAAAAAAATTAATAAAATAAATAAATCAAAATTTTTATTATAATAAATGTTTTTTATATTTTTATAAAAATATAATTTATTTAAAAATTCATATTAAATCATAATTAAAAAATTCTTTTTTTCTTGGAAAATATTATCTTTTTATTTGAATTTTTAGTGTTTTTATTAGAATAATATGAAATGTATAAATAGAATTAAAAAGAGACCTTAGGTAAAGATCTTAGAATGAGTGGGTCTAATGGTTAAGAACATGTGTTTCCTCTTAAGAGGTCACAGGTTCAAATCCAGAGGGGGGTAGGGTATGTATACCTTTGTAGACTTTACCAATCAAATCATTGAGCGGAGGGGGATCCCTTGTCCCACAAACAAGGGGGTCTCATACATCAATTTGGTGTGTTGGCTTAGCCGTGGCCTTAAAAATAGATTATTGTTATTAATAAATTTTTAAAAAAATCTTATGTAAATAAAAGTGATATTAAATCATCTTTCCCGTCAAGGAAAAAGTTTCTAAGCATCTTCTATTTTAATATAAAGAAAAGTGACATTAGATCATCCTTCCCCTATAAAAAAAGGTTTAATGAGCATCTTCTATTTTAGAATTTTTAATTAAATGCTATGATATGATAAAACATCTTTTTATATAATCTTCCAGTGTGATTTGATTTAAAATATTAACTCTACATCATAATTTTAAGTTGTAATAGAAAAGTGATATTGTATATTTGTATTAAAAGAAATTATTATTATTATTATTATTATTATAAATTTAGTTTAAGAAATTAATATTAAATTATATTTTAAAAGTATATTATAAGTATATATTTTACCTAAATCTATACTAATTTTGAATTTTTTATTTTATTAATTTTAATGAAAAAAATAATAATAAATATTTTTTGATGAAAAAATATTAATATTTAAAAAATTTAAGATTTAAAAATAGTATGTTTAGAGTAATTTTTATAATTGTATTAAAAAATTATTATTGTATTAAAAAAATAATAGATATGTACTTAAAAATATGTTTAGACTACTCTCTTATATTTGTATTAAAAAATAAGAGATATATCTATGGTGTGCTTATATTTCAATGTTAAAAAAATAAGAGATATATCTATGGTGTGCTTATAGTTCAATGTTATTGTAGTGTAAAAAGTAAGAGATATATGTATGGTGTGCTTATAGTTCGATGTTATTGGTGTAATAAGTATTTTTTTTAAAGTATAATTTAGGAGAAGCCCATACTCATTCACATTATAAGTTTTATTTCATTATTTTTAATAAAAATAAAAGTTAAGGTAATGTTATTGTTGTGTAATAAGTATTCTCTTAAGTATAATTTAGGAGAAGCCTATAATGATTTAAATTATAATTTTTATTTTATTATTTTTAATGAAAATAAAACTTAAGGTAATGTTATTGTTGTGTAATAAGTATTTCTTTAAGTATAACTTAGGAGAAGTTCATAATGATTGAGATTATAAGTTTCATTTTATTATTTTTAATAAAAATAAAAGTGAAGGTAATATATATAGTTAGATATTTAATATTTTATTATTATGGTATTTTATAATATGTAAATGAGTCAAATCACACCACCTTCTCACATTGGTAACTGAGAAAATCAATAGATCGGAAACCCTAGGCGTTGTTGCTAGCTTCACAGTCCTCCTCCAGCATGCTCTTGATGGCTTCGCTGGCTGATCTCGTCGCAGGAAGGGCTACTTCCTTGGATTCACCTTCTCTCCAAGTTGATGGCTTGTCCTTCCCTCCTCTGCGCAAGACCATCTCGCAACCTCCTCGAGGCCCCCCTGCTCAGCAAATCCTTGTCAGCTACTCATATTCTCCTCTGCCCCTCCGATGTTTCCCTGTGGTTTTTCCCTCGCAGAAACAAGGTGGCTCGCTAAGCTCTCCCCGCAGGTTGCCTCTGCATGAGGACGGATCTTCCCTCCCGCCCTCACCTGGTGCTCGCGCAGATTCTTCTCCGGTTGTGGCCCTCGCTGCTGCCAAGTCGTTCGTAGTTTCAGGATCCCTTCCAGGGCTTGTGGTGCTAGAGGCCCTTGCCCCCCTCGTTCCAGTCACTCAAGGTTCTTTTGACGACGTGGGTCGCTACAGTTCTAATGCTATTGTTTGCAGGTGCAACGGTCTGTGGCCTCGTCTAGTAGATTTGCGTACTTATATCTCTACCGAATGGATCCCCTTGCTATTGGAGGAAGCCCTTGTTTGCTCGTGTGCAAAAGGGTTTGTTATCGTGGTTTTTACTTTTATAGAAGACATGGATCATATATTCAGTACTAGCCCATGTTTCTGGGGCAGGTTAGGCCTCTCCATGCAGCCATGGACCCCCTCCTTTGACGCCTCCTCCTCTACTATTCATTCAACCCCGGTTTGGGTGAGGCTCCCAAATATGCCTCTTCACCTTTGGGGCCTAGCCTCTTTGCAATCCATTGGGAATGCCCTTGGAAATTTTCAGAGCATAAGCTCAAAAACAAAGTCTGCCTTCACCACCTTTGCCCGGATCTGCGTGGAGATGGATTTTTCAAAAGGATTCCCAGCAGAAATTATCTTGCAAAGTAAGGACTTTTCACGAACTCAGCCTGTAGATTAATAACATGTAAATTTCATATGTAGAGCATGTTTTGAAACAGGACATTTAGCTATCAAATGCAAAAAACTTCCGGAAAAACATAAAGCTGTGAAATCTCACCAGAAATCCACCAGATGGGATGGTGCAAAGTTGGTTTATCGTCATATATCGAAGGAATTACCCACAGAATATACACCTGAAGGGAAAAGTAGTGAGCCAGATCAACCAATTGTTCCTCCTCTGGAACAGGAATGAGTTATGTCTTCACAACCACCTTCTTCTCAAAGTTGGATCAACCAAGCAAAGGGAGAGGATTAGCAATCTAAGGATTGGACGAAAGTGGTAAAAAAGAAAAAGCCCTCTCATACAAGGTAACCAGTGTAAACACACAGTCAAACCGGTTTTCTGAAATAAAGATAAGTTTCGGGCTCAGAATGTTAGCTCAGGAAATTTGAGTCTCTTTCATTGTTTAGACTCTGAGAAAAGTATAGACTTAAGACGTTGGTTTTCGACAATATGTACAAGTTGTGGACCTGAATTTTGTAGATTTTAATACAATTCACCCATTCTTGTTTATATATATATATATATATATATATATATATATATATATAATAGTTAGATAGAATTTGTTTTATAATTTAAAAAAAAATAAAAATTACCTTAAAAAGTTTTAAAATAACATGTTTAGAGTACTCTTTTGTAATTCTATTAAACAAAGTAAGAGATATATGTTTATTAAATAAATCAATATGAATAGTGTGTTTATTGTTTAATGTTGTTAGAAAAAAATGTTGTAATCTAAATGTTTTAAGTTTTGATATATTTGCTTCAAATTTGAAGATAAATTGTTGAATATACAGATTTGAGGTTTTTAAAAAAATTATGATTTCATGTAGATTTATGTACAACACCAAAACAATACACTTTAAAAAATTTAAAATAACATATTTAGAGTAATCTTTATAAATGTATTAAAAAAGTAAAGTAAGAGATATATGTTTATTGTACAATTGATTATGGATGGTGTTTTCATTGTTCAATGTTGTTGTTTTGCAGTAAGTATTTTTTTGTGAAGTATAACTTAGGAGAAATCCGAAATGATTTAGATGGTAAGTTTTATTTAGTTATTTTTAATAGCATATTTAGAGTAATCTTTATAAATGTATTAAAAAAAGTAAAGTAAGAGATATATGTTTATTATACAATTGATTATGGATGGTGTTTTTATTGTTCAATGTTGTTGTTTTGTAGTAAGTATTTTTTTGTGAAGTATAATTTAGGAGAAATCCAAAATGATTTAGATGGTAAGTTTTATTTAGTTATTTTTAATAAAAATGGTAGTTATATATATACATTTAGATAAAAATATATATTAATATTAAATAAAATATAAAAGTTAATGGAAAAATACACTTTAAAATTTTAAAAAACATCTTTAGAGAACTCTTTTATAATTGTATAAAAAAAATAAGAGATATATGTTTATTATACAATTCAATATGGATATGGATATTGTGTTTATAGTTCAATGTATAAATGTATAGTATGTGTAATAAATTAAAACGATGTGTAATGTAAGATATGTTTACAAATTAAATGTAAAAAAAAAAAAAAAATTATGATGATGATAATGATGATGGTGTGTAATAAATTAAAATGATGTGTAATGTAAAATATGAATTTTTTTTTATGATGATTGTACAGCCTGAGTGGGCCTAATGGTTAAGAACATGTGTTTCCTCTTAAGAGGTCACAGGTTCAAATCTAGAGGGGGGTAGGGTATGTATACCTTCGTAGACTTTACCAGTCAAATTTTATTCTTATTCTTATTCTTATTTAAATTTTATTCTTATGCTAGACAAAATTAAAGATAAGCTTTCCTAAATCTTCATAATTTTGATGAGATAAAATGTGAGGAAGATCATAATTGTTGCAAATATTTTGAAATTGAGATCTAACATGGGAGTATGCAATTAATTTTAGGAGAAAGTAATTTTCATCCTCCACCTTCTTAGTATCACAAAAATGACATATTCTTCCATCCCACGGGGTTTAGTGAATTGTCCAATTATCTATTTCACTCTCGAGGTCATGAGAATTTTTTCTTATTTGAATAGCGATCGTGATTTTAACAAAAAGATATTTTTGATCTTTTAGACTAGAGTTAGTGACCCGTTTATAATATCTTAATTTTCTCTTATCCTCTAATTGTTTATCATACCACAATTTCTCCTTCAATTTAGATGCAATAGTATTTTTAATGGTATCAATATTCTACATAATGACCTCCTCCTATATTCACCAATGATTTAGCCAAGAATTTACATCTTTATGCCAATCCCTCCTGAATCGCAAGTTTCTTTACATGGAGTTTGAATTAATCTTAAGAAGTCTCTTGTCTTTCATGTTAGTTATATTGTGCTTGTACATTATATACCCATACTCTCAAGTGATGAAATACTAACCTCTACAAGGAGGATATGATAAGGAATATTGTTTTAATTCTAAGATCATAAATTATAAAATGAATTTGGATTTTTTTAATCCTTCTCCATGACTCTCTATAGATTTTGCAACCCCAAACTTCCCATCCATATAAGGTAACATATGTGGCGAGAGTCAAATATCAGTTTTTTTTTCTTCCAGAATAGAAGTCCATTGATTTACAATGGTTTTCAAGACCAAAATATGATTTCCACCCTCCATTAATTCTTTTCTAAATGTTATATTCCCATTTAAGCTTCTATAAAGGTCAACTCCAATATATGTGTATGTGGCTCTTTCCTCTAAGTTTTCAAATTGTCATACACAAAATTAGTGTTAGATTGGGTGTGTCTGTGTGTACAATTTTGTGTATGAAAATTCCACAACTTAGATTGTGAGTCACTAGACAATCACAAAGTCTAATAACACTTTCACATGAGTTTTTATCGTTATCTATCGATCAAGTCTTGTCATTATCCACTCATGAGTTGTTAGTGAGTGTAACACTCAAAATCAAGATGTGTCATTTAAAAAACAAAAATATCAATAAACATATCTACTTAGTTAATTTAAGAAATAGAACATGCCAACAAACATTGTGCTCAAGTGATAGAAATTTTTTCTATAACATCCTTCACAACCACTCTTGGGTAATAAGGGATAGAATTATTATGCAAATGTAGATTTCAAATGGATTATAATAATTTACTCATTTAGAATGTAATATGGATTATATCAAGTCATCACCTAAGCTTCATCAACTTGGTACAAGGTTGCACAAAGTTGTGCAATAAATTTTGTCAACTTTGTAAAAGATTGTGCAATAATAAGTTTTGTAACATCTGATAAATTGACAATGTGCAATTGAATCTTAAAATGAATTGGTGTGGTGTTGCATCAATCTGTCTCTGCGTATATTTTGACATGGTATCAGAGTGAGTATGGACCTCACTCCATCACTGGAGGGACCAAGGACCCATGGATATGGAAGTCTCTCTCATTGAGAGAAGAGAAATCGATGTTGGAACTATCACTTCATAGTAGAGGAAGAGAAAAAAAGACCTCAAGTTGGCCAATCGTGAGTTCTTAGCACTAAATTTTTTTAAAATAAGTGCCATCGTTCTGATCACTCTCACTGCTAAGGGAGAGAACACAGTCGTTGTTGTTCGTAGAGGGTAGATCTGTGAGGAAATTGTTGTGGTATTTTGTTTACTGCTGTGTTAATAATGATTAAAAGGAGTCGTTGGGAATCTATGTGAGAAGGTCTAGTCTGAGCCCTAATTTAAAATATGATTAGTGGCACAGATCTGTCATCCAAAGGAGCACAGATCAACCAAGACTGTAGTTAATGGAAGTGAGTGACAACATTTGAGTCGTTCGTTCAGTTTGTGAGGAGCCGCTAAGACTGATTTGTAAGGGGAAGACCTACAAAGTCGCGAAGAAACCCTAATTAAAAGAGGAGTTTGTGGAGGCGTTGCTTGGTAATTGGAGAAATCTATAAATCGACAATTTGATGAAGATAGGCTACGTGTGGTTTATTTTAATTTTTAAAGATGAAGTAAGATTTATTTTTGTCATTTCATAAAGAATAGACCATGGCATCTAAATTTTTGGGGGAATAGTTCAAAGTTGATGTAAAATGGTTGTTATCGCAAATATTGATATATTGGAGCAGTTAGAAATGTTTTATTTATTTTTAAAAGAACTGTTGTGGAGATTGACGAGTCATTGGAGATTGTTTTTTAAATGTGAGTGGAGTTTTTAAAACTCTTTATGCAAATTTGAATATATTTCGGATGGAGAAGAAATATACGTATTAATCCATTTAAATAGAAATCAAATTGATATTTGATGGAGGGTTTATGCGATGAAGATGGAGATGATTTGTATGTGAATGACTCCAGAAAAGTAAGCCGAAGAAGAGTGAGGGTGTGCTTTGAAACGTCCATTAAAAGCTTCAACGTGGGTTTTTTGTATGCATGGAATTGGATGACACCCGTTCACTGAATTATGAGAAGTCATGCAGAAACGATGAAGCCATGAAAAAACAGTGAAACCGTGAAGAAACGATGAAACTGTTAAGAAATGGTGAAAAGAAAAGCATTGAAAAGGGTGAAGGAGGAGCATATTCCAGCCAGATATGGAAGATCGAGGCTTCCAAGAAGAAGAAGTCATAGGTAATTAAGACTTCCAAGGAAAATAAGACACAGGTAAAATCCTGCCGCAAGTAAAATCCTCTTCAGAGTTGAGGATCCTTGAGAGACAGAAGATTGAGGCTTCTAGGAAAAATAAGTTGCAGGCTTCCAAGGAAAAGAAGTTGCAATTAAAAGCCTCTTCATAGTTGAAGAGCCTCTTCTATTGTTGAAGAGAAAGTATTGCCTCTTCTATTTTTAAAGAGCAGGTATCATTGATGCTGAGCCATTTTGTGGACAACGTTTCAACATTATTGAGCAGTAAGTATTTTGGCATGGAGAAAAACTCACCCTGAGAAAGAAAGGATCGGATGAGAAGCTTCGAACATTGGAGGAGAAGCCGAGAAGCCATGAATAAGGAAGATACAAAGATAGGTGTAAGAGACATAGAGAGAGGCATTAATGCAACATAAATTTTGGTTTTAATGCAACATAAATTTTGGTTTTTCAGTTGGTTAAATTTTGGTCTTTTTTTAGTCATCAAAAAATATAAGAAGAATGGAAATTTTGTAATTTGAGGGGTGAATGTTTGGTTGTTTACAGTTAAAGGAGTTGGTAAACCTCCGTAACATATTTTTAACCATATTTGCAACTATACATTTAATATTAGTATACAAAAGAAATCAATGTGGTGTGGTGTTGCATCAATCTGTCTCTGTGTATATTTTGACATGGTATCAGAGTGGGTCTCGGCCTCACTCCATCACTGGAGGGTTGTAACACACCCACGATGGGGAGAAAATAAAAATAAAATGTCTTCTTTACAGGAACAGATCCTTTCCCTCTACGATTCCTAATTTGGGAAGTTTAGGACTCAGCCAAACCCTCCGATCAAGGTTCTTAGATTCTCTAAGTCAAAAAAAACTTTGAGAGCTTGATAGTCTCACCTCTTAATCAAACACAGGCCCTTACGGCTTCTGGTGCAGGTCTATGATACTCGTGACCTTCTCTTTCGTGCTTTAGAGAAGTCTCAGAGTTGTTGTTAGCCCCTTTTCTCTTGGCCCCTCCTCGGATGTGACCTTGGGATATGACCTCATGCAAATACACAATTGCGGGTGTGGCCAAAGGCGGTTTTAAACCAATCTACTTTTCGGCCCGCAATTCTCCTCGAGCCTCCATGTGTCCTTTCTCCAAAACCAGGATTTGGATTGCGGCCCACCTTCAACATTTTAAAGTCTGTGCACCTCCAATCCCTGCAATGCTACAGGATCATCGATCTCCCGACCTTGATGGTACTATCTGAACCGACAGTTCAGATCTGCCCTTTTCAAATCCACGGACTAGATCTACCCCTCCTAAATCAATAGATGTGATCTCCTTCATGATTACGGACTTCAGACTTTTCAAATATCAAACCCTGCTTTCTTCCATACATCAATCTTCCGGAGTTGACGATCTACATACACTTGTCCTCCTAAATCAACGACCCTCTTCTACTTCAGGTGTTTGACATTTCAACTAGATTCAACGGTCATGTGGCCCTCTTCTCGATCAATGGTCGAGATCTCCTTCAGGTCTCTGGACTTCTGACATCTCAAATCTCAAACTTCACCCTTTTTCCCAATGGCTTTTATGCGAAGGCTATAATCCACTGACGTGTGTCCACTTGATCTAACGATCAAGGATTACTTCGGGTCTTTACCCGGAGTCCATAGATTTTTGCCAGCTGTCCTCTAGATCTGATGATCGAGGATTGCTTCGGGTCTTTACCTAGAGTTCACATATTTATGCCATGTCTCCTCTAGATATGATGACTATGAATTACTTCAAGACTTTACCCAGAGTCCATATATGCATGCCACATCCCTTCTTAATCTGATAGTTATGAATTACTTCGGGAATTTATACGGAGTCCAAAGATTCACTCCACATCCCTTCTTAATCTGACAGCTATGAATTACTTCGGGACTTTATCCGGAGTTTAGAGATTCACACCACGTCCCTTCTGGGTCAGATGATCTAGATTCACTTCGAATGATCCGATGCTTAAGATTGACTTCGGACGATCTGACGACTGAGATTTAATTCAGATGATCCAACGATTGATATTTTCATCGTCTCTCCATCTCTTCATGCTTCGGGAGTCTCAAATATCAACTAAAAAAACTTTCACATATTTCCCCAGAGTCCACGATCTGTTTCCTCGTGTCCCTATGGATCTAGCGGTCCATATTCACTTCAGTTCTTCGGGGTTCGGGAATCTCAACTTTCAACAGAAAACCCTCGAACAGATTCCTCTAGAGTCTACGATTCGTCGCCACGTATCCCTCTGGATCTGGCAATCTAGATTCACCTCCTGGTGATGGACGATCTCAAATTACCTCGACTATTTCACCTCCTCCTGGTCCATGAACTTACGGAGTTATGGATCTTATGCCACCTATCCTCCTTGATGATGGACAATCCCAAAATACTTCGAGACTTCGGAACTTTGGTAATTTTTCTTCCCCTGAGTGTCCAAAGTGCTAAGGTTCATGCACCTTGCTTAGATCAGATGGTTGTCGATCCTCGATGTTGTGATCCAACAACCATTATTGCTCCTCCTCCTAAGTTTCTGACTTACTCTGACTTAGAATATTTCCTAAGTGCTTGAAGGATTCAACCTTTTCTCCTCCTATGTTCCCGTCTCCTAGATTTCGTCTGCACTCCTGAAAGTGCTATCTCTTTTGAGCTTGATCTCCTTGAAGATTTTGTCATCCCATGCGCTCCTTGCGTTTCAGGGATCATGTCAAAATTAGATCGAAGGTCAATGGCGATCGACGGTTCACATAAATTGTGGGGCCCCAACATGCGTTCTCTTTACCAGAGAGTTCAACCTCCGCAATTTGGAAAGCACTCACTCAATTCTCGTCTAACCGGGATCATTGATCTTCTAGCTCATTGAGATCAACGACAAGGGTGAATTGCAGGATGTGAAATAGTGTGTTCGCTATTTTCACCTTCGCACTCCGCAGTGATTCCCCACCCTTGATCTTCGTACATAGATCAACGATTCATAACAATTGTGGGGTTCAACTTGACTATCGTGCAATTTGACATCTCAGAGCCTCGAACTCCAAGGTTCCTATACCTAGGTCACGTGGATCTTCATATAACTCTTGGGCTATAATCCCCACACTTAGTTGGGTTTTTGGTGAAGGGAATAGGCACAAATTCATAGTCTCCTAGACTATTGGTCTGAAGGGAACACCTTCCCAACTCATAGAGATTTAATCTCTGAATCAAGGAAAAGTAACTTGTGAGGTTACCAAAATGGTAGCTATGTCGAGAGGCTTGCTCTGACTCCGGAAAGGTGATGTAAATTCCTGGGGAAAGTGCCTTCGAGTGATTAAACTTGGGCGTATGGAAATTCAAGTAGAAATATAGGTTCTCAAGGGAACGAATGCATGCTCATAACTTAATCATTTAATATAGAGAAAGAACCCTTTATAGACATGTAAATACTCGTATGCATCCATTATTTACAATTTAAAGCATAAGGAAAGAAAACACTGATCATAACCATAGAGTGTGATCTGAATGATGAAAGGGGTGCTCGTTTCCACCCAACCATAGGCTCAGTCATTCCTAATGGATTTATCACTTGCCACCCCCGAGCTTAAACCATGATGCTTTGAGATTTAATCTCTTACTTCGAGCTCAACGAAAGTTAGGGACGAAGGTTAATCTCCTTCTCCCAATATAGAATTAGATAAGTACGAAGTTTACTCTCATTCTTCGACCTCAATCTCTATTTTATGTGATCACAACTCATTGTTCCTCTTTCAGTCCTTCCTCGGACCCGAGAGTTTTCGCTCTCGTCTCTGCATTTTTCCCCGTAGGTCTTCCTCTGCCCACCACACTTCCTTTCTTGCCTTCCTCAACAAGGTTGTGTGTGGCTCAAATTCCCAGTCAGTGGTCAAGTCTGGAAGCCTTACGAATGGGCAGTCTGCCCCATCCCCTCATTAACTCTTGAAGAGGTCTTCCCACCTAACAGCTCAACTGTAATTCATTCTTGGGTCAGAGGGTTGTTATGATCTAAGAAATTAATTCCAACATGGTACTGGTTTGGTGGAGGTTAACGCAACCATTCCGGATCCCCTCCACCACCTTTCATAGCATTCATGTTTTTCTCTTAGTACATCCCCTCTTTCAGCATTCATGGAGAATGTAACCATTTTCTATTAAAATAAGAGAATTTACATTCATCGACCTTTTGTACAAAGGTCCATCAAATCAAACATTCACACTTTTAGGTTTTCCATAGTTCCTTGGCCAATATAGTTATATTTACATACTGGGGGAAACATGGTGTTACAATTCCCTCCCCCTTAAAGCAACATCGTCCTCGATTTTTCTATCTGTCAACATGACATGTATGTACAGGAGTAAACAAAATCGGATATGCATGTCTCATGGCATCCTCCATTTCCCACGTAGCCTCATATGGGCCAAATTGTTTCCAATGCACCTTGACCTATGAAATGGTTCGGTTCCTGAGTGAGGTTTCCTTCCTATCTAATATGCATTGGGGTTCTGGTAGGAATTCTTCCTCTAGCT
Organism: Picea glauca; assembly: GCA_000966675.3. Lineage (NCBI taxonomy): Eukaryota > Viridiplantae > Streptophyta > Pinopsida > Pinales > Pinaceae > Picea > Picea glauca. Next base: position 64,913 of record JZKD02S1882749.1, on the reverse strand, counting down.
CCACCTAGATCACAGACAAGTCAATTATATGATTAACATCATGTACATATTTATTCAATAATGAAACATGAAAAACATTATGTGACTTTATAGTGGGAGGAAGTGCTAGCCTATATGCACCAGGTCCCACTCTATCTAACACTTCAAAGGGTCCACAATACCGAGGTGCCAATTTGGCACATGCTCCCATTCTCAAGGAACTCTTCCTGGGTCTAACTCTTAGATAGACATGGTCTCCGGTCTTGAACTCTCTGGGAGTTCTCTTTCCATCGATGTAACTTTTCTGTCTATCCTGAGCAATCTTCAGATTTTTTCTTATCTAAACCACTTGTTGTTCCATTTCTTTCAGCATGTCGGGTCCGATTGTAATTACGTCCACTAGGTTACTCTAGCTGATTGGAATCTTGCACTATCTACCATAGAGGGCTTCAAAAGCGCTCATCTTCAAGGATTCCTGATAACCGTTGTTGTAGGCAAACTCTACCAATGGTAGGTAGTCTTCCCACTTCCTAGGCCAATGCACTACATGCATCCTTAGCATGTCTTGTACGATTTGGTTCACTCTTTCTGTTTGTCCATCAGTTTGAGGGTGATAAGCCGTGTTGAACAACAATTTTGTCTCAAAACCATCCATTAGGGATTTCCAAAAGCTTGAAGTGAATTTGATATCTTGGTCAGATACAATTTCCTTGGGCATGCCGTGCAGTCTAAATATCTCCTTCATGAAGATGTTGGCAATATATATGGCCTTGCAAGTTGATTTGAAAGGAACAAAATGAGCAGACTTACTCAGTTTGTCCACCACAACCATGATGGCATCATTTTGATTGGTCGACTTTGGTAATCCAGTGATGAAGTCCATGGAGATGGTTTCCCATTTCCATTCTAGGATCGGTAGGGGCTGTAACAACCCTGTTAGATGTCGATGTTCTGCCTTAACTTGTTGGAATTCTAGGCACTTAGCTATATAGTTAGCTATGTCTTTCTTCAATCCGAGCCAATAGAATTGTTTCCTAGTGGCCGTGACCATTTTCTGATATCCTAGGTGACCGGTATATGGTCTCTTATGTAGTTAATCCATTATGAACCTATTCAATTCGTCACAGTTTGGAACATACAATATTTTTCGGTAAGTCAGCAGGCCTTCTTCGAGCATCTGGTAGCCTTCATATTTTATCCCTGTAGGCTCTTTCCTTATGTATGAGGTCACGGTCTTGAATAATGCATCTGTTTCTTGTGCATTTCTAACTCTTTCCCTCACATATGTTTCACAAGTGCTTACCGCTGCCAGATGAATCATTTTTATACTTCTGCTAAGGGCATCGTCCACCCTATTTTCCTTTCCTTTGATGTGTTTTATTTCGAAATCAAACTCACTAAGGAGAGCCATCCACCTAGCTTGCCCAACATTGAGTTAGTGGTTGATCAAACATGTATCTCAATCCACAATGGTCTGTCATAAGCACAAATATCCTACCCAGGAGGTAGTGCCTCCACATTTTTAAAGCATGTACTATGGAAGCCAACTCTAGGTCATGGGTCACATAATTGATCTCATGCTCATTTAATTTCCTGGACGCGTAGAAAATTACACATCCCTCTTGCATAAGGAAACCTCCGAGTCCTTCCTTCCAGGCATCTGTACACACGACGAAATTATTATCTGGGTCTGCAATATTTAGCAAGGGTGCATGGGTCAGGAGGTATTTCAGTTACTGAAATCTTTCTTCACATTTTGTTGTCCAAATGAATTTAATCCCCTTTTTCTGAAGGGTAGTGGTTAGACAGCCAATCTTGGAAAACCATTTTATGAACCTTCTATAGTATCTTGCTAAGCCCATGAATGACCTAATATCGGATACATCCTTCGGGGTAGGCCATTCCATAATAGATCTGATCTTGTTGGGGTCTACTGCCACCCTTTCCTTAGATATGACATGGCCTAAGTAATGGACATGCTTCTGAAATAAATCGCACTTGCTAAACTTAGCATAGAAATGATGCTCTCTTAGTACTTGAAGTACGAGTCTAAGATATTCTTCATGCTCCTCCCTGTTCTTGGAGTAGATTAGGATATAATCAATTATAACCAATACAAATTTTTCCAGGAATTTGCTGAGTACATTATTCATCAAGCACATAAAAGTGGTGGGGGTATTGGTTAACCCAAATGGCACCACCAAGAATTCATAGTGACCATACCTCGTCCTGAAGGTTGTTTTGTGGATGTATTCATCCTTAATCTAGACTTGGTGGTATCCATGCCTTAAGTCAATATTCAAGAATATGGAAGCACCTCCCAGTTGGTTGAATAGGTCATCGATTCTTGGTAAGGGGTAATTGTTCTTTATGGTTGTCTTATTGAGTTGTCTATAATCTATGCACAGTCATAGTGTGCCATCTTTCTTTTTCACAAACAAGATGGGTGCTCCCCATGGAGATACACTGGTTCAGATGTAGCCTTTGTCCATCATCTCCTTTAGTTGTATCTTGAGCTCAACCAACTATGACGTGCTTATTCTATATGGTGTTCTAGATGTTGGTACTGCTCTTGTAAGTTCTATCAAGAAGTCAATATCCCTTCTCAGAGGTAGACCTGGTACCTCTTCTGGGAACATGTCCTTGTATTCTCGTAATATGGGGTGGTCCTCTAGGTTTGGCTTGTCATTCTCAACAGATTCCAGTACCCAGATGGCATATAAGGAACACCCCTTTCTGCAATACTTTTTCATTTGAAGGGATGATATTTGTCTCACTAAGACATGCTTCTGAATCCCTTGGAGGGTCATTTTTCTCCCTTCCTCATTTACACATTATAACGTTTTATGATAACAGTCCAATTTAGTTTTATAAGCAGCCAACCAATCCATACCAATCAACAAGTCATAAGATCCTAGGGGAATTATGTTAAGGGTCGCTCGGGTGGGCAATCCACCCATGATGAATTGACAGGCGGGTATGACCTCTTCCACCTTTCTTTTGTTCCCAGTGGATAATTGCACCAACCATGGTTTAACATGTCTAATTGGTTGCAATTTACACTTATCAATAGTCTGAGGGGCCACCCAACTCAAATCAGAACCTAGGTCAATTAAAATAGAAACTATATGGTTGGAGATCATACCTTCCAACTCCACTACTGAAGCTTGGTGGTCGGCTTGATTATTGTGCAAGGCTGCGTAGATTTGTGGCATGCTCCTAGCCACATCATCGACAGTGATAGCTTATTGGATATTGTATACTTTCTTACTGTCATGTTGTCTGTGTGGGTAGTCCCTCAATTGATGGTCTTCTCCACAACCCCAACATTTTAAGGGTTCCTTCTTTAGGTTATCGATCTTTTCTGGGATTGTCTTAAAAGGTTTATTTCCACTTTGAGAGGGGAAATTTTGCTGATATACACTTCTAGTAGGAAGGATCCTTCTAGAATATTTTCCATAGTTCTTAAATCTTGAGGATTTAAGCCCCTTCTTCTGGAATACCGAACTACTCCTCTTCTTCCAATCCTCATGAGGTCTTGTCTTAATCCCAAACTTTTCATAACAATACCTCACCTTCCAAATAGTTTATTCTAAGGTCTTTGGTTCATCAAACTCAATCCTGCCCCGATAGGTCTGAGGTAACCCACTAATGAGCCGCTACATTTTTAATTTTTCATCTTTTATGTAGAATACATACCTCAATAGTGCAAGGAATTTATTGACAAATTCATCTATGGTGAGCTACCCCAGCCTGATTTCATAGAATTCCTTAGTCTTCCCATCCATGTATTTATTTGGCAGATATTTCTTCCTGAATTATTTCTCAAACTGTTTCCATGACAAGTCCTTCTCATGGACTCCTTTAACATTCCTAAGGTCTTCCCACCAAATGGAAGCCTTTCCATTCAGGTTAAATATGGATATTCGAGCCTTCAAGTTTTCAGAGTAGTCATGGACTCTGAAGTACTTCTTCAAACCAAGCAGCCAAACTTTAGCCTCTTCTCCCTTCCTAATCTCTCCATCAAAAGAGGGTGTTTTGGATTTCTTGAATTCTTCAGGATCATGATTTTTGGACCGCTTCCGCTTCTTTACTTTCCTTTGAGAATGCGAGCTTGCTCTGCCACTAGAATATCCTTCATATTTTCCAGCTTCCTTTCCAGAGGACTCTACCGATGAGTGTCCCCTACCTCCAGGTTGGGCCTTCTTCGAGGTGATTCTCCCAGTGTGGTCACTTATGGAGCCATGTTTTTGGATCTCAAGGGGACTTTGAATTCTCTTATTATGTCATCGGTCCACATGATTGGTTGTGGGTTCATGTTGTAGTTTCCTCTGTATGTCGGACAAGCTCTGCAACAAGAATGCGTTAATTTTTGTTTGTTTTTCTTTCTCCTTTATCAATCTCTTGTTGTCATCCTTGCAACTCTGTAATTTGGCCCTGAGGCTCCTTACAGTTTCAACCAGATCTGGAGGGGTTTCCACTACCCTCCTTTCATCATATTCTTCGTCTCTATTGTGGGAGCCATCCCCCACTTCATGACACATCACCATCCTTTATTCTTGAAGTTTTCCTGTGATTTGCTGACTGCTAGAGTGTTGACAAAAACACTAATTATTAGCTATTAGTCTATTATTTCATGAACAATACACGGTTCAATTTCTTAAATGCACACACACAATAGAAAGTTTCATTATTTTCTTTAATAACATTTTTAACCAGACTTTTTAAGAAAGAGGTAAGGTAGAGTGTCACTCTTTTAAGAGTACTCCAAATAAAGTTTTAAAGCGACTTGTCCATGAGCCCAAGTAGACCAAGTGTTGTAACCATGCTCTGATACCAATTTGTAACACACCCATGATGGAGCGAAAATAAAAAAAAAATTGTCTTCCTTACAGGAAAAGATCATTTTCCTCTACGATTCCTAATTTGGGAAGTTTGGGACTCAACCCGACCCTTCGATCAAGGTTCTCTAACTCTCTAAGTAAAACAAGACTTTGAGACCTTGATAGTCTCACCTCTTAATCAAACACAGGCCCTTTCGGCTTCTGGTGCAGGTCTTATGATACCTGCGACCTTCTCCTTCGTGCTTCATCGAAGTCTTGGAGTTGGATTTAGGCCCTTTTCTCTTGGCCCCTCCTCAGACGTGACCTTGGCCAATGACCTCACGCAAACACACAATTGCAGGTGTGGCCAAAGGTGGTTTGAAACCAAACTACTTTTTGGCCTGCAATTCTACTCGGCCCTCCACGTGTCCTTTCTCTGAAACCGGGGTTTGGATTGCAGCCCGCATTCAAAATTTTAAAGTTCACACACCTCCGATCCCCATAATTCTATGGTATCGTCAATCTCCCAATCTTGATGGTATTAGATGAACTGACGGTTCTTAAATTCCCTTTTAAAATCCACGGACCAGATCTGCCCCTCCTAAATCAACGGATGTGACCTCCTTCGTGATTTTGGACTTTGGACTATTCAAATCTCAAACCCCTCTTTCCATCGTACATCAATCTTCCATATTTGACGATCTGCAGACACATGTCCTCCTAAATCAACGAACCTGCTTCTACTTCAAGTGTTTTACCTTTCTTGTGGCCCTCCTCTTGATCAACAGTCGAGATCTCCTTCGGGTCTCTAGACTTACGAGATCTCAAATCTCAAACTTCACCCTTTTCCCAATGGATTTTATCCAAAGGCTATAATCCACTGACGCGTGTCCACTTGATATGGCGATCAAGGATTACTTCGGGCATTTACCCGGAGTCCACATATTTGTGCCACCTGTTCTCTGGATTTGATGATCGAGGATTGCTTCATGTCTTTACCTGGAGTTCACAGATTTATGCCACGTCTCCTCTATATATGATGACTATGAATTACTTCGAGACATTACCTGGAGTCCACAGATTCATGCCACGTCCCTTCTTAATCTGACGGCTATGAATTATTTCGATACTTTATCCGGAGTACACACACTCACGCCACGTTCCTTCTTAATCTGTCGGCTATGAATTAATTCGGGGCTTTATCCGGAGTCCAGAGATTCACGCCACGTCCCTTTTGGGTCAGACAATCCAAATTCACTTCGGGCGATCCGACGCTTGAGATTTGCTTCGGACGATCTGACGACTGAGATTTAATTCGGACGATCTAACGATTGATATTTTCTTCAGCTCTTCACGCTTCGGGAGTCTCAAATCTCAACTAAAAAAACTCTCAAGCAGATTTCCCCAAAGTCCATGATCTATCACCATGTGTCCCTTTGGATCTGGTGATCTAGACTCACTTCAGGTCTTTAGGGTTCGGGAATCTCAAATTTCAACTAAAAACCCTCGAACAGATTCCTCCGAAGTCCACGATCTGTCGCCACGTATCCCTCTAGATCTAGCAATCCATATTCACCTCCTGGTGATGGACAGTCTCAAATTACCTTGGCTATTTCACCTCCTCCAGGTCCATGAACTTTTGGAGTTATGGATCTCACGCCACCTGTCCTCCTTGACGATGGGCGGTGTTGTTCCAGAGTTTGTACTTAAGGCTTAGAAGTACAGTGTCTAGGCATCCGAAAGTGAGTAAAGGGTAAAGAAGGAAGAAATGTCAACCTTCCGCAAGGGAAGCTAGGGTTGATTTCTAGGTTTTCGTCTAGCTTCCAACTGTTCCTGAATGTTTATGTCTGTTTCAATCGCTACACATGAATGTTCCAATTCGACCCGAGTAGTAGTTGTTTTAAGAATAGTATCAAAAAGATTCAAGACAATATGTGTTTGATCTGATAGTCCAGGTTCAATATTAGGCTATCTTGTCACAGGGACAATCATAGAGGAACAAAATGATAAGAAAATCTCAAAGAAATTTTTTAGATGCTGTCTCGATTTCGGTCATATAAAGGAAAGTTATAGCTCCGATAGTGAAAATAGGATGAAAACCAAAGGCCCTTTCCCATAACTGAATTATATTTTAATAAATGTGAGTGGGGTGTAGCAAAACATTAAGTTATCTATCATGTAAGGCTCCTATCAAGGGAGAATCTCACTTATAAACAGAAGAAGAAAAAAGATAAAGAAATAACCTGATGAAGTATAAAATATATATAGAAATCTAAACTGTTCACTGGTCTTATACCTACTGATAGCCGGTACAGAGGAAAAATGGTAAACAATATAGAAAACTAAAATTTATTCACTGTAGTAGAGGTTGTACTAAATTATAGTGAAACATTCATCAGATAAATATATGAAATGAAATTAGATATGAAATACAAGGAAATAAACTCATAACACAGTCGTGACGGAATCGAGAATCTTCAGATTTTCTTTGTATTAACTCTCGAGGAAGAAAAAATATCTATTACAATTGACCCAAAAAGGTCCAGCGCTTGTTCCTTCCTTCTATTGTATATTTATACAAATTTACATATGATGGAATCCCAATCGTTCCAGGATTTTCAGTTACAACGAGAAGGAGATCAATCGTTTCATTTATTTATTTTATGTCTTTATTCAGTACTAGAATCCTGCCCTCTCGCATGCTCAATACAAGTGACACATTTTTCCACCAGGCAAGATATCAAGCTTGAAGATTCCACTTGACAATTGGCCTAAAAAATGTAACAATCTCTGACTCATTGCGGCAACCTTTCTTCCATCTATCGGTCTAGGATGTCAATAGCGCACAATTGAACACTTAGTTTAATAATCCATTTATCTATTTGAAATATGTCTACCAGAGTTACTTGTGAGACTTTGACCGAATCTCTTTCTTCTTTCTCATTTATATCAAGCGAGAGTTTCACCATATTCATTTGGCTCAGTGTCTCAACATTACTCTCGCTATCAATGCCTAACAAATTTTCATCTATAGAACCGAAAGCCTCTTCACAGGATTTCCTTACTTTCTTGGCTTCCAATTTGCCTTCTGATATGTTGCGTTCCCATTCTTTCAAAAAAATATTACCTCGGGTCTGTTCTGAAATGGAAAACTTAGAACTTTTTCCCGATTCCCCATTTGTTGTAGCTATTATAGCCTCTTGAAATGCGACCCGAGCTGCTCCAGCTTCTCTCTCTTTGACAGATAAGTTTTCTAATACTTGATCAATAAGAAGACAATTGTCCCAAATCGTCTCTACCTTGGCAAGTAAACTTCGCTGGGCTATAGAAAACCTACTCCGAATCTCCATAGCTTGGGACTGGAATATCCCGATATACCACAGCTTTTCTCTTTTTATCAAAAAAAGAACTCATTTGGCGGAATCTCTTCCATCCTTATAGGTCTCAATTCTTCATTGAAAATCCACCCTGCATCTATGTTCCCCTTAGTTTACTGTAAGGGAATAATGGAGGTGATGGGATCTCTGATTTGCTTAGCTGATTGGCCTGGAGTGGCAACTGGAGTTTGTTTTTTCAGCGGATCGGGAGTTTTCATTTCTAGTTTTGGACTCCTAGTTTGCTCTCCCATGTCCTGGTGTTTTTCATGTCTAGGTTTTGTATCTTCAGAGCCTTCGGATTCCTTTTGCTGCACCTCTATTGTTATTGGATTCTCACCCCGCAATACTGGGGGAAGACAACTCCGTCGATGTTCTTGGAATTTTAAAACATCAGCCCTCTCTTTGGGTGTCGGGGCTTGTATCCGAGCCAAAACCTAGGCATAAGATCTCGTGCCTCGGAAAATGTCATCTGAGGGTGAATTTTCATGTTCGAACCTTTTAAGCCCGCAATTGGCTAAGTGATTACTTACTATCCTCTGTGGATCGTGCTTTTTGAATTCGACATGAACCAATTTCAGGTCCTCCAGGGTTGTTGCCTCAGCTTTAGCATGCCCGAAATCTAACAAAGAATAGGAACTTAAATGAATAGGAAAATATGGCCATACCTTCTTAGAATATCCCTTAAGATCCTTGCTTACGCCACCGATTACGGTTTGTCTGGCAATCTCACGGCAAGCCAGCCTATTGGGTATGAATAATGGCAAGGCATTCGGAGGAACATAAGCATCGAAAACCCTAAGATATGAAAATTTTGCTTCTACGTACCAATAGGCTATACTGCTCAGATTTACCGCGATATTGCATGAGATCATGGGTGGCGGGTGACCAAAGATAGTGACATGCAACGGTACCATCACCCAGTTAAATATTTCATACACAAAATCTGAGGCTTTGTCTTCCTACAGCTTTGAATGGTAGATGTGGATGGGCTCAGCTTCCGATGGAGTCCAGCTCCAATTCATTAAGGGAAAAGGCGTCAAAAAACACACGGCATCCATGATATACGCGAACATAAAGAATGAAGCGGTCTTTCCGCTCTCCTTTTGTGCTCGATACTTTGTAACTCAACTAGTCAAACTATCGGATAGTAGTTTAGCCCAGTCGAAGGAACATCCTTCGGCGACCGTGTGAATTAGAGGCACCCACTGAAGGAAAAAATGTGTGGTTTCCTCTCTCCCAAATAATATGTAGGTCATCATAGTGATATATTTGAACTGTGGTTCCAGAGAAGCTATTGAATATATACCATTACTGTCCACCCTGAACTTCGCAGGGTGTGAAACCCAATCTTTGATTAAACCAGACATAGTCTTGTCGTATTGCACACATTCATTCTGTTTAAAATTCTCCAGGAATTCGGCATTGTAAACAAATTCCGACACGACTGACAACTTGTACATAGCCTGCAATTGTTCGGATCTGAAAGTCCCAATGGTGATCCTTTGCTCATTGACAATGGTTCTAGTTGGTATATCTACATGGTTTAATGCCCACTGGATCATATCATAGTAAGGGAGCAGACGTGGCCTAGCCGCTACTTTATGCATTTGAGCCTGGATGACGATCTTATACTTGGTGATTAGGTCATGTTTTTCACTTTCACTGGAATCATCCGAAACATCTACCAATTCAGACTGTAGAACCTCAAAAATATATGACCAGGTCCTGACAGAGTCGACACTTCGAGGTCAAGTATGAGAAACGTTGTCTGAACCTTGTCCTGAATCCTCAACAGTGGCTTTAGATGCTTTTCGCGGGGCCATGGCGGGGGATTCTACTTTAGCTCTCCTGTGATAACAATATGTATACATACAAAAATTAGTTCGCTCGCAAAAAGTTGGCTCTGCGTAGAATAGAAATGAAATTTGAGACAACAAATAAAAGATGCATGCCTTCAACCATTTAAAACTAGTTCGTCCTTAGGAACAAAATGGTCAAATCATTCTTAAATATAAATTTAGCAATAAAAACCAAATCCTTACTTGTCGATTCGTCTCATTTCCAATTAATGTCTTAGATTTTGACAGTACGTAATGCAAGTTAGCGCAAGGAAAGTTTAAAATTGCCTCATAGACTGTGCATATTAATTTTTATATTAGAACACTGGCAATGCTGGCTTAACTTAATTAATCAGGCCTTTTTGAATGTTAATTAATCTTTCGGCATTCACCTCATCAGGAGCTTTTGCTTTAACCCTTTAAAACTCTAAAACCTGAGGTTGCGATAATTAGCTTTGGTTAATAAAAAATATAACCATGATTAGGCGTTTAATTAATTACGTTGTTATTTACATCGCGATTTCATGACTCGGGGCTTTGAAGGTATAGCTTCCGGAAGACTTGTATGCCGAGTTGCAAAATCACGGGATCACGATGATATGATCTAATTAAATTGGAGGATAAAACGAGATTGAGTGTTTAATTAATTACGTTTCTATTTTTATCGTGACCTCGCGACTCGGGGCTTCGAAGGTATAAATTTTGAGGGAAAATACACCGAGTTGTGAAGTCCCAACAAAACTTAACCGCGGCTAAACATTTTACCTTTAACATTAACCCGGGTTACTAAAACAAGAATATCGCAGTTTCGGCTATCGGGGTTACAACGATAAGACTTTTGGAGCTAGCAAACGCCGAGACACGAAATCCCGATGACGCTTAACTGTGATTTAGAGCATTTTTATTCTCAGTAATGATCTGGGTAAACTTTTTAAAACTAGTTCGTCGTTTCACCCCTCGGGACTTGTAAACTATGTGATATATAACTCCCGACATGCGACATCCCGAGGTAAAAAAGGAGAGACTCGTTTAAACGATAAAATAAAAATAAAAAAAATCTTACCTTAAGAGTATGATAACCGTCACTGTTTGCGTGATGAGACTTCTGAGATTTCAGGAAAAATAAAGGAAAATATGGAAAATGGCTTTCGATTTCAAGCATTAAGATATGAAATTTTAAACATGCTAAAAAAAAAACAAAGGCGGCTCCAACATAGGCTCCAACTAGGGATCCCATTTTCCCGCAAGACGGGAAGAACAGTAAACCACGTGCCTATATTGGATAAATGGAGTCAATGGCTTTAATCCAGCGAAAAAGTTCCCTAGAACAGGATACCGAAGGGGAAAAGGACTTCGTCTTTTACCTTCGAAAAGCTTTCAAAACTCAGATACTTTTTAAACTCAGTTGTAGTCTCCTTCATGACTTTCTCCTTCCCGTTACTGAATTTAGGTCTGCATTAAGACAATCAAAACAATTCTAGGAGACCCAAGTGATCTTGTGGCTATCGGCTTGCATCAAAAGAAGAAAATTATATGTTCTTAATTAGAAAGCCCTGTCTGAACTTGGGATGTAGATCAGGTTTTAAAAAGAATTGGTTACCAGAGTAGAGTGATATTCATGTATAACAACCTTACATATATCTCAGATATTGCTTCACTACCAGCGAGCATGTTCAGTAGCCCGGTGAAGTTATCTTACCCTTTTTACTGAATTTCTTTTCACCACTTCAGAATATATTTATGCATTTAAATGTTGAGACGAGGGCAATCATTTCTGAATTTCCTTTCATCGTCTTTTGGACTAGATGGGGGAAATCATTTCTGAATTTCCTTTCACCACCTATCTTATAATTTTTTTTTTTAGAGCGCGAAGATGGGGGAAATCAGTTTGTATGAGGGATGATATCTGTGTTATATTTTGCATTATAGGTCTATCAACTTACTTTGATTACTCTGTACCAACCTTTCCTTAACTTTCACAACACCTTCGTTCACAGGGAGAAAGGGAAAACTTAAATTTTTTGGGGTGTTCTATTTGAGAAAGCCTCAATCCTCCGAAACTATTGAAAAACCTAGAAAAGTCAGGATCGCTTAAGCGTCACTTTGTTTAGTAAGGGACCGAGGAGTTGTGAAGACTAGCTTACTTTTCACAATCTGCTTTGAAGCTCTCGAGGTTAAAACGTAATCTCTTCTCCCTACGTATGCTAAACTGGAAAGATGATGGATTTTCAAAGGTAAACCCGAAAACAGAAAAGGGTGACAGATGGAGATCTATAAACTGAAAAACAGAGGTCAAAAAATCAAAACTGACTCTTGAAAATCTTTTTCAGGGGCGCTTTACTTTGAGTGACTTGTTTATTTCATCTYATTCTTTCGTAAACGATTAACCATGGAAATGTTMTTTTATTTATTAGTTCAGAYGATGTTGTTGTATCTTATGAGGTTATCTTGGTTTTCTTTGATAGCCCTTCAGAACAAGTCTTTTAGGAAATCTCACCTTTACCTTACCATTTCATTTTCTTTCCAAAATATCAAAAAATCTTTTTTATCACCTCTTTAAGCCAATTGATTTTCCGATACATGACTTTCTGTGTACCTCTCCTGCTCATTTTGTTTGCAGCTGGAAACCTGTAAAAAGGAAAATATGAAGGTTATCAAGGATTTTTGAAAGGTGTCGAAAATTTACGAAAGGGAAAGAAAGTTAAAATAGCAATGCGAAATGAAATATATATACATATATAAAAAAATTCTATATATGAATATACAAGTATTTTTTTTTATTTTTTTTTGGCAACTGCTTATGTCATATAATGCTTCAGGTAACGCCCGTTGACAAGGGTGTTGAGGATTTCACCATCTAGATTTTCTAGTAGGAAATAATTTTTTCCTTCGAGAGCTGAGACTCTGAATGGCCCATACCATAGGTGATCGAATTTACCATGTTTCATTGTTTCTTCCCTCCTTGCATCCCACCTTAAAACTAAATCACCTGGGAGGAAATCTCTGTCCTTTTCCCTACGGTCGAATAATGCCTTCATGTCATCTTGATACTTCTGCAACCTTTCATCTACTTCGACCTTGTGCTGTTGAACCTCGATTAGATGGTTTATCCTCCTGGTTACATGATTAGGTTCTTCTTTCTAATCTTGCCACAATTTCATCACAGGGAGTGCTAAATTTATAGGTAACACTGCATCCGTCCCATATACCATCTGAAAAGGGGAAATGTCGATAGAATTTTTAGTACCTATGTGATTCGCCCGCAAGGCGTACTTTAAATGCACATGCCAAGACTTTTGGTTTTCATCCAACACTTTCTTAATTATATTGATCAGGCTCTTGTTATAATACTCGAGCAGTCCATTTCCTTGGGGGTAGTACGTTGTAGAATGGCCAAGAACGATATTATACTTTTGGCAGAAGCTGATCATAGCCATAGATTTGAAAGCCTGGGCATTATCTATGACTATCTTTCGGGGGCAGCCAAATCTTGACAAGATATTGTCTTCTAAAAAATCTATTACCACTGATTCAATTGCCCTTTTGGTTGGAATATCTTCCACCCATTTAGTAAAGTAGTTTGTGGCAGTTAAGATCCACTTGTGTTGGGTGCTAGAATGTGGATTAATCTCTCCTATAAAATCTAGCCCCCATTGTTGAAAAGGGGCTTCAGTTTTGACCAGAACTAAAGGTAGTGCCGAGAGTTTATGTTTGCCTGCAAATAGCTGACAAGGGTTACAGGCTCAGACCTTGGTGTTAATGTCTGAGAAACATTTTGGCCATTAATGCTCAGCCCTCAGAATTTTGTAAGCTGTGGCCCTCCAAGCGTGATGTCCTCCACACACTCCTTCATGAAATTCACTTATAACCCTTTCTGTTTCTGATTTGACGAAGCAGATTAACAAGAAACCGAGTGGGTCTTTCCAATATAGTTGATTTTTGGCAATACAATACTTAACCGCATGAAGCTTTAAAGTCCTGGATTTTGATGGTGATAGTTCACTCGGGCATTTTAGAGTCAACAGGTAGGATACTATGTTTCTGTACCATTACGATGATACGAACTTCTCCTCGATCTTAATTTCATTTTTTTGTTCATCAAGCTCGTTTATGTTCATGTCTTCCTCACATTCCTACAGGCAGTTTATATCTAGAGCTCTGAGATTTGATTCAGCCAAAAGTTTGGCCAGGCCTTGTCCTTTTATCAGTTTAGTAGGTTTGATTTCCAGGTCAAATTCTTGAATCTTGGCAAGCCATCGTCCTCTTTTCCCATCGTTGTCTGGTTGTACCAAAATATCTTTCACAGAACTTGTAGGTACGTACACGATTATCTTGGAGTCTAATACGTATGTTCTAAATGCCTTCATTGCTTTTACCATGGCATACGCTTGTTTTTCTATTATATCATATTTAAGTTCCGCGTCTCTGAGACTCTTGCTGGAAAAGGTGATCGGTTGTTAAAAACCCTCTTCGTTCTTTTGGAGGAGCACCGTAACAATCGTGTGCTCAGAGGCAAATGAGAAAATAAGAAAATCTTTTAGATAATCGGAGCTTGCCAATAGAGGTGCCTCGACTATGACTTTCTTAATGTGTGCGAACGATTCTTTGGCCTATGTTGTCCACTTTACTTTGCTATTCTTTCTCAGCATATCTGTGATCAATTTTACAATTCAACAAAATTTGGGATAAATCTTCATAAAAAAAATATTTTTCCTAAGAAAGATTGAATTTCTTTTACATTTCTAGGAATGTTTATAGTGTCTATCGCTTCAACCCTCTTAGGATCAATCTTAATTCCATCCTTAGATACAATATGACCCAAAAATTTACCTTCTTACATGGCGAAGTGTGATTTCTTGGGGTTTAAGGACAGGCCAAACCTGCGGCATTTTTCGAATGTTTGTTTAAGATGTACCAAATGCTCTTCGTCGGATTTGGAGAAAACCATTAAATCATCAAGATAGATGACTACAAACTTATCCCTTTCTCCGATGAAAGCGATGTCCATAGCGCGTTGGAATGTGGCTCCTGCATTCATCAAACCGAAAGGCATTTTATCATACATGAACGTACCCCAAGGGGTAGTAAAAGATGTTTATTTCTTTATCTTGTTCATTTATGGAAATTTGATTATATCCAGAGAAACCATCAATCATAGACATTATGTTCGCCTCAACTTCCCTTTCTAGCACGTGATCCATTTTAGGTAGCGGATAGTTGTGTTTAAGAGAGGACTTATTTAGATTTCTGAAATCCACGCACAGTCTAATTTCCCCACTCTTTTTTCTGACCGGGACCAGGTTTTCCACCCAATCGAAATATCTCAAAGGTACTATAATTTTCACCTCTAAAAGCTTCTTCACTTCTCTCTCGACCACAGGAAATAAAATGGGGTTGATCTGCCTAAGCTTTTGTCTAAAGGGTTTGACCCCGGGCTTTAGAGGTATCTTGTGATCGATCATGATAGTGTCGTAGGTTCTTAACTCATCGTAAGACCAGGAAAAAACGTATTTAAATTCTCTGAGTAGGTCCTTATACTTGCCTTTTATTTCAGGGGGGAGGAGTTTAGATATTTTAACCATCCTGGACTCTTCTTTGGTTCCTATGTCACAGTCCTCAACCTCTTCTAGTTGGGGTTGTAAGGTGGATTTTACAGGTATGACATTTTGATCAAACAGTCTTTCCAGAGGGATCAGTCCTTTCAGAATCTGGTTATTTTTTAAGACCACCATGCGATGATTTGCGATTTTGTCTTGGAAAGCTTGAGGGTCCTCTCCTTCTTGCATGATCCATATACGGTCATTCTGATTTTCTTGATCCGTGTGAGTTTCGAAAAATTCACCTACTGCTTCAAGAAACTTCTTAATTTGTTCATCATCCTCAAAAACCTGCTAGTGCTGGATATTATCTAGTATAGATGGTATGTGTCTTATCTCTATGTGGTATTTCAATTTAAAGGTTGTAGGAGGAGTGAAAGTTGAAGCTGCTTTAGCTAATGCATCAGCCTGTAATTTTTATGTGCATGGGATGAAGTGGACATTTACAGACGAGAAAAATTTCTCCATTAGATCCTAGGCACAATTTCTGTAAGAAAAAGGGACAACGAACCTTTCTTCAGGTGCCACAAAAAGCACTCCTGCACCAACCCCTTCGCAAGACAAGGCACCGTAAAAAAAAAAAAATCCAGATACTGGTGCTACACATATCCTCGATCATGTAACCTGACTCTTCATGCTCTATATCATTTTCCTCTGTGCAACCATCTAAACCGTCGTCAAAGGATAAGATACAATTTCCTAAATCTTGATCTGTAATACAAATAGGGAAATTGTTCAGATTTTGGGGGTTGCTTACTGTATATGCTAACCTCGTCTCCCTGTACAACCGAGTAAATTGCCCACCAAACACAGGAATTGTGGCGTACGTCATATCCAGTTGAAGAGAACCCCCCAGCTTGGCTCCCCATGACCTAGACAACAGTAAGTTGTACTTGGGGGGAATATCAGCAATGACCACATCCATCAAGATGCTCTTAACAGGGACCTGTGCCAGGGTGACTACTAAATCCTTTATCATTCCCATACACTTAACTTTTCTTGAATCAAATGAGTAAATATCTCTGTAAGGTCTGGTTATCTGGAGAGCCAATCTGTCCATAATAATTTTAGGCATCACGTTATGTGAGGCTCCAGAGTCTAGCATGCAATTATGTAGCAGTTGATCATACACGTTTAAGGTGATATAAAAGGGAGCAACAGTGTCTTTGGCTCCTTCAAAATGTGGACCAAAAGTGATGTTGGGCTTATCATCTTCTAGGTTCAAAACATCAGATTAGCTTTCTAGCTCTGAAACCCCTATCACTTTGGTAATCTGCTTTCGATAACTTGGGTTTTTCGCTAACTCTACCAGAGGAATTGGTATCTTAATTCTATTTATCTCGTTTTCGAAACTGAAAACTCTGATCACCTTGTCTGCTTCTCTAATAGGGACTTTTGAATCCTTCTTTTCCAACTTATTTGTATGGACTGCCTTATTACTCATGATCTTGGTTAAAGGTGTATTTGTATTAGCTGCTTCAGTTTCCTATGTTTGGGTCTCAACCTTCCCCACTTCGGGTTCTTGTGTGTTTACTACTTTCTCTTTGTTGTTAGGTAACACGGTTTCTTCTGGGGTAGGCTCATAAGTTTGACCTCTTGGGAGAATTTTCTTAGGTTGAGTAGTTGAAATAGGCCTACCCTTAGATCTCAAGTTATACCTAGGTTGGACCTCGGTCGTTATCATACTGGTTTCTTCTTGATAACTACAAAAATCAGTGTAATCTCTTTCTTCACCCTCAATAGAAAATTCTTGAGTGTTTAGAGATTTTTCATTATCCTCTCTAGTCAGATAAGGTTGTGTGCAGTCATCACCCAAGTTCGTGACATCATCCTCTAAATCTCCGAAATTTTCGAGATCATTCGCTCCTATAAAATTTCCATTCTTTAGGGGAGTTTGTATTTTCTGATCTTCGTTTTTTATCTGTCTTTGCTGATTTGGGGGATTGGGATTCTTCCTAAAATCCTTTTTTGGTGAAAGAATCGGCTTTATCCTATTCTAGCTCCATCCTGGATATCTTATTAGACAGTTCCTTAATTACCCTGACCATATTGTCTACTTTGTCATATGTGTATCTATTAGACCCTGACGGCCCTGCTTGTTCTCTAGAGCATCTAGTTTCTCGATTTCCCGCTTCTACTTTAGCTTTTAACTTACCAGAAGCCATCATATTTGACTCAATTTCTACATCGTCATCTTGCATTCGGTTTAGAGTAGCTCCCCTTCTTTCTCGTAAAAGAAGTGCAAAATCTAATTCGAGAGCCCCTGTGAAAGTTATTTTGGCTGCGGGTTGGGATGGTTTAACCTCGGCTGGGATTTTGTTATACAACTTGTTGAATATTTGAATAAGCTCCATAACTGTTTCTGAATTCTTTTTTCTTAAAGACCCAAATTCGGTTAAATAGTATAGGTGGTCCTTTCTTTCACCCCATTTTCTAAGGAAAGCATCTTCCAAGGCATCATAGGACAAGATAGATCCTGCAGGTAGACTCTGAAACTAGGTTCGGACCTGACCTTCGAAGGTTTGGACGAAAATAATCGAATAAACATCTTCATGTTCGAGACCTAGGATGTCTATGAACTGATCAAAGAAATTTATGTGTTCGGCTGCGGTCAGATCTCTTTCCCCAGTGAATTTTGGAAATTTTTTTATATAATTTTTGGGAAGGTTGTGAAAAGGAACGGGCAATACCAAAGGAGAATATCTTGCTGCCACTTTAGCAAACACTCATGAAGGGGGGGCAAGCCCTTGGCCTCCAACTCCTCCCCCAAGAGCACCTCCACCTCCTCCTCCTACAACCCCTCAGGCGGCTGTCATCATTATTAGTGGAAAATTGTAAAGGGGGTTTTGGAAAATTAAAAGTGAATCTTTACTTTCTTCGCAGAGCGAAAAATCTAAGGATGAATGGTAAGGGATGTGAGGGCTTGGCTCTTCGGACTTGCAAGAGATATAGTCAGAGGAACCAACGGGTGTGGAAACTGGATGTGTGAAATATTCTTCGAGACTGTGTGAGGTTGTGAAATTTAACTGAAGATCGACGATATATCGACAGTAGATAAATTTTCTATAGGACTTTTTCCTTTATGTTCTACAGGGGTTATCAGACAGGTTTTGCTTCTAACTTCGGAGCAGTTTGATGTTAGATCTTTAGTGTTGAAAAGAGGGCTACATGAAGTTGAAGGTTCAGAAGAAATCTTGGTCTTCAGTTGTGGGTATTTAAGATGATAGAGTGCAGGGGTCAGCTTAAGAGAGCCTCTCGCCTTTAAAATCTTTTCATGATTGGTAACGGGTGTGGTATGTTTACCATCCAGGTTTTTCCTAGTATTCCTTCGTCTAGATGCCAACTTATTAATCATGGAGTCGTCAAGTGAAAGATTGGAAATCCTTTAAAAGGTGTGCACTCTTTGTTCACTATCAAAGGGTGGCACCTTCAATGAAAAATGTCGTTTTCCCAGAGAAAAAGATTTCGTAACTTCGGTCCCCGGAAACGGCGCTAGAAAGATGTTGTTCCAGAGTCTGTACTTAAGTCTTAGAAGTACAGTGTCTAGGCATCCAAAAGTGAGTAAGGGGTAAAGAAGGAAGAAATGTCAACCTTCGACAAGGGAAGCTAGGGTTGATTTCTAGGTTGTCGTCTAGCTTCCAACTATTCCTGGATGTTTATGTCCCTTTCAATCGCTGCCCACGAACATTCCAGTTCGACCTGGGTAGTGGTTGTTTTAAGAATAATATAAAAAATATTCAAGGCAATATGTGTTTGATTTGATAGTTCGGGTTCAATATTAGGCTATCTTGTCACAGAGATAGTCATAGAGGAACAAAATGATAAGAAAATCTCAAAGAAATTTTTTAGCTGTTGTCTCAATTTCGAACGTATAAAGGAGAGTTATAGCTCCGATAGTGAAAATAGGATGCAAACCAAAGGCCCTTTCCTGTAACTGAGTTATATTTTAATAAATGTGTGTGGGGTGTAGGAAAACATTAAGTTGTCTATCATGTAAGGCTCATATCAAGGGAGAATCTCACTTACAAACAAAAGAAGAAAAAAGATAAAGAAATAACCTGATGAAGTATAATATATATATAGAAATCTAAAATGTTCACTGGTCTTATACCTGCTGATAGCCGGTACATAGGAAAAACGGTAAACAATATAGAAAACTAAAATTTATTCACTATAGTAGAGGTTGTACTAAATTATAGTGAAACATTCATCAGATACATATATGAAATGAAATTAGATATGAAATACAAGGAAACTCATAACACAGTCATGACAGAATCAAGAATCTTCAGATTTGCTTTGTATTAACTCTCGAGGAAGAAAAAATGTCTATTACAATTGACCCAAAAAGGTCCAGCCCTTGTTCCTTCCTTCTATTGTATATTTATACAAATTTACATATGATGGAATCCCAATCGTTCCAAGATTTTTAGTTACAATGAGAAGGAGATCAATTGTTTCATTTCTTTATTCTGTGTCTTTATTCTGTACTAGAAGCCTGCCCTCTCGCATGCTCTGTACAAGTGACACATTTTTCCACCAGCCAAGATATCAAGCTTGAAGGTTCCGCTTGACAATTGGCCTCAAAAATGTAACAATCTCTGACTAATTGCAACAACCTTTTTTCCATATGTCGGTCTAGGATATCGATAGCGCACAATTGCACACTTGGTTTAATAATCCATTTATCTATTTGAACTATGTCTGCCAGAGTTACTTGTGAGACTTCGGCCGAATCTCTTTCTTCTTTCTCATTTATATCAAGCGAGAGTTTCGCCATATTCATTTGGCTCAGTGTCTCAACATTACTCTCGCTATCAATGCCTAACAGATTTTCATCTATAGAACCGAAAGCCTCTTCACAGGATTTCCTTACTTTCTTGGCTTGCAATTTTCCTTCTGATATGTTGTGTTCCCATTCTTTCAACAAAATATTACCTCGGGTCTGTTCCAAAATGGAAAAATTAGAAAAAAAAATTGATTCCCCGTTTGATGTAGCTATTACAGCCTCTTGAAATGCGACCCGAGCTTCTCCAGCTTCTCTCTCTCTGAGATATAAGTTTTCTAATACTTGATCAATAAGCAGACAATTGTCCCGAATTGTCTCTACCTTGGCAAGTAAACTTTGTTGGGCTACAGAAACCCTACTCTGAATCTCCATAGCCTGGGACTGGAATATCCTGATATTTATAACTTGGCTTTCGGCGAACTCTAATCTAACCTGTAGCTACCCTATCAAGTCTCTCTGTTGGCCTACCTGTATTTGACTAGTCTGAGCTACCTGCTCTTCTTGTTCAAGCTTAGCTTTGAGCAGCTCAATTTCCTTTTTATCAGCCATCCTTGCTTGTTCTATTCCTGTGTTTGCTTGGTCTTTAGCAGCTTCTTATGTTGTAGCTAGTTTATCTTCTAAGGTTTTGATTAGGCGATTCTTTCGCTTCAGCTTATTTTTCAAAACCCCGACTAAAAATTGGTTTGACGTAGCATATGCCCCTAATGTTTCGGCTATTTCTGTCGCAAATTCTTCCTTCTTCATATCTTTCCCATCGGTCAACACCTTGAAATTCTTGGCCATTGATCCCTCTTCTTGATAGAATTCTCTTTTTACCACAGCTTTTCTCTTTTTATCAAAAAAAGAACTCATTTGGCAAAAGCTCTTCCATCCTTATAGGTCTCAATTCTTCATTGAAAATCCACCCTGCGTCTATGTTCCCCTTAGTTGACTGTAAGGGAGTAATGGAGGTGATGGGATCTCCAATTTTCTTAGCTAATTGGCCTAGAGTAGCAACTGGAGTCAGTTTTTTTGGCGGATCGGGAGTTTTCATTTCTGGTTTCGGGCTCCTAGTTTTCTCTCCCCTATCCTGGTGTTTTTCTTGTCTGAGTGCCATATCTTTGGAGCCTTCGGCTTCTTTTTGCTGCACCTCTACTGTTATTGGATTCTCACCCTGCAACACTGGGGGAAGACAACTCCATCGATGTTCTTGGAATTTTAAAACATCGGCCCTCTCTTCGGGTGCCAGTGCTTGTATCTGAGCCAAAACCTCGGCAAAATATCTCATGCCTCAGAAAATGTCATCCGAGGGAAAATTTTCATGTTCGAACCTTTTAATCCCGCAACTGGCTAAGTGATTACTTACAACCCTCTGTGGATCATGCTTTTTGAATTCGACATGAATCGATTTCAGGTCCTCCAGGGTTGTTGCCTCAACTTTAGCATGCCCAAAATCTAACAAAGAATAGGAACTTAAATGAATAGGAAAAGATGGCCATACCTTCTTAGAATATCCCTTAAGCTCCTTTCTTATGCCACTGATTACAGTTTGTCTAGAAATCTCATGGCAAGCCATCCTATCGGGTATGAATAATGGAAAGGCATTCAGAGGAACAGAAGCGCTGAAAACCCTGATATATGAAATTTTTTCTTCTACGTACCAGTCGGCTATACTGCTCAGATTTACCGCGATATTGTCTGAGATCCTGGGTGGCAGGTGGCCAAAGATAGTGACATGCAGTGATACCATCACCCAGTTAAATATTTCATACACAAAATCTAAGGCTTTGTCTTCCCACAGCTTTGAATGGTAGATGTGGATGGGCTCAGCTTCCGATGGAGTCCATCTCCAACTCATTAAGGGAAAAGGAATCATAAAACACATGGTGTCCATGATATAAGCGGACATAAAGAATGATGCGGTCTTTCTTCTCTCCTTCTACGCTTGATACTCTATAACTCGACTGGTCAAACTATCAGATAGTAGTTTAGCCTAGTCAAAGGAACAACCTTCAGCGACCGTGTGAATTATGTAAGTTTTAAACCTGCGAAGTAAAGCAATGGATATATATTCTTAAGCAATACAAAAATTAATCAATGGCTCATACACAGATTACACAGAGATTTTTACCGGAAACCCTCAACCGGGAAAACCTTTCTTATTTTCATTATATCGAAT
>JZKD02S1882749.1:12263-42302 GCA_000966675.3 Picea glauca | reverse complement strand
ATACAATGTTTTTAGGTATTCCGTAGATACCAAAACCCTAATCCCTTAATCCGGGATTAATTTACAAATCAGCTAAAAATAGCAAAATCCACTAAAAATAGCAAAAACCGCCCAATAGGGATCGTCAGACGCAGTTTTCGTATCTGACGCACCCACACACACACACATGTAAAGAATATAACACATACCCAACAAATTAGAGGCACCCACTGAAGGAAAAAATGTGTGGTGTCCTCTCTCCCAAATAATCTACAGGTCATCATAGCGATATATTTGAACTGTGGTTCCAGAGAAGCTATTGAATATATACCATTACTGTTCACCCTGAACTTCGCAGGGTGTGAAACCCAATCTTTGATTAAACCAGACATAGTCTTATCATATTGCACACATTCCTTCTATTTAAAATTCTCGAGGAATTCGACATTTTAAACAAAGTCTGACACGGGTGGCAACTTGTTCATACCCTGCAATTGTTCGGGTCTGAAAGTCCCAATGGTGACCCTTTGCTCATTGATGATGGTTCTAGTTGGTATATCTACATGGTCTAATGCCCACCGAATCATATCGTAGTAAGGGAGAAGACGTGGCCTAGCCACTACTTTATGCATTTGAGCCTGGACGATGATCTTATACTTGGTGATTAGGTCATCTTTTTCATTTTCACTGGAATCATCTGAAACATCTACCAATTCAGACTGTAGAAACTCATAAATATATGACCAGGTCCTGACAGAGTCGACACTTTGAGGTGAAGTATCAAAAACGTTGTCTGAACCTTGTCCTAAAACCTCAACAGTGGCTTTAGATGCTTTTCGTGAGGCCATGGCGGGGGATTCTACTTTAGCTCTCCTGCAATAACAATATGTATACATACAGAAAGTAGTTCACTAGCGAAAAGTTGGCTCTGCATATAATAGAAATGAAATTTGAGACAACAAATAAAAGATCCATGCCTTCGACCATTTAAAACTAGTTCATCCTTAGGAATAGAAAGGTCAAATCATTCTTAAATAAAAATTTAGCAGTAAAAACCAAATCCTTACTTGTCGATTCGCCTCATTTCCAATTAATGTCTTAGATTTTGATAGTACGTAATGCAAGTTGGTGCAAGGAAAGTTTTCTTAGAACACTGGCAATGCATATTAATTTTCTTATTAGAACACTGGCAATGTTGGCTTAACTTAATTAATCAGACCATTTTGAATGTTAATTAATCTTTCGACATTCACCTCATCCGGAGCTTTCACTTTAACCCTTAAAAACTCTAAAACCCGAGGTCGTGATAATTAGATTTTGTTAATAAAAAACATAACCATGATTAGGCGTTTAATTAATTACATTGTTATTTATATCGTGACTTCGCGACTCAGGGCTTTGAAGGTATAGCTTCCTATAGGCTTGTATGCCGAGTTGCGAAATCGCGAGATCACAATGATATGATCTAATTAAATTGGAGGATAAAACCAGATTGAGTGTTTAATTAATTATGTTTCTATTTTTATCGCGACCTTGTGACTCGGGGCTTCGAAGGTATAACTTTTGAGTAAAATACGCCAAGTTGTGAATTCCTGACAGAGCTTAACCGTGGCTAAACGTTTTACCTTTAACATTAACCGGGGTTACTAAAACAAGAATCTCGCGGTTTCGACTATCGGGGTTACAACGATAAGATTTTGGATCTAGCAAGCGCCGAGACACGAAATTCCGATGACGCTTAGCTACGGTTTAGAGTATTTTTACTCTCGGAAATGATCTGGGTAAACTTTTTAAAACTAGTTCGTCGTTTCACCCCTCGGGACTTGTAAACTATGTGATCTATAACTCCTGACATGCGACATCCTGAGGTAAAAAAGGAGAGACTCGTTTAAACGATAAAAAAATAAAAATTCTTACCTTAAGAGTATGATAACCGTCATTGTTTGCGTGATGAGACTTTTGAGATTTTGGGGAAAATAAAGGAAAATATGGAAAACGACTTTCGATTTCAAGCATTAAGATATGAAATTTAAAACAGGCTAAAAAAAAACAAAGGCGGCTCCAACAAACGGTCCCAAACTACTTCGGGACTTTGGAACTTTGGTAAGTTCTCTTCTCCTGCATGTGAAAAGTGATAAGGTTTGTGCACCTTTCTTAGATCATACGGTTGTCAATCCTCGACATTGTCATCCAACAACCACTGTCACTCCTCCTCCTGAGATTCTGACTTACTCTGAATTAGAAGATTTCCTAAGTGCTCGAAGGATTCGACCTTTTCTCCTCCTACGGACCCATCTCCTAGATTTTGTTTGCACTCCTGAAAGAAATATCTCTTCTTAGCTTGATGTCCTTGAATATTTCATCGTCCCATGCACTCCTTGCATTTTAGGGATCACGTCAAACTCAGATCAAAGGTCAATGGCGATCGACGGTTCACAGAAATTGTGGGGCCCCAACATGCGTGCTCTTTACCAGAGAGTTCGACCTCCATAATCTGGAAAGTGCTCGCTCGATTCTAGTCTAACCGAGATCGTTGATCTTCCAGCCCGTTGGGGTCAACGACAAGGGTGAATTGCGGGCCGTGAACTAGCATGTCCGCTATTTTCACCTTCATGCTCCGTAGTGATTCCCCACCCTAGATCTTCGTTCATAGATCAATGTTTCATAGCCATTGCGGGGTTCAACTTAACTATCATGCAATTTAACATCTCGGAGCCTCGAGCTCCAAGGTTCCTAGACCTAGGTCACGCGGATCTTCATATAACTCTTGGGATATAATCTGTGATCTTAGTCGGGTTTTTGGTTAAGGGAATAGGTGCAAGTTCAGAGTCTCCTAGACTATTGGATTGAAGGGAACACCTTCCCAACTCGCAGAGCTTTAAGATCTAAATAAATGGAAAGTAACTTGTGATGTTACCAAAATGGTAGCTATGACGAGAGGCTTGCTCTGACTCTGGAATAGTGATTTAAATTCTTGGGGAAAGAGCCTTCGAGTGATTAAACTGGGGCTTATGGAAATTCAATCAGAGGTACAGGTTCTTAGGGGAACGAACGCATACTCATAACTTAATCATTTAGTACAGAGAAAGAACCCTTTATAGACATGTAAATACTTGCATGCATCCATTATTTACAATTCAAAGCATAAGGCAAGAAAACACTTATCAAAACCATAGAGTGTGATGTGACTGTTGAAAGGGGTGCTTGTTTCCACCCAACCATAGGCTCAGTCACTCCCAATGGATTTATCACTGGCCACCCCCGAGCTTAAGCCACGATGCTTTGAGATTTAATCTCTTACTTAGAGATCAACGAAAGTTAGGGATGAAGGTTACTCTCCTTCTCCCAATACAAAAATAGATAAGGACAAAGGTTACTCTCCTTCTCTGGGCTTAATCTCTATTTTCTATGATCGAAACTCACTATTCCTCTTTCAGTCCTTCCTCGAACCCTAGAGTTTCTGCTCTCGTCTCTACATTTTTCCCCACAGGTCTTCCTCTGCCCACCATACTTCCTTTCTTTCCTTCCTCAACAAGGTTGTGTGTGGCTTAAATTCTCAGTCTGTGGTCAGGTCTGGAAGCCTTACAGATGGGAGGTCTACCCCATTCCCTCATTAACTCTTGAGGAGATCTTCCCACCTACCAACCCGACTATAATTCATTCTTGGGTCAGAGGGTTGTTCTGATCTGAGCAATTAATTCCATCATGGTACTAGTTCGGTGGAGGTTAACACAACCATTCCAGGTCCCCTCCACCACCTTTCATAGCCTTCGTGGTTTTCTCTTAGCATATCCCCTCTTTCAGTAGTCATGCAACACGTAACCATTTTTTATTAAAATAAGATAATTTACATTCATCGACCTTTTGTACAAAGGTCCATCAAATCAAACATTCACACTTTTAGGTTTTCCATAGTTCTTTGGCCAATATAGTTATATTTACAGACTGTGGGAAACAAGGTGTTACAAGAGCCTAGGGAACTAGGTATATGGAAGTCTGTATATTTTGACATGCTATCAGAGCGGGTCTGGGCCTCACTCCATCACTAGAGGGCCCAAGGAACTAGGTATATGGAATTCACTCCCATTGAGAGAAGATAAATCATTGTTGGAACTGTCATTGCATAGAAGAGGAAGAGAAACAAATCCCCAAACTTTCCAGTCGCGAGTTCATAGCGCTAAAGTTATTTAAAAGAACTGCCACCATTATGATCACTCTCACCGCTAAGTGAGAGAACATGATCATTGTTTTTAGTAGAGGGTAGAGCCATAAGGAAATCATTGTGGTATTGTCTTTATTGTTGTGTTAATGGTGATTAGAAGGAGTTGTTGGGAATCAATGTGAGAAGGCCCAATACGATCCCTAATTTAAGATATGATCATGCATGAATCTGTCATCCAAAGAAGAGCAGATCAATCAAGATTGCAGTTAATGTAAGTGAGTGAGAGAATTTGAGTCATTCGTTCTGTTTGTAAGGATCCACCAAGATCGAGTTGTAGTGGGAAGACCTACAAATTCGTGAAGAAACCCTAATTAAAAGAGGATTTTGTGGAGGCATTGCCTCGCGACTGGAGAAATCTAGAAATCGAAAATCTGATGAAGATAGGCTATGTGTGGCTTATTTTATTTTTTAAAGATGAAATAAGATTTTTTTTGGCATTTAATAAAGAATAGACCATGGCATATAAATTTTATGGGGAATAGTTCAAATTTGATGTAAAATGGTTGTTATCACCAATACTGATATATTGGAGTAGTTAGAAATGTTTTGTTTATTTTTAAAAGAATCATTGTGGATATTGACGAGTCACTGGAGATTGTTTTTTAAATGTGAGTGGAGTTTTTAAAAATCTTTATGAAAATTTGAATATATTTTGGATGGAGCAGAAATATATGTATTAATCCATTTAAATAAAAATAAAATTTATATTTGATGGAGGGTTTATTTGATGAAGATGGCAATGCTTTGTATGTGAATGACTCCAGAAAAGTAAGCCGAAGAAGAGTGAGGATGTTCTTTGAAATGTCCAATAAGAGATTTATAGTGGGTGTTTTGTATGCAGGGAAGTGGATGACACCTGTTCACTATATTATGATAAGCCATGAAGAAACAGTGAAGCTGTGAAGAAACGGTGAAGGCGTGAAGAAACGGTGAAACCATGAAGAAATGGTGAAATGAAAATCATTGAGAAGGGTGAAGCAGGAGCATATTCCAGCTAGAGATGGAATATCGAGGCTTCCAAGGAGAAGAGGCCGTAGGTAACAGAGGCTTCCAAGGAAAAGAAGCTACAAGTAAAACCCTACCGTAGGTAAAATCCTCTTCATAGTTGAAGAGCCTCCAGAGATGGAAGATTGAGGCTTCCAAGAAAAAGAAGCCACGGGTAATCGAGGCTTCCAAGCAAAAGAAGTTGTAGGTAAAATCCTCTTTAGATTTGAAGAGCCTCTTATATTGTTGAAGAGAAAGTATAGCAGCTGAGACATTTTGTGGACAATGTTTCAGCATTATTGAGTAGTAAGTATTTTGGCAAGGAGAAAACTGCATGGAGAAAACCTGACCCCTAGAAAGAAAGGATCAGATGAGAAGCTGCGAACATTGGAGGAGAAGCCTAGAAGCCGCGAAGAAGGAATATACACAGACAGACACAAAGAAATAAAGTAAAAGTTGAGCGAAGAAGATGAAGACGTAGAGATAGACGTTAATGCAACAAAAAATTTGGTTAAATTTTGGTTTTTTTTAGTCACCAACAAATATAAAAAGAAATTAAATGTTGTAATTTGAGGGGTGCATGATCGGTTGTACCTAACATAGTTAAGGAAGATGAATTAATTACATATGTAGTTAATTAGTGTGTTTACAGTTACAGGAGTTGGTAAACCTACGTAACATATTTGTAACTATATGTTTCATATTAATATATAGAATACATTAATGTGGTGTGGTGTTGCATCAATCTGTCTCTGCTTATATTTTGACATGGTATCAAAGTGGGTCTGAGCCTCACTCCATCACTCGAGCACCTAGGGACCCAAGGATACGAAAGCTTCTCTCGTTGAGAGAAGAGATATTGTTGTTAGAATTGTCGCTGCATAGAAAACGAAGAGCAACAAAGCTCCCAAGTTGTTCAATTACGAGTTTGTAGCACTAAAGTTGTTTAAAATAACTTCCACCATTCTGATCACTCTCACCGCTAAGGGAGAGAACAATATTGTTGTTTTTCATAGAGGGTATAACCGTGAGGAAATCGTTTTGGTATTGTGTTTAGTGTTGTGTTAATGGTGATTAGAAGGAGTCATTGGGAATCAATGTGAGAGGGAGAGAACAATACTGTTGTTTTTCATAGAGGGTATAGCCATGAGGAAATCGTTTTGGTATTGTGTTCACTGTTGTGTTAATGGTGATTAGAAGGAATCAATGGGAATCAATGTGAGAATGCCCAGTACGAGCCCTAATTTAAAATATAATCAGAGGAATGGATCTGTCATCCAAAGGAGTGCAAATCAATCAAGACTGAAGTTAATGGAAGTGAGTGAGAGCATTTGCATCATCCGTTCAGTTTATTAGGAGCTACCAAGACCGAGTTGTAAGGGGAAGACCTATAAAGTCGCAAAGAAACCATAATTAAAAGAGGATTTTGTGGAGGCATTGCCTCACGATTGGAGAAATCTATAAATCAACAATCTGATGACGATAGGCTACATGTGGTGCTACATGTGGTTTATTTTAATTTTTAAAGATGAAGAAAGATTTATTTTTGGCATTTCATAAAGAATAGACCGTGGCATAGAAAAATTTTGGGAAATACTTCAAAGCTTATGTAAAATGGTTGTTATCACCAATATTGATATATTGGAGTAGTTAGAAATGTTTTATTTATTTTAAAAGAACCATTGTGGAGATTGACAAGTCGCTAGAGATTTTTTTTTAAATGTGAGTGGATTTTTTAAAACTCTTTATGCAAATTTGAATATATTTCGGATAGAGAAGAAATATATGTATTATTCCATTTAAATAAAAATCAAATTGATATTTGATGGAGGGTTTATGCGATGAATATGGAGATAATTTGTATGTGAATGACTTCAGAAAAGTAAGTTGAAGAATATTGAGGATGTGCTTCAAAACTTCCAATAAGAGCTTCATAGTGGGTATTTTGTATGCGGGGAAGTGGATGACACCCATTCACTAGATTATGAGAAACTGTGAAGAAATGATGAATCTGTGAAGAAACAGTGAAGTCGTGAAGAAACTATGAAACTGTGAAGAAACTATGAAACTATGAAGAAATAGTGAAAATCAAAGCATTGAAAAGGGTGAAGGAGGAACAGATTCAAGCTAGAGACGGAAGATCAAGGCTTCCAAGGAAAAGAAGCCACACGTAATCAAGGATTCTAAGGAAAAAAATTCGCAGGTAAAAGCCTCTTCAGAGTTGAAGAGCCTCCAGAGACGGAAGATTGAGGCTTCCAAGAAAAAAGAGCCGCAGGTAAACAAGGCTTCCAAGGAAAAGAAGTTGCAGGTAAAATCATCTTCAGAGTTGAAGAGCCTCTTCTATTGTTGGAGAAAGTATTTCATATTGTATTGTTGAAGAGCAAGTATCGTTGACACTGAGCCAATTTGTGGACAACGTTTCAACATTATTGAGAAATAAGTATTTTTTCATGGAGAAAACTGCATGGAGAAAACCTCACCCGGAGAAAGAAAGGATCAGACGATAAGTTGTGAACATTGGAGAAGACAAGAAGCCAGGAAGAAGGAATATATGTAGACAGGGGTATGAGACATAAAGAAAAAGTGGAGCAAAGAAGACGAAGACGTAGAGACATGCATTAATGCAACATAAATTTTGGTTTTTTAGTTGGTTAAATTTTGGTTTTTTTTAGTCCCCAGCAAATATAAGAAGAAATGAAATGTTGTAATTTGAGGGGTGCATGTTTGGTTGTCCTCGACACCCCAGTAGACACTTCAGTAAGTTTTTTGGTCTAAGGTTTTTGTAAGAAGTTGTAAACCTTGCCATAGGCAAGCTGTATTCCCAAAATGTTCAGTGAGCCTTGATTAAGTCATGACTACATAGGTTAGTGTGTGATCATGTAGAGTGTATCCCTAGTTTCAAGCAGCATGAAGCGTTGGCCATGGGAGGGATGATACATAAAGTTATGGAATGAACCACTTAGGTAGGTACGAGGGTGTTAGGTGTACTCGTATGCTAGCTTGATGTTGAGAAGTTGGGGAATGTGAGATGTGGTAATCTCAAAGATGGTTAGGACCAAGTTGTGTTTAAGAGGGAGTGTTAAGTTATGATCAAGGAAGGGAAGCTGGCGATAGTGATAGTTTTTACCGAATGTAATTAAGGGGGAGTGTTAAGGAAGATGAGTCAATTATATATGTAGTTAATTAGTTTGTTTACAGTTACAGAAGTTGGTAAACCTCCATAACGTATTTGTAACCATATTTGCTACTATACGTTTCATATTAATATACAAAACGCATCAATGTGGTGTGGTGCTGCATCAATCTATCTCTGCATATATTTTGACATTTACTCATTTCAAATGTAATATAGATAATATCAAGTCATCACCTAAGTTTCATCAACTTGGTACAAGGCTACACAAAGTTATGCAATAAAACTTTATAAAAGATTGTGCAATAATAAATTTTGTAACATCTCTCCTAGTGTTAACCATTCGATCTAGACAAATTCACAATGTGCAATTGAATTTTGAATCTTAAAACGAATTTAAAAGATAATGTTCATTCATCTCTCACAAGATATGGAAAGTTGTGAAATTAAATTAAAATGATAAAGTGATTTTTTTTTAAAGCTTCCTCTATATTGACTCATACTCATGTATTACATGATTAAATTCCATAAATAAATAAAGAGAAAAGATTTAACCATGTTTTATTATATGTTTCTTTATTTTATTTTAATAATTATGCAGCTATATCTTAGAATATAACTATATTATTATTATAAAAATACTTTAGATAGCAATCATTATAATAAACTTCAAAATATCATGTCTTATGAAGGAAATTCACTGTAATTAATAATAAACTTTGTGTAACCATGTATTAACAAAATTATTTAAATAATTTAAGCAAAAGATTTAGCGATGAAACAATTATAATGCTCGAACCAGATTTGCGGTAATTTATATATATCCTTCAATTTATTACCTGGAAGTAAACTATTTGAAATGCTCTTAATAAATTTAATAAGATGCATAGATTTACTCAGAAATACAGCATATAATTTAGCAAGAAAAAGTGAAACGATCTTACATAAAATATATTTAGCCTATATATTCAATGTACATATTATATTTAGCCTATATATTCACTGTACATATTATGAATTAACGGGAAACTTGAAAATTCAATAGCCAAAGCACTCATTATGCATGTTCAGCTGCCTAGTATTCTACCAATCCAAATTATACATAGCTCTCGTGGTCAAGCGTGTAAAAAGGTGAATTACAAGAGTCTCAC
Organism: Picea glauca; assembly: GCA_000966675.3. Classification (NCBI taxonomy): domain Eukaryota; kingdom Viridiplantae; phylum Streptophyta; class Pinopsida; order Pinales; family Pinaceae; genus Picea; species Picea glauca. Next base: position 32,833 of record JZKD02S1882749.1, on the reverse strand, counting down.
ACTAGCCTTATGTGAAAATGTTGTTTATGGCATTCTAGTAATGTTCTTTTATGTGGATAAGTAAGTCGGCCATAACAACGTTAGTAAACATGTGCACTGTAGGAAGTTAATAAGTTTTTTACCAAGGATTAATTTAAATTCTATGATTAATTGAGGTTGAAGTAAGAAATTATTATTTTCCCTATTTATAAGTCTAAGTTTGTGACAACATATACCCTTCCACTTATACTGGGAGGTTCTCAATAGTTTGGCTATCCGTATGCTTAGAAATGTTTGAGATCTTTCCTCATTAAATATGGAAGTCTTCATTAAATATGGAAGTCCATGAGATGCTCCATGAGATTTGTAATCCATTTCTCCACAGTTTGGCTAAGCAATAAAGATAACATTGTCTCTCATTTCTTTGTTGTTGTATGTGTGATGTGTTTGTTTTTATCTTTTTGTTTTCATTTACTCTCTAGTTTGCAGGCCTGATTCCTAACAATTGGTATCAGAGCCGAGATCGTGGTGGTCTGTGAGAGCTAAAATCGAGTGCTTCACAAGCACAAAGAAGAGAGGGATCATAAAACTAGATTGGCATCACGTACAGGATCGAGAACTTGCATTAGTTCGTGAACATATATGTATTACATATAACATATATGTTATATGTATTACATATAACATATATGTAATGCATATAACAATTTACTCGTGTATTTAGAGAAGTAGGTTCGACTCGTGAAGAGGGTTGAGGGAAGGAGGTCGAGGAGACTAAGTGGAAACCTTTGTTTTCTCTTTCCAATTTTTGGAGGTGGAGAATGTGTGTTTTGCAGAGCCCACATCAGGTGTCGTTGCACTGGGTTGCAAGAGAGGAATTGGTAACATTACATGTTGCAGAAAGGGCGAGAGCATGTGTTTGGTTGAAGGGAAAACTGAGTGGATTTTGAGTCCCCAAGAATTGGCAAAGGTAGGTCATTGTGTTGTTGATGATAACAACCACGAAGGTGTTGCAGCAAGCCAGGGTGGCAGTGACATTGGTCTCGATGATTTAGTTGGCACATGGTATCCTGTATGGAGAGAGTTATGTCGTTGTACTCACCCGACCACTCGAAGATGGAAGTAAATGCCGACAATGAGTTGGGGCTCGTGAGGATGGAAAGAGAGTCAGAAAAATAAATTCTCTGCACTCTGCTCACGAGAGTTGAGTCATGCAACAGAGATCGAGTGAGGGCAACTCGAACCAAGAATTTTCTTGGTGAGAAAGGGAGGAGAATCTGGAGGTTGAAGTCCATTGTTTAGAAAATATTCTTCAACTACATGTGGGAAGAGGGGATTCATGTTTTGGGAATCTATTATGGCCTGCAACTCATTGTCAAGATGATGAGGGGCATGGTCAAGCCTACCATATCCCAAGAGTATGGGATAGTGGAGATTCGTACACATGAGGGGTTGAATCTCTTTCGGGATATCTTCATTGGAGAGACGCAGAGTGTGTGGATGAGCCATGATGAAGAGGTTGTAAGACTGTTTGAGGGATTAATTATCATGGTGCCATAGCCACCTTTGAAAATCCCCAAAAAGGATTATGCAACCCTCAGTACCATCCGTAGGTGACCTTTTCAACACTTGCGATGGAGATGCTACGCCTTTTTCTTTTCAGTTTTTGTGGCATCATGGATGATTGAAAATGCGAGGTTATGACAAAGAAGTTGGTGAGCATAAAAGTGAAGGGAACCTTTATCATGATTTTTTTGCAATGGGTTTGAAAAACTCCCTTCACCGTGATTTTTTTGCAATGGGTTTGAAAAACTCCCTTCACCATGATTTTTTTGCAATGGGTTTGCAAAACTGAAATCCCGCTTATTTTTTTCTTTAACTTTTGCTCGATATTGAAAACATATCAGTAAGAGGTTCCTAGTAAGGAGATGTCTAGAAACCCTATATCTATTTGGATGTATCTATGTTGGCCACTATAGTACTTCAAAACTAGGTGTCGCTTGGAGTCTTTAATACCTACCCTTTTCCATTCATGTCCTTGTTTTGCAAGTTGTGACTCCATTGCCTTTTATTTTTCTAGTTGAGTCCTGAGGGCTTCTCTAATTTTGATGTCGGTGGTCATATTTCTCATATTTTCTATGTTATCCACTGTCACTTTTTGTATCCCGCACTTATTGAATGTGATTAGAAAGTGAGTCGTCCATTCACTTACAAACGAACTTAGCAATGTGACCTGCTTGGCGATATCATCCGTGTTTTGTTAGAAGCCTTTAAGATTATTGCATTCTGCTACAATGACCGTGGATGTTTGTTCCTCGATTGTTTGAATCTCGGTCAATGCTATGTTTTATTGTTGTTGTGCCTCATTCTTTTCGCCTTGAAGTAGTGCTACTTGTTGTTGATTCTTTGTATTGGATTTAATCAACCTTTCAATCAAGTCTTTGAATCTTGCAAAGGGTTCCTCTCCTTCCAGCCATTGATCTACTCCTAAATGTTTCTTGACTTGTTCTCTACATTCCTCCAACATTTTTCTTTGATTTTCTTTAAGTTTTGATACTTGAATTCCTTTTTTGATGACTTTCTTCCATTGTTTTTCTTACTCTTTTGAGATTACTTGGTGTAAATAAAAGAGTTGGTTGTCTAATATGGAGGTCGGGTCGAGGGTATTTTCGACAGCTAAACTTGATGGGTTATTTGGTTGAGTCGTCTTAAATTTGATTGATATTTTCTTATTATCTTTCCCTGAAGTCCTTGTCGACTGCCCATCCTTATCATGTATTTTTTATGTCAGTTGTATAGAGGAGTGAGTGAGCTGCAACTGGACAAATGTCATTTTTTCTGGCTCCTTTTTTTGAGTTTCTTGTGTTTGCAATGGAGGTTGTTTCTCCTGTGTCGACTCTTGATCTTGTGTCTTGATATTTGTGTTTAGATGGGATCACAGGATGGATCTCTGGAAGTGTTTCCTCCATGTGCTAGTCTTTTGGGTGTCACTCGCCTTCCTATAAGTTGATTTCTTGTTGGTCGGTTGACTGCTCTTCAGTTTCAACTCGGTGGACTGACTTCTTTGGTATTGAATCAACAAAAGCATGCTATTGTACCAACTCGACCAGGTGCATTGACCAGAGTGGTATTTCTTTGACCAATTGTCGCTATTTGAGCTGGTCGATTTTGATCTCCTCTTTCGTTGATTCAGATGTTTTGTTGGACTCTGTTTCTTTTGATGATTCAATAGTTATCAGTCGTCTTTTCTTCTTTTTCTCTAGCCATTCTTCAATTACAGATACTAGATCAGTTGGGGATGAGTCTCTTGTTAAGTCAATTGCTACATCGGTCATTCTTTTATTTTATGATAATGGACTTGGCATGAGTTCCCATTTTGTGTGTGTGGTTGTACGCCATGCTGGGGTAACAATGGTGGTTTTTGCCTCCAATGTTTTCTTCTTTTTTTCTCCTCTTGTTTCCATCTGTTGAAGTGTGATTTTGATTTGTTTGACTTGTTCTTTTTTCACCTTAGCCCTCTCCATGGATTCTTTCATTCCCGACCCGACCAACGAACTGAAAATATTCTTCATGGTGGAAGTCTCCTGTCGAGTCATTTTTTTTATTTGCTTTATCTTTTCAACAATTTTTCTTGTAATAATGGAATTTTTTTCTTTAATGACGGGGTCATTGAAATGAATGCCTTCATTTGACTGAAAATATTCTTTCCATATTTCCTCTACGTCGATGGCTATTTCTTTGACTCTGATAACCTTCTTACCATTTTCCTTATTCACTAGCTATTTTCTTTTCCCTGGTGATGGATTTGGAGGGATGAGTGTCAGGGCTTCCAAATCTTCGACAAAAGGGGTTGTATACAATTGTGCTTCTATTTCCTCCTCTTTTTACCCATCAATGAGAGGAAGGATCAAAGGAAATCCTTGGTGTTGTACGTCAGGAGGAATTTATATCTCTTGACATGTTTGTCTTTCTAGCTCCATGAATAATTCTTTTGTTGTTGGTTGATAGTGTAGCTCTTCTGGTTCTGGTGCCGACTCGACTCCGCACCAAAGCTTGGTGTAGTCGAGTTCTAGTTGAATGTGGTAGGGAGTCGACAGGGTCCGACAACATATTGGTTCCTCAACCCGCTAGCTATGTGAATTATCTTTCAAATTTTTGACCCATAATCAAAACATTTCTTGGGTTGCCATTGAACTAGATGCACCTGCTTGTTTTGTTGCAAAAAATTTGTATCTCTCCATTGCTGGGAATTTATTTTTTGGGAACGCCTCCTCACCGACTAGGCTATAATGCTCCATTGTTTTCCAAATTAATAATGAAGATAACTTTATAGCCTTGCCAGATTCTTGGCACTCCTTACAATTGGTCTGGATGATGTCGACTAGGTGCTCTGACTAGTTGAAATTTTCTGCTTTCTGAAACACTTGAGATATTGATTCTATCATCATCATTTTAACATTCAATGCATGACCAACTAGTGTAAGGCATAGGGATACGATTATAGTAGTCCATCTTTATCGAAGTTCGGTAATTTTATTTACGACTATCCCCTTGGATTTTTTAGTTGTTGTCGACCCCTTGGAGTTTGTACTAAATGCGTCCAATTGTTCTCTAGATTCTCGTGCCTCTATCATGATTACTGGAGATATGGTCGACTCGTATGAATGGACGTCTAGGATATTTATTAGTTGGCATTATTGCAAGTCTTGTTGATAATTAAATGCAGCGCTTTGTAATTGGTTATCGTATGTGTCGGGGTAGCTAGGAGTTGTATTGGTGGTTGTGCAACAGTCTTCTTTGTCGTGTCGGTTATTAATTTTACTATTATTCTCTTCCTTCCTTTCCTTCTGCAACTTAAATGCACCGTCGTTTCTGGAGTCGATTTTTTCGTGAATGGTGCTTTCTTTCGTTCCACCGACTAAGTCTCCTCTCTTGATGCATGGTCGGTATATGGGTCGACCAGCTGGTGTTTTTACTCGTCGGTTCTAAACTTTTCGGATCTAATTATTCGATGTTCTTGATGGATATCCTACTCCTCTATTTTTTTGTTCTTAATCCCACTTGTATGATAACCACGGTCACTTGAGTTGTGCTCACCTGAACCACGCTCGCTTGATTGGGATCTGTCTCTATCAATTGATTTCCGTTTCAAGAGTATCTGTCTTAAGTCGGAATATGGAGTGGTGTGTCGATCATATCTTCTTATGTTTTGTCTATAGCTCGACCAGGGGCTTCTTTCTCTCTCCATTCTGCCTTTTTTTATTTTACTTTGATGCTTTGAGATCCTTTTAATACTTAACTACTCTTCTGTCATTTTTTTATACCTGTAGTTCTATACCCAAATTTTGTAACTAAATTTGGTTTATTATAATATAAGTAGGATTTATTTTCTTAATGATGTGATTAGCCTATGTTTTTCTGCCTTTGAACAAACTGTTCTATATCAGGTCAATCCCTATTGGCATCTTTTCCTACCAATTTTTTTCCAATAGGGCTTATTTCCTTCTATGTATAGTACTTTTTTAAGTGGGCTCCATTAATTACTTTCTTGAATGGATACCCTAACAAGTTTTGAAGTTGGATTGCTCCTGTTGGTCAAACTTCTTCAATAAAATAAGGCCCAAGCCATGATGTTTCTAGCTTTCTTGGTTTTCCTTTTACTCGGTTGTCATATAACAAGACCAAGTCTCCATTTTTTATTTCCTTATTCTTTAAGTGGTGGTCATGCCATGCTTTCTGTTGTTGCTTTTGCACTTCCTAATGATGCATTGCAATTACTCTTTCTTCTTCTAGTTTATTTAATTGTTACAGTCGGCCATTTATGCTTTTATCATGATCGAATTTAACCACTGCTTCTATTCTATCGGAGTTGGACCAAAAATGTAAAGGAATAACAACTTATTTACCATAGACTAAATTGAAGGGAGTATGTCCAGTTGATCATTTGTAAGAAGATCTATACACCCATAAGACTACATGAATTTTATTGTCCCAGTCATTTTTGTCGACACCGAATATTTTTGTGAGTACTTTAAGCAATGTTTTATTGAATTCTTCGACAACCCCATTTGCTTGGGTGTGATATGTTGTTGTTCTTTGATGATCGATCATAAACTTCTTTAGTGAGACTTGGATTGTTTCATTTATGAAATGGGTTCCCTAGTCACTGATTATTGTAAGTGGACATCCAAAGCTTGTGATTATATTCTCTTAAATGAACTTCACCGCCACTTTTTTGGTACATGATTCGACTAGTTCAACTTCTTCCCATTTGGTTACATATTCTACTGTGGTAATAATATATTTAGTGTAGGTTATTTTTTCTCTTTGAGGGAAAGCTCCAACAAAGTCGACTTCCCATATTTCAAATACTCGATTAGAATTTACCTAGGTTAGTGGCATCTCATTTTTCCATAGAGGACAACCAATCCTTTGACAACTATCACACTTTATAACCTACTCCATACATTATTTATGTAAGGTATGTCACCATAGACCCTCCTGAAGTATTTTCTGAGCTGTCATATTGGCCTGGAAGTGGCCCCCAACTGTTCCTGCGTGAGCTTCGTTGATAATGCTTTCTTTTTCATGTTCAATAGCACATCTCCTTAGGATATCTTCTAGTCCCATTTTTTACAGATATCCATTTATAATGGTGAATGGTGTTTCTTTTAGGTCTAGCACCTTCCTTATACTTATTGGGAGATCGTCTAGAGCCTTTCCTTGTTCCAAAAAGTTTGTTATCTCTTCCAAATCTTTTGGTGCAGTTTTGATTTGAAATAGATGTGCATCTGGAAGGTCATCGTCTATGTCTGTCAGATCCTCTCCTGTTTCAAGACATGATAAATGGTCGAGTGAGATGCTCATTTTCCCAGGTCAGACGATTATGTCAAATTCAAATTCTTGGAATAATAGAAATCAATGACAGATCTTTCCTTAATGAACCGGTTTATTAACTAAATACTTTAATTTTTGATGATATGTAAAGAATGTGAAAGGATTGGCGAGTAAGTAATGTTGGAAATTTTGTAATGCAAATATCATTGACAAAGCTTCCCTTTCTGTGGTTCAATAATTTCTTTTTGCTTTGTTCGGTTTTGGACTGGTGTATAGATTTGGGTGATCGACCATGTCGTAGAATGGTTCCACTAGAACCGATCCGACAACAAAATTTGAGGCATCGACGTGGATGTGAAACCTTCTCGACCAATTAAGAAATTTTAATACAAGGGCTTCAACTAGTTTTTTCTTTAAGAATTTGAATGATTCCTGGCAGTTTCTACTCCATATGAACTCAACTTATTTTCTAAGAAGTTCATCCATTGGGAATGTGATATCTGAATAATGTCATATAATTTTTTTGTAATATCCCATGTGTCCCAAGAATATTTTAATTTGATTCTGATTTATGAGTGGCTTCAAGTAGAGGATTATTTTGATCTTTTCCATGTCCACTTTTACTCATTCTTTTCATACCACATGTCCTAACAGAATGCCAATTGGTGTGGAAAAATTGCACTTCTTAATATTAATGGATAGTTGGATTTCTCTGCATCGTTCAAGCATCAGTCGAAGCCATTGTATATGGTTTTTAAATAAGTTGTATATTGTCTAGTCATCGAAGTAAACAACCATTGTATTATATATATAATCTTGGAAATCTTTGACTGATATTCTCGAGAAAATTGTTGGGGCATTCTTTAGTTCAAATGGCATAACTCTATAGCCAAAAGAGCCAAATTCTTAAATGAATGTTGTCTTTGGTTGATCCTCTTTGTCTATTGGTACCTAATTGTAAACAAAGAACCCATCTGTAATGAATAATATTTGTGGCATGCGACTTCATTAATTATTTCATTGGCGAAGTGGGTGGGGAACGGATATGTTACTGTCAATTTATCAAGCCCTCTGAAATCAACACAAATTTGTAGTTTCTTGGGGTCGTTCCTTTTGGGTTGTACTAACATAAGAATTTTCCCATTCCACTTTGTCAATTGGATAGATAATGCCCACTGCTAGAATTCCTTCAATTTCTTATTGGACAATGGGATTATATTTGTGGGATAACTTGTATGGACATTTTTTAATTGAATTTTCCCCTAGGATAAGTTTGATCTTCGTTTCTCCCATTTCTGCTAGAAGTCCTTTTAAATCTTTGTAGTCCTGGGAAAACACATCTTGATATTCTTTTAGCAAATCTACTATGTCGGTTGTCTATTTTTTTGACCAATAGTCACCTACTCGTACCATTTTCGGTCGATCATCCTTTGATATGTTGAATTCTTTTGTTTTGATTTATGTGTTCATAAACTCTGGTGGTTTTTATTCATCAAGTTGTCGTTCCCCTTCTTCAATTCTGGTAAATCTTTCTGGAAAGTCGGGTTGTTCGTGATCTTCCTTTTCTTCCTTAGCTATATTTAGTATTGATTTTACATTTTTTTGCAGCAATCGATGATCCTTTTTCCATCTGAAGCTCTGGCATGGACAACCTATATTCTCCATTTCTATTCTTCAAGCTATCGTAATTCACTTATTTTCTATCGACATGAGGTTGCAAGTTGAAGTCGATCCAAGATCAACCAACATCTTCCCTTTTTCTCTGTGTAGTTGGAGTCAGTTTTTTAAGGAAACTTTTAATCTGATGTGTTGCTTCTCTTAGATGCTCATCTTCTAGGTTGAATTTGAAGTCTCCAATATAGTTTTCTTTAATGTAAGACCAATTTAGTGTGTGGCCACAAGATTCTTCGATCTTGTACCATTTACTTTCTATTTCGTCTAATGTGATTGGAAACATATGGGGCCATACCCTTTCATCTTTGTATATGATTATATGCCATTCCTTCTCGCAATTATGAATGTGTTCAATTGGGTCATACTCGATTTTAAAAGTGGGAATGTTAGCAACTTTGGCTAGTTTCTTTTCCCCAAGTCATTCTATGAATTATGTTGATACAATTGTCCACATTAGAAGTCTAGGAGAATGTGTTTACCACCATCTTGTAGCCTGGCCTATGAAGGTTTCTACTAGGATTTTCTTTCTTCCTTGATCTCCAATAGATTTGGAAACTTCTTCGACATGTTCGAAGGTGCATTTTGTTCATTATATCGTAAAGGCTTGCTTGTTCTATTGTTGGTCGGAGTGAGTGTGAGATTTCGTCGATATTTATTTTCGTACACTATAGGTATTGCTTGGATCGAAAAGCATGTACTTTGATGTTTTTTGGGAATAACTTCAATGGACCAACAATATTTTGCATGTGCTTCGTAGTTCTCTAATTTCCAGTTATACAAGGTTGATTCTGAATTATGCCCAAACAACATAGGAGACTCTCTCAAAATTTCTACTTGTACGTTCAGTTCAACATAATATTTTTGCTCATTAACTATTTGGTAAAGGCACTGAGCTTTTTGATCCTCATACCATGTTTCAGTTTAAGGTTTTCTTTCTTTCAGGTCCAAAGGTATGATTATTTTTCTTTTCCTTCCTTTTAATTTGATCATGTCTCTTCCGAGGGAGATAGGAGCTTTATTTTTTCGACCCCAAGGATGACCCACAAGTGTTTCATATGCTGACATCGCCTCGACTAGGTCGATTACCTCAAATTTGACTTGAGTCCATATACGCATAATTTTATTTTCGACATTTCTAGGTATGTTGATGGGCTCTATCAGTCTTTGATCTTCCAGCTTGAGTTACTTCAAAGTTGGTGCTAATGCGGGTCGACCCATTCTTATCCATGTTTCTCGAGGTAAGATATTGACTTGAGACCTGAAATAGACAACTACTTGTTTGATTAGTATTTCATTGATTTCCATATCGACTCGTGGGTAATAATATTTATGCTAAAGAGAGAGTTTCCTAACATCCTTGGAAGGTCTTTGTCCTTCTTCATATTCTCTTAATATATTGAGAAAATCTAGTAATCGAACAACTCAATATTTTTCCTTTAACAACTGTATAAATTTGTGTATAGTATCGTCATTTTGTCTTCCTTTGTTTTACTGGTCTTGGTTAAAATTCTTGAAGAATCTAATGGCTTCCCTCATAATTTTTTCTTCTTTGTCTCGATTTGGGAAGAGGATATATTTCCATCTCAGTTGGTCTTCTGAAGGGGTATTGATAATATCTCTCCTAGCGCCAGATCTTGTGATGATATTTAAGTTTTTCGAATTGAGTACTTCTTCTTTTGATACTGTATGTAGAATATTGACATTTTTTCTAGTCATAATATTGTCGAGTACTATTGGGAAATATTCAAGTGAATGGTCATCGATGCTGCATATATTACAAAATTTGAGGTTGATCCAATCTTTTATCAAACAGACTGGGCTCATATGGTCGTCCTTCTAGCAATTTTAACACTAGGGTCATCCTGGACCCCAACCACAACCTCTGAATCAACCTCGGCCACCGCCTCTTCGTCCTCAACCATAGTAATCATTTCTTTGATCGTAATTATTATTTTGGTCAGTAGCTTCTGTATGATACATTGTTTGTACATTGGCTCAATTTCGTGTGTTTAAATAGTATTTCAATGTTCTGTGACTATGAGTTTCACATATATGACACCACTTAGTGTTCCTTAAATTGTGTGGACAATCCTGCACATCATGGTCGGTTAGTGCTTCACATATATTACAATATGTTTGAGCTTGTACTCTGTGAGAATCTACAGTTATTGGCGGATGATCGGTGAGGCTTCAAGTATCCTTTGTATGTCATTCTTCACAACATGTAGAACACCATAATTCATTTCTTCTTATGGATATATTTTTTATTTTTTTTTGTAAATGCTCTATTTTTTCTTCTTGTCTTTCAATCGACGGGGAGGTCGACGGGCCATCGTTGTCCGACTCAATGCGTTGTTCTTTGTGTAATGCATATTCACAGGAAGTTATTTTGGTACAACCATAATGGTGAATAGATTCTTTGTAGAAGGCCAGCTACGTACCATTGGACTAATAAAATCTAATCAATCATGGTGAGTGTTTGGCTCAAAATATATTTGAATCTTTTGTCATATTCTTGGACCGACTCGCCTAGTCTTTGTTTTATTTATTTCAATTTTTGAGAAGCCAAGTGTGTGGCATCTTGGACTTTGAAGAATGTTAGGAAACTATTTTTATTTCTGATTTTGAAAGAGTATGATTTTTTTTGAAATTCATAAACCATGTTAAAGAACGATGTCGAAGGTAAACAACAAATTGTTCCATTTGCTTATCTTCGTTTGTGATGTCTGCAACATCCCAAAATTTCTCACACACAAAACAATGTCTTTTTGGGTTCTCATCTCTCTCATAGGTGGGGATGTGGTTAAATCCCATTTTTGTTTTCTTAGGAGTAACCAATTTTTGTGGTGTTTGGGTTACCACACTTTTAGAATGAGTTGTCAAGTCTTCAATTGGTTTTTCTCGTGTCACCTCTTCTGTTGATCAGTCTTCTATCAGATGATATTCAAGAAATAATTGCTTCCTGTTGAATATGGAAAGTATTTCTTCAATCTAAGAGATTTGATATTTGTACTTGAATAAACGTCACTCCAATGGTCGTGTTGGTTCACAACTCTGATTTATTAAATTAATTTCTTCTCTTAATACTAGATTTGGAAGGGGGGCCAAGTTAATGAGATCCTTGATTTGGATAAGCATGTTTTCATCTTCATTTCTTCTTAGCTCAACTATGAGCGTGTATCATAGGTTGCCATGCTCATTAGTTCTATACCATAATCTTGTGAATTGGTCGTCGATCTGAAGTCTTTGTTGGAGGAAATATTTTATTCGTGGGCTAGTTTCTAGAGTGGGGGAAGATCATATCGCTCAGCCTGACTCTTCATAATCCATGCTTTTAGGGTGGTCTTCTAGTTGATAGGAATTCATTCTATCCTCTATCAAATATGCATCACTTCTTCTATGGGGGGTCACTGCGACTGTTGTTATTGCCAACTTTGGATGATTTATTTCAGAATCAGACTGCTCATGTGCTCTATCAGGTTGACCCTCCCTGATCATTTTTCTATTCGGCTTATGAATATACCACATGTTACGAAGCTCTTCTCTTTTATTTTTCCTTTTATCCCATTCCCTATTCTAGATGTCAGTAGCTTTCTTATGTGCTTGTTTTCCTCTCGACGACGTTTATAATTCAGTAATCACAACTCTTGGTATGTTTTTCTTGCAACATCTCATAACTTTACTTAAGCCCCCATCACCGACCCGAATTACTCGAAGTAAGTGGTGTTGGTTATGTTCATTTGTTCAAGAAGTAGTCCTAGGCTTGTCTTTTGTCCTTGCACCTTGCATCGAGAAATACTTCCCACTCTTCGTCTCTTTCTTTAAAGTTGTTAATTGGTAACGGTGTACCAAGTCGCATTCCATATTCGACAATGCCACTGACTCCCTTTTCGAGGAGGAATTTTTGAAGCAGTGTCAGAACAATACACAAGAATCCTTCATGCAAGTCGGTGTAAATTTTTATTGTATTTTATCAAGAGATGTTCGATCTTCAATGGATTGTTCTGAGATAAAATCTTCAACAATTCTCTCGAACCAATCATGCAGATTCGTTTGTCCTCCGTTAGTGATATTGAGGCCTAATTTATAATCGGATATTAAATTACACATTAATCGGTTTGTTTATATACTCGAACAAGGATTCTAGGATGGCTTCCAGAAATCTTTCGTGAATCTCGAAGAAGAATCATGATCATGCTTCTTCTAATGAAAGGTTGTTTTGTCATGCGTAATTCTTGATGTAATTCTCAATTTTTCACTCACACCATTCGTGTATGTCTTGTAGAGTTAGCATTTATGTAAACTTCTACATGCCCGGGTCTAGAAATACTAGCAACGAAACCAATGTTGTAATCTAGGGGAAAGCAAGAGAGAGTTACTAATTGTTGGAGTAGGATATTTTGGGAAATGTGTAGCAATTTTGGAGGACATTTGGAGCGCACACTAGGAAATAAGGAAAGGTAGCACATCAAAAGTCAAAGGAAAGTAGCACACCATGAATCAAGGAAAAGTAACGTGAGAAAGAGAGGATTCAAAGAAAGGAATGGTTGGATCAAACACCATCTGTGCACATGAGGCTGATATATGGAGAAACCTAATCCACTTAGGGTTAGGGTTTTGGTCATGATGTAATGGGTTTAACCCACTTTTTTTAGTATAAATATATTATGTATGAGGTAGATAGGGGATCATTTGTTGAGTATCTGTGGAGGAATTTTTGAGAACCTTTCTAAGCTTTGAGTTAGTCTTTGATGAGTGGTTTGGTTTAGATATGTGGAGCTCAGAATGAGTCAGATGGATTGTAACTGAGGGTCAGGTCACAAGTTGTGGGGCTTGGTAAGACATTGGTCAGCCTCACCTATGCACTATACTTTTGGTGTAATGCATGCAATGTAGAGACTCGAATATGAATAATAAAGAAGATAGATATTTTTGGACATAGCCTGGAGTAGGGGGGGCATGAACCACGACAAAACATGTTCCATTGTGTGGAATGTATTATTTATTCTTTTCAATGATGTATGATGGATGAATGGATAAATGAATGAATATGTTAAGGTTAATTTGCAGCGTGCACTAGATCAGTTATGTTATTTTACTGCAGAATCAATATTAATGAATGAATGATGGTAAGGTAGAATGATGTATCTGAACTATAATGCATGCCTAACATCCCCATGAGCACCATCCCTTCCATGATTGCAGACATATGGGTCCTGCAGTCACCCATAAGCCATCTCGGGTGAGACTGCACTATGAACTTTGTGCGCAGTGCTTCCTTGTCGTCTCCAGAAGGGTCGATAGTTTGTAAGGTTTTGTTAGAAACCTAAGGTATAACCTGGGTCAGACCAAACATTCCAACAAATGGTTCTTTTTCTAGCTGTAACTCAGAAGAACATACTCGAAGGGATTTGATGAGAAGGACAGTGAAGATAATGAAGTGGTAGAAGGGGATGTTCAGGGCATGGAATCCGACTAAGCAGGATATTGAAAGATGGTTGGAGACAAAGTAGCTATAGTTTACACAGAAAGATAACAAAAGCTCCAGGTATACACCACGCCAGTATTTTCACAAGTATGTGTTTACTGATTTGCATGAGGCACTTTTTTGTTATTTTCCGGAGTTATTGCAAGAGTGGATATTTAGGTTGAAGGATACTCATCCCACTAATCAGATAAGAACAATAGAGTGGACTAATAAGAATATTACGCGGTTGGAGAGGGTTAATAATAAATTCACATGCACAATGGATTTCTAGTTAGACAATATTATTGCAAGGTTTATTATAGAGTTTGCAGTCAATACTGCAAAGTAATATATTGTTGTAGAGCAGGAGTTATTAAAGGTACCAAGAAGAAGGTAACTTAGGTCACTTTACAGGTCTATCAAGATTCTATTCCATGATAAAGGCGTGATGAAAATGGAGTCAGACAACTAAATCACTCTACGTGCATGGGGGAACTGGGGGAACTGGGGGAAACACTAAGGATGATATGAGATATGGATAGGGATCTGGAGAGAGGCTAGAAGAAGAAAGCAATGGATCCCATTATGATCGCTGAGGAACATACTAAGGAGATATTGGAAAGAATAGGAGTCACGTGCAGCAGACGACCCTACTGGAATAAGATCAATAGTAAGAATAGGGAAGTAGTCGAGAAAGAGGGATTGGACAATGAGGAGGAAGAGGTAGAGGATCTCCATGCGATGGTGCAGATTGAGGAAATCATGCACGCCACATATGAGAGGAAAACCAGAGGTCAAGGGTCGAGCACAGAAGAAGAATATCCATTCCAAATCTGAATTAGTGTATAACCCACAACCCCATGTGCGACTAAGACATTTAAAGACAAAGAATTGGTTATCCAACAAGTGTTTAGTAGTAGAAGGTTTTTTACAAGATGAGGGTCTAGTGGCAATTCAAGTAGAAGTATAAGTTCAACTAGCAGTAGTCATGTATCTACACTGCACGGAGGTGGTAGTACAACAAACTTCACAATGGCAGGAGAATATCCAACTATAAGGTTACCTGCATTTCATGGAGAATGTTCAGAGGACACATAGAAGCATTTGTTTAATTGTGAGAAGATCTGGGAAACTAAGCAGATTACAGATGAAGATAAAAAGGTTGCACAACTGGAAATTACATCCAGATACCGTGCATTGGATTTGTATATGGGCCTCGTAGTAAAAATCCCACAAGGAGCACCTACAACTATCGTAGATGTGAAGAAGGCTTTAATCAATGAATTCCAGCGACCAAGCTCAAAGGATCAATTCATGAACGATATGATAGAGATCAAATATAAGCCAGGTGAGTCAGTGTGGGAGATTTATCATAATTTCAAGAAGTTGAAAGGTAAGTTGAAGTACCCTATCACAGATATGAAACATAGGAACTTATTTTTTAATTCATTATTGCCACATATTAAGTATCCATTAAGGAAACAAAAGTTCCAAATTAAGGCTGAGTCTTTACAAGAAGCCTTGCAATTGGAGGACAATCATTATAAGCATACATATCCAACTATGGAAGAGTTGAGAGCATATCTGAAGAACCTAATATTTCATTTGAATCAGAATAAGAGAAAGGAAAAGAGGGAAGATGTCTGGTGTAGACTATGTAGAACATAAGAGCATAAGAGCATCATAAGAATGAATTCCCGACGTTTGCGCAGTACATGGGAGAAGGAATGCCAAACTACTTACGCATAGAAGGAACATGGTGTGAGATATGTAGAACACATGGACATGATCCCTATCATTTTCCTATGATGCATAAGTATCAAATGATGCCCAATACTACATTTTGTAATTTTTGCAAGTCAGTTGGACATGAAGACAATGATTGTAGAAATTTAGAAATAATGAAGGAGAGGACTTCAGATGCATATAGGGTGGAGGATGAATCGATGATAGGACAATATGCACAACATTTTACAACACCACCACAGTATACCAGTAACATGTCATAATTGTCAGAATCCTGGACACTACGCAAGGGATTTTCTGCAACCACCTGCAACATGTATGTATTGTCGCGAAAAAGAACATGATAAAGAAGATTGTCTGACACTTTTGATAAAGATATAGGAAAAGAGGAATTAGAACAATCAGAATGTTCAATGGAGCCTTGACGAGATATATACTGTTGAATCTAGATGTATCGTCACTGGAGTATGGATGCTTGACAAGGTCGCATGTTGAACAGAGTGTTGACGACGATGAGAGAGGTGTTGACGACAATGAGAGAGCCTTGGTGATTGATGAGAGTCGTTGATCAGTTACTGGTGAGAGTTAACCTCTGTCGTAGATGGTCAAAATTCCCAGTTAAGCGATAAGGAGGATGACGATAACATAATGATGTGGCATGCCAACTTAGAAGCCAACATGTCTCTAAGTGGTGACAGGTGTCACTAGCGAATTGGCCGATGGGAAAAAAGTGGGCTCCGTTGGGCAAGGAGGTCTTCTGGACCTTTGCTTTAAATCTTGGTCGTCACATTACAGGCCAGGAAATCTGGACTATTGATCCTAGGCATATCATCATCAGGAGTGGATGGTTGGTGGTGTTGGGGTGTAGACTTCAAAGTGTTGGTGATGATAAAGAAGGTGATGTGGAGAAACGATAATTGTTGATGGGTGTAGAGCCTAGATCAATTCTCAGCTATAGATAGCCATAGGTTTCGTTTAAGTGAAGAATGGGGGAAGTGATGTCATGCCAACAAGAATGTTGGTGTGGCAATTATTGTGCCCCATGTGGTGTTGCGTGTTGACACTTTAGTGGTCGAACATGATGAAGACTCAAGATTCAACGAGAAACATTCATTGCGGTGAAATTTAATCCCAGTTGTGGAGTGCATTAAGTCCCAATTGACTGCTCAAATAGGCGATGGTGTCATGATGTTGACGTGGTGCACTAGCATGGCAATCCACATGTTCCTAGGGTGATAGGTGTCACCTGTTGAGTGGCCAGAGGGATTGAAAGAGGGTTTCGAGAAGCCTAGAACTCCTTATGGTGTCAATATTAATCTAGATCATCAGATTTGGGGGACAACAGATCAACATCGTTGATTGGAAGATGTGCATGGTGTAATGATACTTGTCGATCCCAGATGCATCGTCGTCGGGAGTAGGAAGATGGTGAAGTTGGGAGGTAGAAGATGAAGTGTCTAAGATGACGAAGGTTCAAGGATCAATGATAGTCGTTGATCGGATGGTAAACGAGGAAAGGACAAAAATTGTTGATCTAGCATGGGTTCTACAAGATCGCATAGGAAGAAGATAAATATGGTCGATTATTCATCATTCATGTTAGAGGCGTCGACGCAATTAGAGCCATTGTAAGTCAAGTCCCTAGGGTTGTTGGATCTGGGGCAGATCCAAAAGGAGAGATTGTCGTCGAAACTTTGGTTGGGGTGTTGATAACTCCATAAGAGGAGAACCCCGATGAAAACAAAGGTACAAGAAAGATATAAACCATTGATCGATGGATATGCAAGATGCAATATCAGTTGTGGATCCCTGTGGGTCCCATACCTGCACTGTGAGGTATGTCAGAGGCTTGTATTTTAACCTCGGTGCTAGTTGGAATCTTTGACACAATTAGAGTCGTTGGATGTGCAACATGAAGATCATTGGATCTAGGAGGGGCCCGATAGGTAGTTTGTCATTGGAGCATTCAGTATTGAATGTTCAATGCTCCATTGGAGTGAAGCCCAACGACGATGCTAAGCGTATGTGGATAAAAATTCCAAAGTGGTGGGTTAGGTTAGTGCCACGTTGGCCCCACGTCAATGCCACATCGGATGGCATGAGTGACAAGGTGCCATGTGGATGCTACATGGAAGTGAGGTGTATTTGACCATGAGAGCCCAGGAAAACTTTAGGAAGATGTACCTTCTGATCTAGAGCTTGATTTTGAGCATGGTTACAATTATTGGAAATCTCTCGGTGAGCTAAATCCATCTGCGAGGTTTATTTAAAGAGATGATATGCATGGATGATTTTAAGGATGGAACTTTATATTAAAATGTAGAAACATGGGTTAATATTAATATTCCTTAATATGCAAAATGTAAAATCTTTAGTGATAGATTTGTAAAAATATTCAAATTTCTAAGCATTTTATATACTTTCTATAATTTTTTGGCGATTTTTAAGGTAAAATAATTTTATTCTATGGAATTTGAGCGAATAATTTTTAGAAAAAAATGTAAATTGGCGAATCATTTTTTGGGAAAACCATGGAAAATTAGTCAATTTGTGAAATTTAGCCCCTAAAATCATCTATGATGATATGCTTGGTGAGAGAGAAATTTGGACACCCCATTAGCCTAAGTAAGGATTAAGGGGTCGGGTGTGTTACAACCATAGTCAAACATGGTCAACCATCATTAACCATAGGCAATTGTAGTCAACCATATTGAACCATGGTTAACCATGTTCAACCATACTCAACCATATTGAACCATGGTTAACCATGTTCAACCATACTCAACCATGGGCAACCATAGTCAACCATGGTCAACCATAATTGAGCATGTTCATCCATAGTCAACCATAGTCAACCAAACTCAAGAAAAGTTAGAGGACATCATCATTCAACCTAGCTAAAGTTCCTCTTTTCACCAGTGGTGATGGTTACAAAAAACGATGGTGCATGGCTTATGTGTCCAAATTATAGATAGCTCAACAAGTGACAATCAAAGATAAGTTTCCTATTCCTATCATTGATGAATTATTAGATGAATTGCATGGAGAAAAATTATTTACTAAGTTGGATCTTCATTAGGGATATCATAAAATCAGAATGAGGCAGGAAGACATTCCTAAAAAATATTTTAGAACACTTGAAGATCATTATGAATTTTTGGTTATGCCATTTGGACTTACTAATGCACCTTCAACATTTCAAAGCTTGATGAATTCTATTTTCAATCCCTTCCATAGAAAAGTTGTGTTAGTATTTTTTGATGACATATTAATCTACAACAAATCTTGGGAAAAACATGTACAACATGTTGATAGAGTATTACAAATATTGGAAGAGCAAAAACTTTATGCAAATCCTTCCAACTGTTCATTTGTGGTTCAAGAAGTGGAATATTTGGGTTATATTATATCTCAAGAAGGTGTAAAAGTGGACCCTAACAAAATTAAAGCTATGAGGGAATGGTCAATTCCCAAAAACTTGAATAAACTTAGAGGATTCTTAGGATTGATAGGCTATTATAGTAGGTTTGTCAAGAACTATGGTCAAATAGTAGCACCTCTAACAACATTATTAAATTATGAATCATTTTTTTGGACTAAAGAAGCAACCAAATCTTTTGAAAAACTTAAGGAAGCTATGTGTACAACTTTCGTCATGGCCACGCCTAACTTTACAAAAACATTTATTGTGGAGTGTGATGCCTCGGGCCATGGAATTGGTGTAGTTTTAATGCAAGAAGGAATGCTCCTTGCCTTTGAAAGAAGCCAACTTAAAGGAAAAAATTTAGTCAAACCCATTTACGAAAAAGAAATGTTGGTCATACTACATGTAGTTGAGAAATACACATCAAAGCAAAAACAAATGATGATAGTTTGAAGTACTTCTTGGAGCAAAGATGATCTTCACAAGAGAAAAAAAAAATGGATTACAATGATGTTAGGTTATGACTTTGAAATTATCTTAAAAAATAAGAAAACATAATGTTGTGGAAAAGGTCCTTTCAAGAAAAGAAGAAGAAACAGAAGGTTCACTACATGTTATTTGTATTCTGCAATCTGATTGGGTGGAAGAAGCGAGGATAGAATGGAAGAAATAACAAGAGGACTTATGCAAGATCATTCAACAACTACAAGAGGACCCCGGTTCATTAGAGAATTTGTATGGAAATTTGATTTTCTATGGTATCATGATCGTCTATATTTATGTAAGAATTCCCAATTCAAACAAAGGTCCTTCTGGAATTGCACACATCTCCTATAGGATGAAATTTAGAGTTCTTGAAAATGTACCACAGGACCAAGAAGGATTTTTCTGGGAAGATCTTAAACTGATGTTCAAAATTTTGTGTCTAAATGTTTGGTTTACAAACAGAATAAAGGAGAGACGGTCAAGACGCTAGGTCTCCTACAACCATTAGCTATACAAAATCAACGTTGAGAAGAAGTTTCAATGAATTTTATTACAGGTTTACCCAAATCCAAAGGAAAGACTGACATCTTGGTAGTAGTTGATAGACTGACAAAGTATGCATATTTTTGTTCTTTCTCATCCTTTTAATGCAAATACAGTAACCACAACATTCATAGAAAATGGCACCGATCAACATATATCCACCACTTTTACTTAAATATGATAGTGCTAATATTACACACAATCTTAAATCATATGGCATATTAAGTTCCATCACAACAAAACTCTTCCATGGTATAACAAGTGTTTAAGCTGATCAACAACTACTTATTAGTCCCTGTCGGAAGGCCAAGGGCAGGGACTATAGCGATGAGTTCATCGCTGACTTTCAATTAGTTGAAGGTTGACTTCGAGATTTTTGTGAAAATGTTAATGTTTAACATAGGAAATTTATAT
>JZKD02S1882749.1:0-12253 GCA_000966675.3 Picea glauca | reverse complement strand
TCCTCTTTTTATGAAACTCTACTTAAATGCAGTCAACTATTTATCATGTTGGAATCATACAGCTGTTTTCTTGATATATACCAAGCACTGGAAGAAAAGATGAAGAGGAAGACCAAACTGCTTTCCCAAGCTCTTGAGCACATGATATTGTTTCTTCTAATGTATTTCTGTGAAACACTGGGGAATCTTCTAACRCCACAAATAGTTCARMGAGAGGTTGAGAGGAATGCAACATCYRCCTCTGTGTKCCTKCTCGGTCAGAAAYAACCAACCTCAAGATTTAGATTCATAGATATATTACTTGATTAGAAGAAAAATGAAGATTTAAGTGATTAATCTAAACAACAAAATAAATATTAAATCGATGTGTAGTTTCTATCCTTGCCATCAAAAATCATGCAGGGGAACCATCTCTCCGATATTGGAGTGTCTAAATATTGAAAAATTTCCCTGTACCGTTTCTTGAACCTTTTAAGTTTTTCCAGGAAAAGTTTTCTAAACATTTTCAGGTCAAGTTTAGGATGCATTTTGAAAAGAAAGGCCCAATCCCCAAATCAAACTTATACTTATTTCGTCAGCAATGGTCGCAGATGTGAGCAGAGTCGTCAGCAATGGTTGCAGTCCATCGACAGAGTGGTGACGTAGGGAGTGCTGCTAACCTTTGATCACCAGATGTCGTAGACCGTCGGCAATGGTTGCAGATGTGAGCAGAGTCGTCGGCAATGGTTGCAGTCCGTCGGCAGAGTGGTGAGAAAGCGCGCGGGATAAAAGTTAGGGAGCTTACTCGAGTTCAAATTCAAAGGTAGGGTGGCCATGCATTAATGGCTCACCAAACTACCATGAAGGCCACATAGGAATCGAGCGAACGGGGCGAACGGGACCGGGACCCGCAGAGTCAGGGGGCGCACGGAGCGAACGAAAACGGAAACGGGAACAATGGTAGGCTACCTTTTGGGTTTTCCAAGTGGTCGGAGATTAGACGTTCTCCGTCGATGGGAATCCCAAAGGTAGTGTAGTTAGCTTACTCCTTTTAAAACACCCCATACAAGTTAGATTTTGCATTTTATTACTTAAGTTTATTTGCTTACAAATATCGATGCAAAGTTTACTTTTACACATTTTGTATTATGTGATGAAATTTAATTTAAAAATAATTGTTCACCCTATAAAAAAAAATTATTCCTAGAACACTCTTGTCCCTAAATTTAAATAATTTTTATATACTTTTTCATAATAAAAACAAATTTGTATATTAATATGATTTATTTAAAAAATGAATGTTAAATCATAAAAGAAAATTTATATTAAAATAACTTGATAATTGAAAAAGTAATAATAGAGTGCTTATGAATGTGATTACGTAATAAGAACATGCATTTATTCTTTAAATGTATTTGTTCTTTAAAACATGCATGCAATCCTTTTTCTATAACTTTGGCACCCTTAAAACCCCACACACTCGTTAAAGAATGCACTATACAACATTTAAAGAGGAATAAAATAGTTTTTTTAATAATTGAACAAATAAAAATAAAACACTTATATTAAGCCTTCAACAAATGAATTTAGAAGCCATGAATAATTCGTTGAATCGCTCCTCAAATCATTGCACTAAGAAGAAGAACATGGTACATAAGACGAACATGGTATATGGTTTGAAATAAAAAAAAACCCGCAACATTTTTTATTAGATTATTTGATTTTTTTATGTTTTGATTAAAAAAAAAGTTGTGGGTTGTTTTTTATAAGGTCATGGTCAATCCAAATACCAAATTGGTGTATGAGACTTTTTCATTCAACGATTTGACTGGTAAAGTTTACGGAGATATACATACCTATCCCTTTCTGGATTTGAATATGTAATCTCTTAAGAGGGAACACGTATTCTTAACTATTAGGTATCGTGTTACGTGTTCTTGTTGTTATTGCAACAATTTGAGGAACTTTTAACCACCATGAAAATGAGAGTGTTCATAGTTTCTTGAATTGATTGGTTTATTTAACGAGATTTATATTTTACTTTATAATTTTTTTAAATTATTAAAAACAAATATTTTATTTTTCTTCAAATGTATCATATAAATCATATTTTTATGGAATTTACATCTCAACAAAACTCAAACTTATCATTATTAAATGAAAAATGACTCAACCCTAACTTTCAATCATTAAATGCAAACATTAAAAATGAGAATGACCTTGATTTGTTAAAAAAAATAAAACAAAATTTTAAAAACACTATACAACCCCAAACCTTTCACTAGATACATTAATGGAAACCTTTTTTCTTCCATGGCTAATGATCGAGGCCCATTATGTGATATTTATAATTATATGGTTAGGGAGTCTAAATATTATAGGACAAGTTAAGATAGAAACTAAGTGAGAGATCTACAAATTTGAAAAAAAATCACATGACCATGTTTATTGACCTTAAAACTAGTTTACATCCTCATATGACAAATAACTGTATTTACATGGATTGGTGCACATGCCAACCTTTTATAGACTAATAGACGAATAGGTGGTTTATGGTTTTTGACAAACCTTCGTACAATAATAGGGAGCTGCCATTTTATTTTTTTAGAAAATTATGGGTGGAATTTATTTTAGGTCACCATGTTAATTACCATTGACATTGGTGAATTTTAGGTGGGTGGGTCATGGGTTTTCATGATATCAACAAAATGAGACACATGGCCCATATAGAGGGTCTCTCCCTCCTAACTAGGGGCCTAAACCCGTGCCCAATATCCTGCCATTTCAAATAACATTCACTAGGCCCAAACCTCAATTTCCTCCTTGTACCATAACATACTACAACATAACACATGCATTTATGTATTCCTCTAAGAGGGATATTCAGATAATTATAGGGAAGGGGATTGCCCCTTAAGCCATATTGCAGAGTCTAGCTAGAAGAGATCACATGGACAAACTAGCAATTATGATCCTAGTTCATGTGTTGCTCATTGATTCTCAAGTTGCAGGAAGACTTGTTATGGGCTAATGGAAACCATTGTATAAGATAGTTTCATGGAGGAGGTTACTATGAAATCATCTTTGTATACTTAATTGATGATATATATACATATATATTGCAAATGACTAGTTTTCTATATAGTTGATTATGTTGTTTTTTCTATATATAATTATTTCCTATGTACAGTTGATACAAAATGTATCATTATATAATTTGTCATCTATTTTGGTACTTTTTGGGTTGAAAAATTGGAGTTGTTGACTTGTATGATTTTTTTTGGGAGTTGGAACTTTGCAATATTAGCTCGCAGCCTCTTGTTGTTATTCTACACTTTGAGATCTTTCCAATCACATTAAAATCATCTCAATTGAAGTTTATATGTGAAAAATATGTCTCCCACAAGTTGACCTACATTGTTGACCAATATTGTGCCAAATGCATGCCACATTAGCTTCCATTACTCACACATGTGGAACTTATCATCTGCATACTTTCAATATTATTCTAGAGGATCCAAAACCCTAACAAAAATTAAGGTTGAGGCATGCAAAAACCCTAACCCTAACCCTAGATGGCTACCAGTCTATGTTAAATATTGTGATGCTAGGAAAGGTAGGGGTACCATCCGTATTATATTGAGTATAGGTCCATAGGAGAGAAAAACATTAAAAGATGGATATTGACAGAGATTAGAGGAAGTAGAAGATCTTAAAGCAACCATGTTGGGCACAACTTCCATTGCATCTCCATAGTGATTACCCCTTTCTTTGTACTTGCATTTCATAATTAAGAAGAAAAGACAAGAGCATAGGGCTCAACTTCTTGCTAGATTTTCTCCATATCAAGTTTTTCTAGGGTACATACTTTATTCATTGTGTGGATGGTGTGTCATTGCTTATTTATTTCATTTTAGTTTTTACCTTCTTTCAATAATTTATGTGTTGAAGTTAGAAATATTAAATCTACAATCTTTAGTAGAATACTGCATAGTAAAAATATTATAGGAAATTATAAGATCTATGAGYTAATTTATTCCAGTTGAATATYCATGTTGGTTTACAAATCAACAGTTGGTGCAAYCTRATAGTACTCTTGCATCRCCTAGAGATGAATCAAAGACAATTTCTARCATTGATGCAACAATTGCAGTGGCTTACWTGATAGGCATACRCCACATAGGTATTGTGGAACTTTGTGCAACAACAATATTCATGTTGATAGTAAGATCTCCTATGAATGMAATATGTTTCTATTCTTACAAACATTTTTTTACCCAATAAAAATTATTAAGAAATAAATACATATTTWGGAAGTTAATATCTCTTGTCAAGATTATCTAATATAATTCATTCMTTTAGTAKTGTTAACYCTAATTTATATGGATAACTAAGGATATGATGTCTCGAGGCCCTCAGGTTGCATACATGGAGTACYAAGAGACAGATGAATGMCAACGTCCACATGCACAGAAAGAGACCCACTTCACCACCAYAMATWCTGGATTYGTCACGATGGAATTCACCACATCATCTTTCTTCYGGAAGACAAYGGKTCTTGCTCCATGAGGTACAAGTAAGGTATTGTGGTAAGTGTCACTTTAATACTTGAGGCATTKGAGTATGTTTCATTTAAAGATGAATTTTRTTATAGAACGTCTGCTKGGAAATTATTTGTTTTTCCCTGTTTCACCTCGGTGGTTGACATTGTTCCCTAATAAGTGGTCACCCTTGGGGATGGGTTTTCTACTGGGAGGTCTCCTTGATGATTCATCATGCCATTCCCGATCATACTTATCATTTTTCACACTTCATCCTTTTCACCTCCTTATCTTTTGGGATTTTCGGGTTTAATGACCCAAAAATGGATTGTACCTCATTTTATGGGAAGAAGGGGATAAAGGCCTGGAGGGAATCTAGCTGGAAAAAAATAAAATCCAAAACTATAACTTTCCATGTGATCACGCAAGGAGGTCTTGAGAACGATGAAACGTTTCTCCTAAAGAATCAAAGCCCTGGAAGAAACAAATTCATATTATATAGACGTCCCACTTGTTCATGGATCTACACAAGTGTGTTACAACCTTTGCTTTACCCCTATGGCACTATGTGTACCTCTCCCTTCAAGTGACATTTTGGTACTTCCCCCCAAGTCTTATATTACCCTCTTGGAGTACCCAATTCTTGTGGACTTTAATTAATTAATTGAAAGTAAATGGGCTTGGAAAAATGATGCATTGAAAATGAAGGTGCAACACACCCTCTACAACGACACCCATAAATGAGACAATACTAACTCTTGTATGTCATGAACCCCATGCCCAAAAGTCTTACCCCCATCCACTTCATCTTCTCCACATGGCTTAGAGAGGGGTCCACCTAGGAAACACTCCTTGACTTAAGGAATGACTCATCCAATAGGTCACCCTGACAACCCTCCCATACCTAAACTTAGCAAATTGCATAGGGTCTTTGAGCACTTGTTTACTTTCATGAAGTAGTTTTAATGCACATGTTTAGGTGGATCATGTATTAAATGTGATTTTACTTGCCATGATATGTTTTACTTGATACCCTTGGAGAGCACACTCATCTATATTTGTAGGACCTTGTCTGATGGATGTTTTGAAGGAACAATCCCAACTTGAGTCGTCATTGAGAAAGGAACCCCACAAGTTGGATGCCATGAACCCGACTTTGGGGGAAAGACAGAGGTTGGACGTTGCCTTTGGAGGCAAGAGAGAATACCTTGGAGCTTACATCTATCCCTATCTATCCCAACGACTTGCCTTTGGGGGCCTTACACCACACTTTTGGGGCTTGATGTCTTTTCTAGGGATAGGGTTTGGTGGTGATTATGATGATTTGATGGACACTTGGCACCTTGTGATGAGAAAGATCCCTTGTGTTATCACTCCAAGAGTCACTCCCCGACTGCAAATGTGAGTAAGCCTGGTAACATTAAATTCATTTTGAGTGGGTTAAAAGTCGGGAGTTAGAACAATACTGCAAAGAAAGGAAAAGGTAACAAAGGTCATTGCATATCAGTCATGGACCGTTGGGCTATGGAGTCATAAGTATCCTGTTCAATGGAGGCATTTAAACTTCCTATCAGGAAAATGATGTTTAATGGTGAAGGGAAGAAATAAAGGTTTAACACAAAGATGAAAATTTACTAAGAGAAGATCCTCTCGGCAAAGAAAATAAGATGTGTTTGAATAATAAACAATCAAACATGGGAAATATGACAACAGATCCTCTACCGCCTCAGGAATCCATAAATCAAAGATGCTACATCCAAAAACGAATAAAAACATAAAGTGTATGAATGATAAACAATGAAACATAGGAAAGATGACAACAGATCCTTTACCCCCTCAGGGATCCATAAATCAAAGATGCTACATCCAGACAAGAAGAGAAATAGAATGTGTTTGAGTGATAAACGATGAAACATAGGCAATATGACAAAGATCCTTTACCACCTCAGAGATCCATAAATCAAAGATGCTACATCTAGACAAGAAGAGAAACAAATGTATCTGAGTGATAAACGATGAAACATGGGAAATATGACATCAGATCCTCTACCGCTTCAGGAATTCATAAATCAAAGATGCTACATCCAGATAAGAAGAAAAATAGAATTGAAACTTAGAAGACAGTCTGATAAAAACAACTCAAAGGAATCTTCAATAGTATAATATTTTACAATCCATGCCCCTCATGCTTACAAACTAAAAAATACAGTGCCTTGCTCCTAAAACTCTTTCGGCTCTCTAGCCTCTGAACACCCTTTTTTCTCTCTTTTCATATCATTCATCTAATGTATTTATAGTCAAAACAATAGACATGTCTTGTTGCTTGGGCGCCTCTTCTCCAATGCCATATGTCTTCTCTTGCCTGTCCTGTTCCTTCTGTCAAAAGGAAACTTTGGTCAGTATGGGCGTGCAGGAAAAACTGCCCTATGTGATACTTCGGGTTGACAGTCTTATGTCTCCACGACCAGACCCTCCATGACTTCTATTTATGGAGTGAGTTGAGGTTTCAACTATGAGTTATTTCTTTCATTAACTAACTTCTCCTCGGGATCGGGATGAGGTTCAACGCTTAGGGGGTGGCTACGTGTTTCTCTCGGATTTGACGTTGAATAAGCACATGATTGTGGGGTTGTCAAAGGCGGTTTGGATCCACACCGCTTTTGATCTCGCAATTCACCACCTTCCGCCACGTATCTCTTCCACTATACCATGGTTTCAATTGTGGGACTACTCAAGAATTTTATTGTTCGATATTGTTGCATCCTCACAATGAAGCGTGGTCATTGATCTGGTCGCGATCTATGACCTGGGCGCCCTGCTATTTTAGTGCCCCCATTAAATATTACCCGCCTTCCAACTATAAAATCCTTCAAACCGTGCTTAGAGATGGCACTAATTTTGGTACTGAACAATAACACTTCCCAGAGGATGATCTCTCGAAGCTGATGTAGTGGCTTGATGTCACTATGATGACATGTCGTGGATGGAGGGGTGACATGTGTTGCTCGAAAATAGGCCGATGCCATGTCCAAAAATGCTTGAAAAGAGTGCCATGTGTCAGTGCTAGATGGATGCCATGTGTCTTCGACGCTTCAGAGTTCGGGGGGGAGGGATGCATATAGAGCTATCATAACTCACATAGTAGTACGAGCCCGGGTGACATGGTGACCTAAAATGAATGTTGAAGCTTGGAAATGAACCGTGACCATCGATCTCAGGAGAACATGCGACAAAGATCCGTGAACTCAGGGAGAAAAGTACTTTGGAGGAAATCAAGAGTGGAGAAGTCGAAACTCTTGAAGCTCGAAGTCCCGAAGTAAATCATGACCATCCGATCTGGAGGGACACGCAACAAAGATTCGTGAACTCTGGGAGAAAATTAATACGAAGGAAATTGAGAGTGGAGAAGATGAAACTTCTGAATCCTGAAGTCCCGAAGTAAATCATGATCGTCTGCTCTAGAGGACGGGTGGCATCTGATCTACAACTCTAGGAGAAAGTACTCCGGAGGAAAAAGAGAGGGGAAGTCCCGAAAGGAAAAAGTCCCAAAGTCCTGAAGTAAATCATGACTGTCCAATCTAGAGGGACATGCAGCAGAGATCCACGCACTCCGGGAGAAAAGTACTCTGGAGGAAATCGGGAGTGGAGAAGCCGAAACTCCCAAAGCTTGAACTCCTGAAGTAAATCTTGACCGCCTGTTCTGGAGGACACGTGATGCTTGATATGCAACTTTGGGGCTTCTGTCTGGTCATTAAACCTCATGAAACTTTGACATTCTGAATGCACGAGAGTCGTTGATTTGAAATGCTCCTGGGATCTCCGTCGTTGAAAAATAAATATGCTCGTTACTTGTATTTCAAGCCCGAAATGGGATGCTTTTGAGTCTTGCACTTGGATGTTTCTTATGCAACAAAGGACTTGTTCGTCCTGCGACCCTTGACAACTTTATGTGTTAATATTTGGCTCCAGAGGGGATGGCATGCTCCATGTGAGCTGCCAAGAAAAAATAGTTCCAGTGCCTTATTTGTTGGGTTGTGGAGTCGAGCTCAAATACATATTGATGAGGAAAACAGGTTGACATGTAGACTAATCTACTTACAAAAAGAAAAAAACACATGTTTTCCAGAAGGAGCTTATTTATGCACAATCCTAAACTAACCGATTTTATAATGTGCTAGGTGAAAACAAACATCCACCAAAGCCATTCAAGTAACTTCCTAATTGAAAAGTTATTTACTCTGTCACTGATTAGCAAGGGATAACAAAACTGTGACATCAAACTAATTACATTCTTCAGATTACCTTCCAATGCTGAAGGTGAGATAAATCTTGAAGGCTTCAATACATTGAGGAAATGCAACTCCATGTACTCCATTACAGGGTCATACAATAGGTGATAAAACTTACTGGGTTGGTAACATAAAGCCTGCTCTGCTTTACAGTTGCTCACATATGGTTGAATGTCTGTGGCAAGCACGGGTGAGTGAATGGTTGATGCGGACGGCTGATCCACTTCTCTTTTATCTTCTATGATAACATCTGCTAGCTGATGGCAAGAAATCGCCTCATGTATATCAATGAATGGTTGTTTCTCTTTCTCATGTTGCTCTTTGTAAAAGATTTCATTTTCATTAGAAAGTTGGTTTCTAATATTTTTTGCTTCTAAGACAAAAAAAACCTGAGCATATTTATCACTATCTCCATAATGATCAAATAAAGGAGGAGCCTCGAATGACATACCAAGAGGTATCTTCTGCCCAACATGAGAAAACTATTCTTCATTACTAAACACAGGCTTCCTTTCAAGATTCAATCCAGGAAGCAATATCTTATCATCATTCTATGAGTCAAAAATAGGCTGCTCATATCTAGGTTTTTTAGAGACAGGGTTACAAAGAATATCATCTTCCAGAACAAACTCAATTTCTGCACTTTCCTTACTGAGACAACAAACACAGTTTTTATCTGATGTAAATGAACAAGGAAGAGAAAGAGAAGGTTCCTCATCCAAGGAATCTTATTCATTCTCACAACCTTCATAAGAATCAATTATATCCTGAACACAGTCTTTACACTCCTCATAACAGCTATGATAAATTAACTCAGAGGAATAAAACTTTTGACAATGAATATTGAAAACTGCATGAAACTCTATGAGTGAAGAAACACTAGAAAGCTTGAGAGAGTGATACTAAATATGAGAATGTCCTTGAAGAGAGTACAAAAACAACTTCATACGTATGTATTCATGTTGGATGTTAAGATGATGCATCAAAGCATGAAATCCTAGAACATGTTCAAGAGGGATGTCATTCTCACCTTCATAAAATCTTGGCAGCAGATCTTGCCATTCATCAATTTGGGGCATGGGATGTGGATAACCAAATATAGATGAGAAATTTAGTGGGGAAAACCTCCTGTCCAGGATAACATCCATATCCATTTGATTTGTCTCATTCCAGTGGAGTCATGAACATATTATGAATAATGGAGTTGCCATGGTGAAAGATAAGTAGTCATAGCAATGTCTCCAGCTTCAGTTCAACATCTAAAACTGGATCTCCTCATTGTTGTTCTCCCAGGGAAGATATCTTCACTTTCTTCCCCGGAAAAAAACACCATTAATGTTATCGCTCCAAGATTCACTCCCCGGCTGCAAATGGGAGTAAGCCTGGTAACATTAAATTTGTTTTGAGTGGGTTAAAATTCGGGAGTCAGAACAAGACTGCAAAGAAAGAAAAAGGTAACAATGGTCATTGAAGATCATTCCTAGACCGTTGGGAAATGCAGTCATAAGTATCCTACTCAGTGAAGGCATTTAAACTTCCTATCAGACAAAGGATGTTTAATGGTGAAGGGAATAAATAAAGGTTTAACACAAAGATGAAAATTTACTAAGTGAAGATCCTCTCTACAAAGAAAATAAGATGTGTTTGAATAATAAACAATGAAACATGGGCAAGATGATATCAAATCCTCTACCACCTCAGGAATCCATAAATCAAATATGCTACATCCAAACAAGAATAAAAACAGAAAGTGTATGATTGATAAACGATGAAAAATGGGCAAGATGACAACAGATCCTCTACCACCTCAGGGATCCATAAATCAAAGATGCTACATCAAGACAATAAGAGAAACATAATGTGTCTGAGTGATAAACGATGAAACATGGGCAAGATGACATCAGATCCTCTACCGCCTCAGGGATCCATAAATCAAAGATCCTACATCCAGACAAAAAGAGAAATAGAATGTGTCTGAGTGATAAATGATGAAACACAGGCAAGATGACAGAAAATCCTCTATCGCCTTAGGAATCCATAAATCAAATATGCTACATCCAGACAAGAAGATAACCAAAATTGAAACTTAGAAGACAATTTGATAAAAACAACTCAAAGGAGTCTTCAATAGAGTAATATTTTACAATCCATGCCCCTCAGGCTTACAAACTGAAAAATAAAGTGCCCTACTCCTAAAACTCTCTCGGCTCTCCAGCCTTTGAACCCCCTTTTTTCTCTTTTTTCATATCATTCATCTGATGTGTTTATATTCAAAACAATAGACATGTCTTGTTGCTTGGGAGCCTCTTCTCCAGTGCCGTATGTCTTCTCTTGTATGTCCTGTTCCTTCTGTCAGAAGGAAACTCTGGTCAGTATGGGCCTACAGGAAAAACTGCCCTATGTGGTACTTCGGGCTGAGAGTCTTTTGATTCCACGGCAAGACCCTCCATGCTTTCTATTTATGGAGTGAGTTGAGGTTTCAACTACCAGTTCTTTCTTTCATTAACTGACTTCTCCTCGAGATCAGGACAAGGCTCAACGCCTAGGGGGAAACTATGTGCTTATCTCATATTTGACATTGAATAAGCACGTGATTGCGGGGGCATCAAAGGCGGTTTGGATCCACACTGCTTTTGAGCCCACAATTCACCACCTTCCGCCGTGTATCTCTTTCACTATACCATGGTTTCAATTGCGGGACCACTCAATAATTTTATCGTTCGAGCATGTTGCGTCCCCACAATGAAGCGTGGTCGTTGATCTGGTCACGATCTGTGACCTGGGCGCCCTTCTATTTTAGCGCTCCCATTAAAGATTACCCACCTGCCAACTATAAAATCTTTCAAATCGTGCTTAGAGATGGCGCTAATTTTGGCACTGAACAAGAACACTTCCCAAAGGATGATCTCCCGAAGATGATGTGGCAACCTGATGTCACTATGATGACATGTCGTGGACGGAGGGGTGACACGTGTTGCTCGAAAATAGGCTGATGACATGTCCAAAAGTTCTTGAAATGAGTTCCATGTGGCAACGCTAAATGGATGCCACTTGTCTTCGGTGCTTCGGAGTTTAGGGGGGGTCTACATATAGAGTTTTCATAACTCATGGAGTAGTTTGAGCCCGAGTGACATGGCAACCTGAAATGAATTTTGAAGCTTGGAAATGAACCACGATTGTCGATCTGAGGAGAACATGCGGCAGAGATTTGTGAACTCTGAGAGAAAAGTACTCCAAAGGAAATCAAGAGTGGAGAAGCCGAAACTCTTGAAGCCCAAAGTCCCGAAGTAAATCATGATTGTCCGATCTAGAGGGACACGTGACAGAGATCCGTGAACCCTGGGAGAAAATTACTCTGGAGGAAATCGGGAGTGGAGAAGTTGAAACTCTCGAAGCTTGAAGTCCCGAAGTAAATCATGACCGTCCGCTCTGGGCGACACGTGG
>JZKD02S1882738.1:68662-79398 GCA_000966675.3 Picea glauca | reverse complement strand
CATGGTTGGAGGCACTTGTTAGTAGTATTGACACATGGTTTATGGATGATGTAGCATACTTGTATTGGTATATTATTAGAAGCACATATTGATCTTGGTGATGATTATGAGTTGTGTTATTCTTGGTTGATGCACATGTCGGTGATTGATCTTGGTGAGTAGATCTGATTTGGTTGATAAGATTGATGAGACAGGTTGTTATGATAGATTTTTTGGTCAGGTTGTTGTGACAAGTTATTTGTACAGGTTTGGTGCATGGTTGATGCACTTGTTCATGGTACATGTTTTGTACAGGTTTGGTGCATGGTTGATGCATTTGTTCATGGTACAGGTTTTGTACAAGTTGGTGCATGGTTGATGCACTTGTTAATTCTACAGGTTGATTACAGGTTGAGGTACAGGTTGGTGCATGGTTGATGCACTTGTTTATGGTACAAGTTGATTATAGGTTTATTAGTACAGGTTTACAACAATATATCTCACAGTGATAGTGTGACAGTGGTTCCATCATTCTACTTATACGTCATGGTGGTTGGATGGGGCAAGAACAGGTGGTTGTAGCCACCTTCCGGTTGTAGCTAGAGAACATAGGGGGTTGTAGCCTACTTCTGTTTGTAGCCAGAGAATTGGGGAGTTGGAGATTCCCCCAGGCTGTAGCCTGAGAAACTAGGTGGTTGGAGCCTCCTTCCAGTTGCAGTTGGAAAACAAAGGAAGTTGGTGCTTCCAATGAATGTAAGTCTTCAAGACATATAAGAAAAAGCATTATGTGATTTTCTCTCGCTTTGGGTTTCCACGTAAAACACTGGTGTACTGTGTATGTGTTTGATTGTTCATTTGTTTATTGCTTATTTAATCTGCAGTTATTGGATGATAATGCTACATTGATATAACACTTGGATTATATGGTTAAAAATGATTAAATTTCTCTATTACTGATTCACTCCCCCTCTCAGTAATCCAACATGGGTTTTCTTGTTTTCCTCTTTTTTCTTTTATTTTATCTTCTTTTATTTTCTTTCTTTCTTTCTTTTATACCCTCTTTTCATTTTTTCTATTTTTATTTTTATCTTTATCTTTTTTCTTTCTCGAAATCGTTTGCATAATGAAATATTATTTACAATGTAAAAATGACTGGAGGAAGAAATTTCAATCACCAAGTGACACTATGAAATATAGGGTTATAACAATAAGCACGTTGTAAAAGATGAATTCCATCCTAATATAGAAACAAATGTACATCTTCAAAATCGATAAATTAGGCACATTCATATTTTGTTTTAGATTTGTGTAATTAAAGAATGAACAATGATGAGTTTTGTTGGTTGTTAAGCACATGTTTTATGTTTGAGTTTAATTTTTTGCGATATTGCATGCCAATATTTCCTTGAAGAAATTG
Source organism: Picea glauca (assembly GCA_000966675.3). Lineage (NCBI taxonomy): Eukaryota > Viridiplantae > Streptophyta > Pinopsida > Pinales > Pinaceae > Picea > Picea glauca. The sequence continues at coordinate 78,002 of JZKD02S1882738.1, read as the reverse complement.
AAGGCTTGATGTAATAGTAGTATGATTTGGACTATGTATAGGAAATACCTTAACAATGTTCAAGGCCACTTGCATTTCAATAGGGTGTTTGGTCTTGCCTTCCCTAAAACTATCCCTATGCAGTCCTTACATCTACTAGTTTTATAAAAAAAAATCTTTCTTTGTATGTCGTTTGCTTAGTTCATCTATATTTTGTTTTCTTATTGTATCAGAGTTGATCAATTTGTTAGAGTTGGGCTAGTGACAACAAAGGATGATTGATAATGATGAAATCTTTATTTGTTGTTGATATGACCCCAAGGGGGCATATATGAGGTTAAATGTATATGATATGACCCCAAGGGGAAGTATATGGGGTTAAATGTACATGTAATGTGTAAATGTAAATGTAATAGGGTTAGACTAATAATAAAGGGGCAACATGTGTAATGTGTGAATAAGTATATATAGAGATCATGTAGTCATTATTGAGAACATGTGAATTGTGATGTATAAATGTATTGGGTATTTTGAGGAGGTTCTCTTATTCTTTAAGTAATTATTGTGTAACTCATCTCTCTTATCTATCTTGGAGTTGTGATCCATGCTCACATTGGTGTACATGGTGTGTACTTATATTTTATTGTGGTATTTTAATCATTTGGATCATAACATTTGGTTTTAGATCATCGATCCTAGGGTTTTGTTTCTTCAAGCGAGTTATGTTGGAATTTTCATGATAACTTTTTCCTACAAAGTTTCAGATCGTGAAATTTTCAAAATAACGAGAAGACACAGTGAATTATGCTTGGTAAATAATTTAGGTTTTGGGTAATTTTACTTTTGGAGATACATCCTGTGGAAGTTAGGGATTTTTACTAGCCCCAAAATCAGTCTCAAACGAGCCATTTTGGGAATTTCGCTATAAATCCTGTTTGGTGATGTTTTAGACTGTGAAATTTCCAGAATCCCAAGGAAACATAACAAAGTACTTCTAATAAAAATGTAATGTTTTGGATCATTTAAATTTATGATATATGGACTGTGGGAAGTAGGGGTATTGACTATTCCTCAAACTAGTCCTCAAACTAGCCAGAAAAAGATCATTACTATTGGATATCATTATTGATAATATAATGATGCTGGAATTTGAGGGTTTGGGTTACACCTCAATTAAGAATCAATGGAAATACCTTGATTTACAGGAGATGAAGATAAAGATGAAATCAATCGTATGGAATGATTGAGGATGACAAAGGAATATGGTATGACTCTTTCAAGGGAAATACATTATTTTTTTGGTTAAGCTTGGAAGTGGTGGATGAATATTGATAATTATACTAAGTGGAACAACACATGGGAAGAATTTGAAAAACTCTTCTCAAATAAATGGATCAAGGATACAAAAATGGATGATATACATAAAATTCAAAATGAGTTAATTCAAGCTAAATAAAAAGTTTCCAAATTGCAGAAGGATAATGAAGAACTATGAAAATATATTATTAAGAAATATGATGAGTTTGGCCAAGATGCAATCCCTTAATGAATCACTCATTAAGTAGGTTAAGAATTTAAAGCAAGAAAATATTAGCAAGGGAAGGTTGGAAAAGAGTGAGTTAAAAGAAGATTTGAAAAATAAAGATGAAGAAATAAAAGTGATGCATATGCATAATCAAGAACTTGTTAACGATGTTAATAAGGTGAAAAGACAATTACAAGAATTTGAATTAAAGAATAGGAATGGATATATTACCATAAAAATTGAAGATGACACTATAAAAAAACTTGAAGAGAAAATTTGCAAGAAGGTTGAGGAATCCCTAAATACTAATGATGTAGATAAGAAATTCAATCTAGAATTGAAGAATGATGTAAGAATTTGATAGATGGGGTCACATTCCAACTTCAAAAGGAGAAAGAAGATAAGATTCAAGAAGGTCATTAGAAGATACTTGAAGAAGTTGAACTCTATATAGAGGATGTACATGACAAATATGATGGTATTATCTCCAAGGCTAAAGTAATCAAAGACCAAACAATGAAGATAGAGGATTCCATTGTCTCTTAAAAGAAGAAAGATGAAATAGGTGTGCAAAGTGAAGGAAAACTATCAAATGTAAGACCATATTGACTCCCTCATTACTAGGAAATATTTCAAGGAAGACAAGAAGATAGATATCAACATTATCAAGGAAAAAGATGGAATAGTCATCAATATTCATGGAACAGGGAATCACAATACCACTCTTCAATAATATATTATCAGAGACCAACAACTACTGCAAATTGGAGAAGCTACAACAACACTATATTGAATCAAAGAAAAGAAAATTATGCAACAACCAACCATCAATTACTAATACCAACAAGAATTGATTTTGGATGGATGGATCATCATCAATGGAAAGAAGAAATTAGGAACATAAGAAATTCATATTACTTTGTTTCATCATATGTAAATCATTTAACTGCAAATCTTTGAGGACAAAGATTTTTGAAGGAGGGTACTATGATATGACCCCAGGGGGCATATATGTGGTTAAATGTATATGATATGACCCCAAGGGGGGGGGGCATATATGGGGTTAAATGTACATTTAATATGTAAACGTGTTTGTAATAAAGTTGTCCTAATAATAAAGGGGCCACATGTGCAATGTGTGATTAAGTATATATAGATATCATGTAGCCATTATTGAGGACATGTGAATTGTGATGTATTATGTATTAGGTATTTGGAGGAGGTTCTCCCATTCTTTAAAGAGTTATTGTGTAACTCATTTCTCTTATATATCTTGGAGTTGTGCTCCATGTTCACATTGGTGTACACGATGTGTACTTCTGGTTTATTATGATATTTTAAGCACTTGGATCATAACAATTGTGTGTATATGTTCTTAAGATGAATTTTGGGTGTGGAAACAATCATGATTCCCCTCATGGAAATAAATGAGGAGGTGGATGGAGATTAAATATTAATTGACATGGCACGGGTAGAAAAAGAACAAGGCTCTTGATACATTTTTATGCAAACTTGGAAGAATTCACTCCTTATCCTAGACAAGTCACTTGTTCTTGGAAAATTACCATGATCTCAATCCTTTCGCTTCGATCTCCCATGTTCCTCTACATCCACATGTTGCATAGATACAAAATATTAGATGCAAAGTCAACACACCTGTCTCTCCCATGCATAATAATGATTGGGATAATGTTCCACCTTCCTTTCTACCCCAATGAATTGCCTTGGATATTTTCTTAAACAGTTCAAGTGTTGATTCAAACTATGTTTCTCCTCAATCTCTCAAACATGATGTTACTCCTCCCATCATTGGTGATGCTACACCCAAAATTAAGCCTTGTGATACCTCTCATACAAACATGGCAATTAATGTCCATTATTTATTTATTTCTTCTAAAGAACATGTTATCCTTCCACCTGCTTCTCCTCCATCCAAAATGGATTCAAATGATCTTATGATTTATAAGTTTTGTGTTTATAACCAAGATAAGGAAAAAACATGAAGTCCTTTATGATAATATCTCTATTTACTATATAAATGAGAAATAATAGTCTTATATAAATTTTGATGATATAGTATATGTACATAAATTGTTTATAACTTTATAATATTATAACATGTATGAGGTAGACTTAGAATATTAAGTACGATCATTTGCAATATTTATATAACTTTTTATAAATTTGATTTATTTATAGGTAAATGAATACATAGACAACATTATATAGTTTGATGATATACTCGTATTTCATCCTGCTTACTTATATTTATGATATATTTGCAATATGTTAATGATATTTGTTTGATATAACAATATTGCATCATATCATTATATTATTAATGATATTTGTTTGATGTAACAAGATTATATCATGATATTTGTTTGATATATTATTAATGATATTTGTTTGATGTAACGAGATTATATCATATTACATGATATGATTATATTATTAATTGGATTTAGAAGGAGAAATGCCATAGGGTTTGGGAGGTTATGGTTCAACGACCTAAAGTTATGAACTCTTTTGAATTCAATATTTCACGTAATTACTTGACTAGTATGGTGGGCTATATGCTAATGATAGACTATGACTATACCATGATAAAGATTGTGACCTCTTCGGATTAAGTCTCGTTTTTAATTGTTTTTTATTTTATTTTTTTCAGAGTTTAGATTTTGTTTTGCAAGATTTTGAAAATATGGAAACAAAGGAGCATATTTGTTTATCAAATATTGTATTTATTAATATTTTATGTAATAAATTNTCTATTACTGATTCACTCCCCCTCTCAGTAATCCAACATGGGTTTTCTTGTTTTCCTCTTTTTTCTTTTATTTTATCTTCTTTTATTTTCTTTCTTTCTTTCTTTTATACCCTCTTTTCATTTTTTCTATTTTTATTTTTATCTTTATCTTTTTTCTTTCTCGAAATCGTTTGCATAATGAAATATTATTTACAATGTAAAAATGACTGGAGGAAGAAATTTCAATCACCAAGTGACACTATGAAATATAGGGTTATAACAATAAGCACGTTGTAAAAGATGAATTCCATCCTAATATAGAAACAAATGTACATCTTCAAAATCGATAAATTAGGCACATTCATATTTTGTTTTAGATTTGTGTAATTAAAGAATGAACAATGATGAGTTTTGTTGGTTGTTAAGCACATGTTTTATGTTTGAGTTTAATTTTTTGCGATATTGCATGCCAATATTTCCTTGAAGAAATTGAAGGCTTGATGTAATAGTAGTATGATTTGGACTATGTATAGGAAATACCTTAACAATGTTCAAGGCCACTTGCATTTCAATAGGGTGTTTGGTCTTGCCTTCCCTAAAACTATCCCTATGCAGTCCTTACATCTACTAGTTTTATAAAAAAAAATCTTTCTTTGTATGTCGTTTGCTTAGTTCATCTATATTTTGTTTTCTTATTGTATCAGAGTTGATCAATTTGTTAGAGTTGGGCTAGTGACAACAAAGGATGATTGATAATGATGAAATCTTTATTTGTTGTTGATATGACCCCAAGGGGGCATATATGAGGTTAAATGTATATGATATGACCCCAAGGGGAAGTATATGGGGTTAAATGTACATGTAATGTGTAAATGTAAATGTAATAGGGTTAGACTAATAATAAAGGGGCAACATGTGTAATGTGTGAATAAGTATATATAGAGATCATGTAGTCATTATTGAGAACATGTGAATTGTGATGTATAAATGTATTGGGTATTTTGAGGAGGTTCTCTTATTCTTTAAGTAATTATTGTGTAACTCATCTCTCTTATCTATCTTGGAGTTGTGATCCATGCTCACATTGGTGTACATGGTGTGTACTTATATTTTATTGTGGTATTTTAATCATTTGGATCATAACATTTGGTTTTAGATCATCGATCCTAGGGTTTTGTTTCTTCAAGCGAGTTATGTTGGAATTTTCATGATAACTTTTTCCTACAAAGTTTCAGATCGTGAAATTTTCAAAATAACGAGAAGACACAGTGAATTATGCTTGGTAAATAATTTAGGTTTTGGGTAATTTTACTTTTGGAGATACATCCTGTGGAAGTTAGGGATTTTTACTAGCCCCAAAATCAGTCTCAAACGAGCCATTTTGGGAATTTCGCTATAAATCCTGTTTGGTGATGTTTTAGACTGTGAAATTTCCAGAATCCCAAGGAAACATAACAAAGTACTTCTAATAAAAATGTAATGTTTTGGATCATTTAAATTTATGATATATGGACTGTGGGAAGTAGGGGTATTGACTATTCCTCAAACTAGTCCTCAAACTAGCCAGAAAAAGATCATTACTATTGGATATCATTATTGATAATATAATGATGCTGGAATTTGAGGGTTTGGGTTACACCTCAATTAAGAATCAATGGAAATACCTTGATTTACAGGAGATGAAGATAAAGATGAAATCAATCGTATGGAATGATTGAGGATGACAAAGGAATATGGTATGACTCTTTCAAGGGAAATACATTATTTTTTTGGTTAAGCTTGGAAGTGGTGGATGAATATTGATAATTATACTAAGTGGAACAACACATGGGAAGAATTTGAAAAACTCTTCTCAAATAAATGGATCAAGGATACAAAAATGGATGATATACATAAAATTCAAAATGAGTTAATTCAAGCTAAATAAAAAGTTTCCAAATTGCAGAAGGATAATGAAGAACTATGAAAATATATTATTAAGAAATATGATGAGTTTGGCCAAGATGCAATCCCTTAATGAATCACTCATTAAGTAGGTTAAGAATTTAAAGCAAGAAAATATTAGCAAGGGAAGGTTGGAAAAGAGTGAGTTAAAAGAAGATTTGAAAAATAAAGATGAAGAAATAAAAGTGATGCATATGCATAATCAAGAACTTGTTAACGATGTTAATAAGGTGAAAAGACAATTACAAGAATTTGAATTAAAGAATAGGAATGGATATATTACCATAAAAATTGAAGATGACACTATAAAAAAACTTGAAGAGAAAATTTGCAAGAAGGTTGAGGAATCCCTAAATACTAATGATGTAGATAAGAAATTCAATCTAGAATTGAAGAATGATGTAAGAATTTGATAGATGGGGTCACATTCCAACTTCAAAAGGAGAAAGAAGATAAGATTCAAGAAGGTCATTAGAAGATACTTGAAGAAGTTGAACTCTATATAGAGGATGTACATGACAAATATGATGGTATTATCTCCAAGGCTAAAGTAATCAAAGACCAAACAATGAAGATAGAGGATTCCATTGTCTCTTAAAAGAAGAAAGATGAAATAGGTGTGCAAAGTGAAGGAAAACTATCAAATGTAAGACCATATTGACTCCCTCATTACTAGGAAATATTTCAAGGAAGACAAGAAGATAGATATCAACATTATCAAGGAAAAAGATGGAATAGTCATCAATATTCATGGAACAGGGAATCACAATACCACTCTTCAATAATATATTATCAGAGACCAACAACTACTGCAAATTGGAGAAGCTACAACAACACTATATTGAATCAAAGAAAAGAAAATTATGCAACAACCAACCATCAATTACTAATACCAACAAGAATTGATTTTGGATGGATGGATCATCATCAATGGAAAGAAGAAATTAGGAACATAAGAAATTCATATTACTTTGTTTCATCATATGTAAATCATTTAACTGCAAATCTTTGAGGACAAAGATTTTTGAAGGAGGGTACTATGATATGACCCCAGGGGGCATATATGTGGTTAAATGTATATGATATGACCCCAAGGGGGGGGGGCATATATGGGGTTAAATGTACATTTAATATGTAAACGTGTTTGTAATAAAGTTGTCCTAATAATAAAGGGGCCACATGTGCAATGTGTGATTAAGTATATATAGATATCATGTAGCCATTATTGAGGACATGTGAATTGTGATGTATTATGTATTAGGTATTTGGAGGAGGTTCTCCCATTCTTTAAAGAGTTATTGTGTAACTCATTTCTCTTATATATCTTGGAGTTGTGCTCCATGTTCACATTGGTGTACACGATGTGTACTTCTGGTTTATTATGATATTTTAAGCACTTGGATCATAACAATTGTGTGTATATGTTCTTAAGATGAATTTTGGGTGTGGAAACAATCATGATTCCCCTCATGGAAATAAATGAGGAGGTGGATGGAGATTAAATATTAATTGACATGGCACGGGTAGAAAAAGAACAAGGCTCTTGATACATTTTTATGCAAACTTGGAAGAATTCACTCCTTATCCTAGACAAGTCACTTGTTCTTGGAAAATTACCATGATCTCAATCCTTTCGCTTCGATCTCCCATGTTCCTCTACATCCACATGTTGCATAGATACAAAATATTAGATGCAAAGTCAACACACCTGTCTCTCCCATGCATAATAATGATTGGGATAATGTTCCACCTTCCTTTCTACCCCAATGAATTGCCTTGGATATTTTCTTAAACAGTTCAAGTGTTGATTCAAACTATGTTTCTCCTCAATCTCTCAAACATGATGTTACTCCTCCCATCATTGGTGATGCTACACCCAAAATTAAGCCTTGTGATACCTCTCATACAAACATGGCAATTAATGTCCATTATTTATTTATTTCTTCTAAAGAACATGTTATCCTTCCACCTGCTTCTCCTCCATCCAAAATGGATTCAAATGATCTTATGATTTATAAGTTTTGTGTTTATAACCAAGATAAGGAAAAAACATGAAGTCCTTTATGATAATATCTCTATTTACTATATAAATGAGAAATAATAGTCTTATATAAATTTTGATGATATAGTATATGTACATAAATTGTTTATAACTTTATAATATTATAACATGTATGAGGTAGACTTAGAATATTAAGTACGATCATTTGCAATATTTATATAACTTTTTATAAATTTGATTTATTTATAGGTAAATGAATACATAGACAACATTATACAGTTTGATGATATACTCGTATTTCATCCTGCTTACTTATATTTATGATAGATTTGCAATATGTTTATGATATTTGTTTGATATAACAATATTGCATCATATGATTATATTATTAATGATATTTGTTTGATGTAACAAGATTATATCATATTACATGATATGATTATACTATTAATTGGATTTAGAAGGAGAAATGCCATAGGGTTTGCGAGGTTATGGTTCAACAACCTAAAGTTATGAACTCTTTTGAATTCAATATTTCACGTAATTACTTGACTAGTATGGTGGGCCATATGCTAATGATAGACTATGACTATACCATGATAAAGATTGTGACCTCTTCGGATTAAGTCTCGTTTTTAATTGTTTTTTATTTTATTTTTTTTCAGATTTTAGATTTTGTTTTGCAAGATTTTGAAAATATTGAAACAAAGGAGCATATTTGTTTATCAAATATTGTATTTATTAATATTTTATGTAATAAATTTTAATCATTTGTAATTTTGGATGATATTATTTTATTTAAAAAAAAATATTTGTAGAAAATTCAATAAATGTTTTTTATATATTTGTGGATGACATTTTTAATAAATTCAACAATATAAATTAGTGTATTTTATTTAAAATGATTTAAACCAGATATAACTTTAATAAATTAATTAGGTGTTAGTGGTTAATCATCATCATCATAAAATTAACCAAAACCCAACATTATTCATGACAACAATTTAAACTAGCCCGTCGACTTGGATGATATCATTTTTTATAAATGAACAAAAAAATATTGAGATTTTAATTCATTCCTATTTATTTGATGTTATAGTTACTTTTCATTTATTATTTCATTTTCTAGATATGAAAAAAG
>JZKD02S1882727.1:49857-79400 GCA_000966675.3 Picea glauca | reverse complement strand
TAATGTTATTTTATTTATGTCGGCTTTAGGCCATTAGTTGTAATTATACCTCCTAGTATCCTATATATACCGAGGAGACATTTTCATTTTGAATCATCTTGTACTTGAACGTTTAAGTGGGGTAAAAGGAGGTTTCCCCCTCGAAGAGGCTTATTATCTGAAATTCTCTCTTTTTCAAGGTGTTGAGTACTTTTTCTGAAGATTTTCTTTTCTATATTGATATTTGGTTCTTAACATAGTGTTTCTAGAGGGAGTAGCCTATAGAAGTCCACATGGGAGTGCCTTGCGTGACAGAACTTTTTTGCTACAATGTCTCGAGTAAGCATCAGATAGACCTTCTCCTATATTGGGCTGCAGACCAAGGGAGATAGGATTCATTTATCACAAAGGTGTACTTGTGGTAAATGGGCCCAGACGTAGTCCTTCCTTGATCATGACAAGGAATAATATGGACTCAAGGTGCTTGATATGCTTTCCACTTGTCAGTTAGCATCGAGCTGACATTCGATCACATGGCCGTACCTGTGGTGAATGACCATGGTGTGGTATTTGTCCTAGTCATGGTGATTTGACAAGGAATTATAAAGACTCAAGATGCTAGATGCTATCACATGCGGACCTAGAATGAGCTTGATCTCAGAGAGAGTCAGCTGGCTCAAAGGGAGAGTCATAGGGGGAATTTCTCCTCGATTCAAGTGGGAGAGATACATCTCCAAGTATTGATAGACATGTGTAATGAGTCTAGGGTGAAGTGTGTATACTTCAGAGACAAACTTGGCATGATGCAAAATGTCTCCCTCTTTGAGAGGAATGTTGATTTTTTGACAACATTGGGAAGACATTATCCCAAATTAATAATTAATAATATAATTATTGATTATTAAATAATATATGTAATAAGTAATAATGTAAATAATAATAAATAGTTACTTATTATCCAAGGGATGCATGCTTTCATGGATGGTCACCATATGTTCGCTATATATGGTTTTAGTCCTTAATTTTGCTAATGACTATTGAACTATTCTTTTCCCTTGCCCTACCCTTTCCTAGCATTGTTTTACACTATGTTTTCTTCTTCTACAACTTTAAAGTGTGCTTGCATTATCCTTTTTGAATGTTTTATGACATGCATTAGTGTGATTAAGGTTAGAATTAGACATTTAGGATCTTTCCATCAAATTGCAAGTCCTATTTTCCATTTGAAATTTGAAATTTTACAAAGGGAAAAGTCTCTACAAGAATAACGTTATTCTTGTAGTGCCAGGAGTAATCATTGTTTCATATGTGCCAACTTCCCAAGATCATGCCAGAGAATGTTCGAGATCATTTCCTAAAATCCAACATCATTTATGATTAAGATTAGGTCACGTGTTCAATTTTGATACTTATTCAAAGGGATTGGGTTGTACTCATTAAATCTCATATCAAATCACAAGTTCACAGGTTTCATGTTATGATTCCTAACATGTGATACTTGAGTCCTTCATTGTATCTGTGTATTATTTTATACATGTGTTGAAGGCAATAGAACTCTTCTGCAACCTTCATATTTTCATAAGTTATAAACTTTTTCCTGATAGAAACCTTAAGCACCCTCATATCTTCAGAGATTATAACTGATATCATGGCACCTAAGAAAAGTGGGAAAATCACTCTATTAGAACCAAAGGGTGTAGAATTTCTTGAGGTTTATCCTCAAATCTCACAGAAGTTCAGAGATGCAGGCTAGTTTAACTTCTGTTTGACACTCCAAGGTTATCATGAACAAGTATCCATGATGTTTGCACAAATATTTGATAGATTCAAGACAGTGGTGGGTAAAGCTCTGATACATGTGACATAACACTTGATTAGGACTGCATTCAGGTTATCAGTGTATGGAGAGAGATGGTGGAAAAAGGAGGTGTTGACTATGGAAATTGTAAATCAGTTTTTACTTCTAGAATGCAAAATCCCTAACTAGAGTCAGAGTATCCCACATAGTTGGATGGAAAAACAATGGTAGACTTCTTTAATGGTTATTCATAGGTACATTACATGTGAGTGGATATTTTCCCTTGTCCATATTTATCATACTAGGTTGTTGATGCATTTGAATGGTGATAGTCCTCTGTGTTTGCCTTTATTTTTATTAAAGAACTTGTCAAAGATGTCTAAAATGATACAAACCCATCCTGCAACTTCTAGTAAAAGTATTTTTTACCAAAGAATGATAAAAAACCTGGTTATGTATACTTTGGGAGAAGTCCAACGTTCTTGGTATTGGTTGATTGAATCACTCAATTTTGAAGAACACAGGCCCAAGCATAAAAATCCTCTAGAGCATAAATACAAAAAGGTAAAAGAGGTTCCTAACAATCCCGTTGTTACAATGAAAGAAAGTTCATCTGTGGCTAGAATAACTCGATCGAACAAAAGGAATTTGCAGTTACAGTAGGAGACAAAGAATTTAAATAAAGTTTTCCCTGTAGCTAATATTACCAGAACACAGAAAAAGAAACTAAAAACAAAGTCATAATTGGATATTCAAACTCAGGATGAGTTCCTTGTTCCAAAAGACAAGATTAAATACTACAAAAGAATCCATGTCAGAGGATCAACAAAGAAGAAGCTTAAATAGTTCATACAGAAACAAGATGAACCTGTTGCATATGGTAAAGGTAAGAAGTTGAGCAAGACAAGAAATAATAAACCAGTGGTGAATTATCTTAGCAAATCTAAAACAAGGGAAACAAATAAGATGAGATTGAATTCAAAGGCCCCATTCAATCCTTCTATTAAGAAATAAAATGTGATTTTCATTGATGATGATACAATGGAAAGTACATAGGAGGAAAAGGGACAGTCACATGTAACTTCTTCACACAAGATGAAAACGGTTAAATTGGATCTTATAGATGAATATTATAATGAATCCATGGAAAAAAAGAGGAAATATGAGAAGGGTAAAAAAATTACAAAGAACCCAATGTGGCATGTAACTAGAGAAACCAAAAAGCTAAGTCTAAACTCCAAAAATTTACCCAAGTCCTCTCTAAAAATTGGACATTCGATAGATCTTGAAGACAATCTAGTAGATGTTGAGATCAAACCAGAATTTGATCATTTTCCAGAGACAAAGGAGCTGCAAGATTTCCAGGAGATGAAAATGTCAGAAAAATGTTGAAGCATAATATATTTTGGTGGTTCATCTTCAAAAGATCATAAGTATGAATTCAAAGTTAAAAATCCTAGGTTTCCTATTGACCTAAATCGACCTACTCCAGATGAATACCATATTGAATTTAGAGTAGAAATGAGGGATGAAAAAGACAGGGTGAAAGAATTGCAAACCATGATCATGAATTTGAGGTAAGAAAAGTGGATGATAGAACAATGGAATTCCAAGAAGAAAGATAAGTTGCAAAAACTTAAGAAGAAGAAGAAGGATCAACATGCCTTTCTCAAAGAGGTAAGAGAGGCAAACATCAAATTGTATTGGCATAATGTGGTTTTGAAAACTAAGATGAAACAAAGAAAGACCATAGGTTCTTCCACTATCAGACAATGAAGGTTTCAAAATCTGAGGCATCATACAATTTTTTACTTTTTGATGAATACAAAGATGCCTAAGCTAAGATTTTGAAAAATGTTATTATAAACTACACATCGACAGAGCATTTCCGAAAATGTAAAGATTTTTCTCATCACAAGAAGGAGTATCTACTCTTCAAGACATCTTGGAGGACCAACTCAACATCAGAATTACTCCTTACTTTGTGAGATTTGAATATCTCATTAGATCATAAAGTAGTCTATATTCAAGATTAATTCTCTAAATACTAGGTTATAGAGATTTAAATTATCTGGATGAGAATATGTCTCCTAAGTTTTAGCTAGAAGATAGGATCTTATCTAAAGTGTATCTAGAAAGTAGGATATTTGGAAGCTCATTGTTGTGTATAAAAAAGGATTTGATTGACATAATTAAGGGTTGATTAGTTGGGAACCATGGGCCATTTTTTAGAAGACATTGTAATACAAATAACTATTTCATTTTGGTACTAAATGGAAAAGGACATCCGATGGTTATGTTTCTATTCTTGTCTATATTTCTATATTTTTGTTACTTGAATGGATGTTAATCTTTTGCTAAGCATATGATGTATCTTGTTTGTGAGTAAGCCAATGAATACTTTATTGTTTTCTTGTTCATAATCAGATTTGTTTTCAAGTACTTTTCTCTTGCTTCTTGAATGATATTTGGGATCAAGAGTTTCTTATGTGAGTCGAAAAACTGAAATCTTACATACTTCTTTATATTTCATATTGCCTTTTCCATCTGATTATTGGATTGACTACCATTTACTAAGCCAATGGGATGTGAATTTTCTCTTGCCTATTTAAGTTTGATACTTTTACATTATCTTTGACCCAACCTTCAAACCATTTCAAAAACTCAATACAAATATTTATCCATAAAACCATTGCAATAACTTGATGATGCCATAGCTTTCCCTCTCATAGTGAAGTGCAACTCTAGGGACTAACATCTTTTGGCACCATTTCTAGGGACAAAGACATGGAGTATTTTCCTTGGGAGAATGACAAAGATCAGATCTAAATATTGATGGTGGAAAAGAGTTTAGACATTTATGTGTGACTGTATATTATTCACCTGGTGATTCCTCTACAGTAGTTTTGGCTCCTAAAAGAGAAGTAAAAGGACTTAAACCTCCTATAACATTATCATCATCTAAAAACAAACAAGTGACCAGAAGAAACCCATATCCTAAACCTATTCCAGCAGTGCCTGATCCTGAAAAGTTATTAAGAAAATCTAAAAGTACTCAAGAACAATATTCTAAACCTATTGATAAATCTCCAGCTCTAGAAGTTGTACCTGAAATTGAAACAAAACCTATTGTTCAACCTTCAACTGTATCTTTTCCTTCAACTATTTCTGAAATGAATTTAGAACAATGGAAATGATTCTCTGAGCTTATTGAAGAAGAACAAACAAACACCTTATCTATAGCTAGAGATTTTAGGGATTTGACCAGAGGTACTAAAACTGAGCCTGATCAAATTTTATCTTCATCACCTCAGTCCAGTTCTTCTGAAGAAGATAAACCACAATTTTGATCCTTTAAAAATCATTTGTTTATGGAACCTTCCTCCCATCTTAATTTAGAAAAGAAACTGTTGATCTCATCAGTTGGATATCATAAACCTACATCATCTCAACCAAGTTCTTCGACCCAAGGGACTATTTTCCTTTCTACATCTCAAATTTTGTCTATTCCTAAAGTTCAAACACCAGTTGTGACAAATATGGTTGTAAACAAGATGGATGCAATTGTTGCAAGAAAGATATGCACCATTGATTTTACCACAAGTATTGTATGCTTTCCCACCAAATTATTATATGAAGTATTTTCCAAGATTTAATGGAGAGGGAGAAGTCACTTCCGAAGAGCACTCAAATTCTTTATACAGTTTTGTAGCTAATTTTAAAGTGGAGCATGCATATGTTTGGATGAGACTTTTTGTGAAGAGTTTAGATGGAGAAGCAAGGAAATGGTTTAGAAGTCTCCCTCCTAATTCTATTATTGATATTGATGCACTATATGATACCTTTTTGAGACACTGGGCAGATAAGAAAGATTACTTGTATTATATCATTGAATTTGGTTCTTTGAAAAGGAAACGAAGAGAATCTATTTCATATTTTACCAAAATATTCAATAAAATGTATAGTAAGATTCTAGATGAAATCAAGCCCATAGAAACATCTGCCAAACTTACTTTTGCCAATGTTTTTGATGCTGATTTTTCTATTTTGTTGATAGAAAGAAGGTCTGTCACTTTGAGTGATACAAGAAAAGAGGTTGATACTGAAGAAACGAAGTGATATCTGAACACTTTGTGCCCTAATAAAGAAATTTCTACAGAAAAGAGGTAATATCTGTAAGCTCTAACCTCTAGTAAAGGTAAGAATAGTTCAAGTTTTATATCTGAAAGCTTTGTGCCCCATGGAAGMAAATAAGTGAAAWWTTTTACTTCTAAYGTATGGATTTAGGTATGCTTGATTGTCTCATCTTAAAAACTACAACATTGTTAGGTAAAAGAAAGATTGATATGAATAGAAATAGTGAAAGATATGTTACACCTATGCATAGAAAGAGTTTTTGGACTAACCAATGGATACATGACCCTAGAAAGAAAATTTTGTAGGCTAGCCCTTATGATCCTAGTATGCAGTACAAAAAGAGTTGGGGATCATTGAAAAGAAAGAGAGGATTATATCTTTGCTACAATTGAAGAAGACCAAGACATCTTGCTAAGGAATGCCCTGGGAGAAACCCTAGCTGCCTCTGTTGTAGAGCTATGGACCATGAAGTATTGGATTTCCCTAGAATGATTGCTAGACCTGAAAAGATGAATATGGAACAAGCAAACTCTGAAGGAGATCAAGAGACTAAAGTTATAGAAGAAACCTAGAAAGAATCATAGATCATGTTACTGAAAATAAAAGAAACCCTAGATGACCATAAGGATGACAGTTTGAAAGAGATCTTCAAAGAAAAGGAGAAAATCGAAGTAAGAATAGGAGACTTCAAAATTGATTGTTCTCTGGATGAGGGAACATCGATGAAAATTATGACATAAAGAACTTGGGAAACACTAGGAAGGCCTGCTCTGGTCCCTTCACTAGGAACCATCAGATTGTTTAATGGAAAAATGGTAACCCTATGTGACATAATTACCCAGATAGCTATGAGTACCCATGGAACTTCGATAGAGAAATAATTCAAAGTTATTAAATTCATTGAGGATGATGCCCCATTTCTAGATTTGTTAGGCAGGATCTAGATTGAAAAAGACCAAATTTGGAGAATAGAAGAAAAGGATGCTCTAGAACAGAAGAAGTAAGAACTCATGGAATTTATGTCTAGAAGGATCTCCTACTTGATGAAAGAATAAGAGGACAGACCTAAGCCATTGAACACTAGGGACTTGGGTATCAAAGTTATAAGAGCATTAGAGGAACCATAGAAGACCCAAATACCTAATCCATATAATGAAGGAGTATTACCTTTGAATCTGAAGAAAGAACCTAAGCAGCGCGAAGTGACTATGTCAAGAGAAGATAAGAATTAGAATGGAAAAAGGATGACCGAGACAAAGATTACTGGGAAAAAATATAGGAAGCTAAGTAAGAAGAGGGCCAAAACCAAAAATTTACAAAAGACTCCAAAGGAAATTTCACAGAAGGAAAAATCACAGGAATCGAGCTTCGTCGGGATATCAGAACAACAACCTATGGCACTTCACCATGGTACATAAATATAGTCATTGGAAGCCAATATAATCGTTCAAATTCCACTCCAAATGGGTTGAAATTCCTTCATGGCTCACCACTAGACCGTTAGACCATGCCATATGGACAGAACATCAGTTAATGTAGCCTCTTATCCGTTGCAAGCCGACCGTTGCTAAGTTTCCCTACTTAGTTCGTCGCACTACGCATCGAAAATATTTTTTCTAAATGAGAATTTGAGCCCGAAACTTGAGATTACTTCAACCTACGATCATTGCCTTGTTCCCATACTGTTCCTCATAGTCTTTGAATTCATTTTCACACCTAAGCTAGTGGACCCAAGCTTGTATGTCGTACGAGCTCAACACTGTTGAGAAAGTAGTTGAAGAAGTTTTGATTGAATTAATGGCTGAGAGAGTCATGTCAGAAAGAAGGATGTATGCAGGCATGCAAGCATCATCAATAGGAGGATTGTAAGATTCTCCCTCAATTTCTCATGAAGCAGGACCTTCCAGAACCACGACTGAGACAAGAACAAAGCACAGAGACGATATTGCAAATGCCAAGCTGATCCCACCTATTCTGTCGGTTTACATACCACATTTGAGTAGCAAGATTAACTGCGAAAGTGTACCCAGAGACTTTGAGTACACCTTGATCACCATGTATCTTCCGAAAGGGGTGCGTGCAGTACGCGTTGACCAGGATAAGCTCGCAACACTGAAATTTAATGATTTTAACCTTGGAGATCACAAAACCTACAACATGTTAGCTCCGCACAAGTACTTAACCAAGACCAAAGGCATAAATCCTAAGATTGTCCCGTAGTCCTGGACCTAAAACCTCGTGTAGTCCACACTACTCAAGATAATGAAGATCCCTCACTCCGACAGACACCAGGAAGTCAATGCATGTGTCAAGTTGCTACTGTCTTACTACCATGACAGATACTTATGATTGGACCACTGCATCACTATGGATCCAACTCTGATCAATCGGATCACAGGGCTTAACATGCAAGGCCCTGAACCACAGGAGTTTTACCCAGTAAATACCTCAGACTGAGCACTAGCAAAATGGATAAAAGAAACTTATGGAGATGTAGAGAAGGGTACGCGAGGCTAAAAGGTAGCTTGTATCCAGAGTGGCGTAGTGCGCCTTGCCTGTTAGCTGATCACGGACAAGTTAGTTCGTAAGAACATACCAACATAGGTGACTGGCTTCGTAGTTGAGCTCGCAAGGAAGTGCATCGAGGGACTACATATGAATTGGACATAATATCTTGTAAACCAGTTAGAGATGGATTGCAGAGGAGCGCAAGACCAAGGGTATGAGTTCCACTTTAGTTGGTTGCTCATACTCATCGCTTTCATCGCTTGGGAAATGCTAGAGGGAGCCACTTTTCTGGAGATCAAACCTTTTGAACCACTAGCCATGAATTTTTGTACGCTGTGGTAGTCCAATGACATGAACAAGCAATAACAGTCCAATGCTATCTTCCACACCTATTTCAACCAACTGAAGAATACAATTCAGTCTACACTGCGAATCACCCCAAACATACTTCATAGGTTTAGACCTTTGATGAAATTCAATGCAGACTGCCACTTCACCTATATTACAGTGCGCAGTGATGAGCATATACATCAGCTCCAATCCTACTACAAGCTGACAAAAGATGACTTGGAGGAGATTACCAAGGAATGGTCAGTGAACCTCCTTATTGCAGCAGACCCCGTAGACATGTCCGATGAGGAAAGCCCTTAAGCTATACCGGATACACCTTGGCCAAGAAAGACTTAGAAGGATGATGAAGTTGAAGATATCCCTAGCATGTCCATGAAGACTACTTCGATCTCACCTACGTAGGGAGGTGATGGTGATGAGCTAGGTGGCACAGAAGTTGAGAAAAACAGAGGCAAGGTTACTCCACCTAGAGAGGAGGAGGATCCCTCCATGAAATGAAAGATTATGCCACCAAAACCTTCCTCTTGAAAGAAAGATAAGGTCACCCGGAGAAGGTTTAAAACTACCCTTACCCTAGATGACTTTGAGTTCTTAATTGCTGCATTGAATGATGTTTCACTAGAGCTCACAGAAAAGCAAGAAGCAAAGAAGGAGGAGATATTCAATCGAATCAAGGGAGAACTCTAAGAAGTGAAACAGGCACTCCAGTCCAGCCGAGAAGTTTCTACAACACCCTTGATAAGTGGAACATCAGGAACAAGCTATGAGCCCACTCATCTACACCAGATCGCTGATCAAGTCAAATCTCTCCTTCAATGAGATCAAGAAGACACAGTACAAGCCACCCAGGCTTTGATGCAAGCATATGAAGCACTTCTAGAACAATAGAGTGAGGGAGAATGGGAAAATATTTCCCTGAAAGAAAAGTGGGATGAGGAAAAGGCACAGTTTCTAGTAGAGAAAATTGAAGTACAAGAAAGGGTTCACAAAGCACTTCACTTTGTGATGGTCATAGAAGTGAAGATGGAAGACCGTCTCCCACAACAGGTGACCCAACTGGAAGAAGTAATCCAGAAAATCCAACAATGCATCATAGATCTAGAGCTTTGCACCGTGCCCAAGACTCCCCAAGAAATAATAGATCTAAGAGAGGTCATTACTTGAAGCATAGTTGGGCGATTAAAAACCTCTACCCGGGAATGCAAGCAGCTGAGCGCTAGAAGCACCCAGAGTTATGAAACCCTCACAAAGAATCCAGAATTGCAGACATTAGAGGCACATATCCAAGAAGAAAAGAATAATGTAGACACACTACAGGTGCAGATAAAGACTTTGACCCAAGTCGAAAGAATGAAGAGGTTCGTAGAACAACACACAACCCAACAATAGGTACATACGCTACAGAGTAAAGTGTTGGAAGTTTCCCAACAACTTCAGCCAATCCAAGAAAAGGCATGCCAGTTTTTCGTTGAACTTGAAAGCCAAGGATTTGAACTCGAACAGGTTGTCATCACTGTAGAACAATGCCTGGAAGGACCGCTCAATGACACAGTGATACAAGAATTCAATGAGCAAGAGATTGTCGCACTACAACAAGTCGAAGAAGCTCGAGGCATTTGAGGCAGAATTGATCAGACCAGAGTGAATTGGGACGATTCATAGGTGAGTGTTGGGGGCCTGTTGGCCCTTGACCAAGTTTTGAAGAATACTTGGTCATATTTGACCATTTTTGGGACTGCGACAACTTGCCAAAGATGGAGCGCAACACGAAGTAGAAATTAGGGAAACTAGACCTATTTTTGGGTCCCTTTAGGGTTTTGGGTTGATGTAACGGGAAATGGATGTTGGCTCATGGGTTTACCCATGCTTAGGCCCATTTTGTAATCTATAATATATACTTAGGAAATGTAATAAGAGAGATTAGTACATCTATGTGATGTATAGCTAAAGGATTAGTGCCAGGATTGGATTTATGTGATCGGATGTATCTTGTAAATGCTCTATGCATGATTGTGAAAAGCTTAGTGCAAGTTGTTGTAGTTTTGTGCTGAAGTGCAAGGAAGAAGGATCTAACGAGCTGCGCATATCTTTTGTCCTTTGCGAAGTAAGGGTCATTGAAGCTCTTTGTTGTAACCACTTGACTGAGATAATATAAAGAAGAAGACTTTGTGGACGTAGCCCTAGGGTGGGGGTGAACCATGGTAACTGTGTGTATTGTGATTTGTGATTTGACCTAATGTGTTTATCTCCTTCTTGGATAAGTGCTTGATGTGCTTAAGTATATTTAGTTATGCTTTGTGCTTCTGAGATAGGAATGAATGTTAGATCTGATATATAAGATGCTTGGTTTTTGATCTGGTGAATCCAATCTATCTTGTTATATCTAAGTGCTAAGTCTTCTTGAATATAAGTATATACTGCGATGCTTTGTGCTATCTACGAAGTGCTGTAAGGGTTGAATATTGATAGATAAACCTTGCTAGATAATTTCTAAGTGTTATAATCATAGATCTGTGTCCTAGCTAAGGTTGCAGACATCTGATTCTTGTAGCCACCCCTGCCTCTACCTCGGGTGAGACTTCATCTGCTTCGCAGGTGTTGCCGAAAGGGATGGTAGTTAGGGTTTTGTTGGTGCGCTCTTGAGAATTGAACCCTGGGTCTGCCCCTGTGCCAACAGGTCATGGGATAAAAAAGTAGGGGGCACACTACAAATGGATCTCAGTTATGCCACCATACCTGTATTTGGTGGAGAACATCGAAGACTGTGCAAGGAACTGAGGTTGGATTACTTGGTTAGTGATCATGAAAACCCCAATAATAATACCATATATGAAGTTGAAGATGAACTTGTTTCTTCCATTTTTCACATCAACGATAAAACAATTGAAGCATCAAGGAGGAAAGTTACGCTTGCAGAATAGAAAAATATAGAAAATTCAGCATGAAAGATGTTCTTTGATGGTTCCTATTCCAAAGAAGGTTATGGGGATACAATTGTATTCATCTCTCCTTCTAAATAATTCATTGCTTTGTTATTCAAGTTAGAATTTGACACAACAAACAACATCAGTGAATAAGAGGTTCTTTTGTTGGGATTGAAAGCTACTAAGAATACGAGCATTGATCAACTTTTAGTTTTTGGGGATTCAGAGTTAATCATTCATCAACTCAAGAATATCTACTTGGAGAAACAACAAAGGTTAAAGAAATACATAAATGAAGTGTGGGATTTTGTTGAGAATTTCTTCCTGGCTTTCAATATCACTTTTATAAAGAGAAATTTGAATCAACATGAAGATTCTCTAGCTATGGCAGCTAGTAATTTCAAAACTCCAATAACTCCAAATTTAAGATTTGTAGTTGAGGTAAGACACGAACCTTCTATACCAAACAATATAAAAA
This sequence comes from Picea glauca, assembly GCA_000966675.3. Classification (NCBI taxonomy): domain Eukaryota; kingdom Viridiplantae; phylum Streptophyta; class Pinopsida; order Pinales; family Pinaceae; genus Picea; species Picea glauca. Next base: position 67,225 of record JZKD02S1882727.1, on the reverse strand, counting down.
ATTAGTAGGTTTTTAAAGACGATCAAGAGATTAAAATATTTTTGGAGACCATTGATGAATTTTCTGCCATTTTCATAGATCACAAAAATGAAAATTATGATGTAGAAGTACATTCTGTTGATATTCTTCAAAACAACATTTTTGGCCATAAAATTATTGAGTTAAAAACCAATCATTTACCAAAGGGCCTAGTTCTCCTTGAAAGAATATTTGATCATAATGATGTATCTAAAATCTCTGTTATTCAAGCAAAAGAGGAAAAAGTGTTGGATTGTGATATAAACTCTGATTCAAATCCAAAGATGGTGAAGTTATCCAAGAAATTACTAGAAAAATAGAGGAACATGTATGTAGGTTTGATGAAATAATTTGTTGATGTTTTTGCTTGGTCTTATGAAGACCTTAAGGTTTTTATACAAATATTATGCATCACAAGATTCCTTTGAAGCCTGGATCCAAACCTTTTAAGTAGAAAACAAGACAATTCAATCCATTGTTGCTACCCATAATTGAAAAAGAGCTGAAAAGGTTGTTGAATGCCAAAATTATAGTGCCATTGAAATACTCAGAATGGGTGGAAAATTTAAAACCTGTCAGGAAAAAGAATGGAGAGATAAAGACGTGTGTAGACTTTAGAAATCCAAACATGTTTTCTTTGAAATACAATTATCCATTACCTAAAATGGATCATATTTTACAAAGAGTGGTAGCAACACAAAGGATATCCATGCTTGATGGATATTCAGGTTATAATAAGATATCAGTGATGGAAGAAGATAAAAATAAGACAACTTTTACTACTCAATGGGGCACCTTCATGTATGAAAAAATTCCTTTTGGACTCATGAATGTCGAAGAAACATTCCATAGACCTATGGACATCACATTCATTAGTCAGAAAGAAAAATTTATGGTTATTTATCTTGATGACATTACTTTGTTCTCAACATCTGATGATGAGCACTTGCAACATCTGAAGCAAACATTTGAAAAATGCAAAAGGTATGGCATATCATTAAACCCTAAAAAGTCTCATTTTTCCATGGAGGAAGGTAAACTCTTAGGAAATGTTGTTTCACCAGAAGGAATCAAGATAGATCCTGGAAGGGAAAAGGCCATCCAGAAGATAGACATTCCAAGGAATAAGAAGTCTATCCAATCCTTCATAGGTGAAATTAACTTTTTAAGAAGATTTATACCCAGTTTTTCAGAAATCATCAATCTTATTAATGATATGTTGAAGGGAGATGTAGAAAACAAGTGGATACCTGAAGCAAAGGAATCATTTGAAAATATTAAGCAAGATTTAATTAAGGCTACTATCCTCATCAATCCTAATTACTCTAAAGAGTTTCTGATTTTTTCATTTGCATCTGAAGATATCATTGTTGTTGTTCTCTTGCAAAGAAACGATGAAGGGTATGAACAACCTATCTCTTTCTTCAGTAAAAATTTAAGGGATTCAAAATTAATATATGATATCATGGAGAAACATGCTTATGCTCTAGTGAAAGCATTGAAGTCTTTTAGAGTCTACGTCCTGCATTATGAGATTATTGCATAATATCCAAGTAGTGTTGTCAAGGAAATTTTGGTTCAACTAGATAATGAAGGAAAAAGGGGAAGATGAATAACCAATATTATGGAATATAACATGGTCATAAAGCCTATTAAATTGATAAAAGGACAAGGACTTGATAAATTATTGACATAATCAAATTGTAAAGCAATTGGATTGCATTACATCTCCAACTAATCACTTAATTCAATATTACATATTGAAGAAACTGATTTATAGGTAAGCAACAAATATCTTTCTTCTCCATGGTACAAGGATATTGTTCATTTTATACAAAGTCTTCAATCTCCTACTGATTTAGATAAATCCAAGTAAATATCTCTTAAGCTTAAATCTATGAAGTATTGCATCATCAATCAATTTTTGTTTTGGAGAGATCATAATGGAATTATGTTGAGATGTGTTGATGAAGAGGAAGAAAAACATGTTTTCAATGATTTACAAAAAGGAGTTTGTGGGGGTCATCATCATTGGAACCATGTGTTTATACTATTCTCTAATGTGTTTTCTCAAGTCAGGGCATGTGAACCATGTCAACAGTTTGCAGGAAAACAAAAACTTATGTCTATGCCTCTGAAACCCATCATTGCCCATGGACCTTTTCAATAGTGGGGCCTGGATTTCATTGGAGAGATTAATCCTCCATCTTCTGGACAACACAAATGGATACTCACAACCACATATTACTTTACCAAATGGATTGACGCAATCCCAACACGAAATGCAACAAATAAGGTAATCATGATTTTTCTTGAAGGAAATATTTTCTCTAGATTTGGGTGTCCTAGAAAGTTGATTACTGATAATGCCCAATCCTTCAAGTCTAATTCAATGGTTTAGTTTTGTAATAAGTACAAAATAAGGTTGGTTCACTCCACTTCTTACTAACCTTAAGCAAATGGATTAAAATGATCCTCCCATAAGAGCCTTATAAGGATCATTAAAAAATTGCTCACAGAGAATAAGAGATCATGGGATTCCAAATTGAAATTTTCCTTATGGGCTGATCAAATAAGTACTAAGAAATCCATTGGAAATTCACCTTTTCAAATGGTTTATGGAACAGAGGTTGTATTTCCAACTCAACTCAATTTACATGTTCTTAAATTTCTACAAGAAGAGTTAGAAGATCCCAATGATATTCAAAGAAGAATTTTCTAGATCATAGAAGTTCAATAGAATAGAGAAAGTCTACATCAGGAATCTGTCATTTATTAGAACAAGTTTAAGGAAATTTTTGATAAAAAGGCTAAAATGGATATTTTTAAAGAAGGAGATCTTGTGTTGAGGTGGGATGCTAGAAGAGAGGATAGGTCTAAACATGGTAAGTTTGAAAATTTATGGTATGGTCATTTCATAATAGCTAAGATCATGAATAATAATACTTTCCACTTACAAAATTTGGATGATAGTGAAATCTTGGGAGGCCCAATGAATGGACGGTTTTTAAAACACTACTTCTTTTAAATCAACCAGGGGTTTTCGGTTTGTATAGTATGATTTTTTTTGTTTTGGTGTGATTAGTTGATTGATTTAAATAAGACTCCATAATCCCAATGGAAAGACTACTCTGTAGTTTTGTGGTTTTCATTTTTAGATTAGAAATAAAGGGATGATAGAGAAGGGAAATAAATTACAGTGAATGTTTTATGATGATTAGGGAGATAAAAGCATTGGTCAATAGGTTCTTAAATTTTCAACATGAAACATTATCCCCAGAAGGAGCCAATGTTAGTTCTTAATTTTTCTAATGACTGTTGAACTATTCTTTTCCCCTATCCTACCCTTTCCTAGAATTATTTTACACTATGTTTTCTTATTATACAACTTTAAAGTGTGTTTTCATTATCCTTTTTGAATGTTTTATGACATGCATTAGTGTGATTAAGGTTAGAATTAGACATTTAGGATCTTTCCATCAAATTACAAGTCCTATTTTCCATTTCAAATTTGAAATTTTACAAAGGGAAAAGGCGCTACAAGAATAATGTTATTCTTATAGCACCGGGAGTAATCATTGTTTCATATGCACCAACTTCCCAAGATCATGTCAAAGAATTCCCAAGATCATTTTCCTAAAATCCAACATCATTTATGGCACCTAATAAAAGTGGGAGAATCACTCTATTAGAACCAGAGGGTGTAGAATTGCTTGAGGCTTCTCCTCAAATATCACATAAGTTTAGAGATGCAAGATGGTTTAACTTCTGTTTGACACTCCAGGGTTATCATGAACAAGTATCCATGATTTTTGTGCAAACATTCGATGGATTTGAGACAATGGTGGGTAAATTTATGATACATGTGATAGAACACTCAATCGGGATTGCATGCAAGTTATCAGTGTATGTAGAGAGATGGTGGAAGAAGGAGGTGTTGCCTATGGAAATTGTAAATTAGTTTTTACTTCCAGAATGCCAAATCCCTAACTGGAGTCCGGGTATCCCGCAGAGTTGGATGAAGAAAAAATGACATAATTCTTTAATGGTTATTCACAGGTACATTATATGTAAGGTCGATTTTCCCTTGTCCATATTTATCATATTAGGTTGTTGATGCCTTTGAATGGTGATAGTCCTCTATGTTTTCCTTTCATTTTATTAAAGATCTTGTCAAAGATGTCTAAAAGGATACAAACCCATCTTGGAACTGCTAGAAAAAGTATATTTCACCAAACATTGATCAAAATCCTGGTTATGTATGCTTTGGGAGAAGTCCAATGTTCTTGGGACTGGTTGATTGAATCACTCAAATTTGAAGAACAAGGGACCAAGCATAAAACTTCTCCAGAGAAGAAATATAAAAAGGTGAAAAAGGTTCCTAAAACTCCTGCTGTTATAGTGAAAGAAAATTCCCCTATGGCCATAATAAATCTATCTAACATGAGGAAGTTGCAGTTACAACAGTGATGCAGGAGCATCGCTCACTCAAATCAAGTGAGCCAGCGCGTGGAGCAAAGAAAAGACAGCTGGAGAGCGCCAGCATTTAAACTTTGAAATATTTTGATATTTGGTGCGCCAAACATTAATGCATTTGGTGTAAAGAAGCACACTTGTACATTGTAACGGACCTTGAGCAGATAAGCTCTCGTCCTTAGGTAGCTGAGGCATTTATTAGATTTAATGCAAGTAGATAAATTAATTAAGTCTAGATTAGACAGTTTTGGCTTTCGAGAGGGAAAACGGAATATAGGCACCCTCCTTTGTATTATTGTATTCATTCGATAATATTGGAAGGAGCATTAGCATTGAGAACAAGAAGAGCAGAGCAGAGAACTGGTGAAGAATCCCCATGTACAGATATTAAATTAATAAGAAAGCTTTGATTCAATTCCATGGCTGTGATTATTCTCTGTGTGTTGTTGATATTATGTTGTTGCATACTTGCCTCTTGTAATGCTTTCATTGTATATGCTGCATATGTAATTTCATGGTAGATTAGAAATCTAGGAGAGAGATGAGAATGAGTTTCAATTGTTTCTTTGTCTGAGCCGGGAGATTTATGCATAGAGTGGAGTTGAATTCCTCCGCATAGAGTGCGTCGAGGAGGCTAGGTAGTTGAACTCGTGTTCTCATCTGCCCAGAGTTGTATTGGGTTATTCAAACCATGCAGGTGAAGTGCAGGTCAGGTTTGAAGTCTCAGAGGTGAGTCTGAGAAAAGGGAGGCGACGACTTCGGTTGCCGGAAGCACGTCGAGGCCGGGTGACTTCAACACTTTGGGAGTGGTTGGAGGTCGACCACAGTGAGCACACGAACTGGTCTCTGAAGGACCTAGACAAAGGTAGCTCAGGAGGGATAGTTCCTTTCATGGTTACTATGGGAGCAAACCCAGGAAAAGCTCAAGTAGGATAGAACCTTGAGGAGCAGGAGGGTTCCTCAAGAGGAAGAGAGTCGACGACTTGAAAGTTCTGGAGAGAATCGCGAAGTCCCATGGATCATAGGATCTGGGAGAAGTAGCGAGAGATTTAACCTCCAAGCGCAGGTAGAACCCATTTGCCATCGCATATCGGCATATCGGGGTTGGCGGGTGCAAGAGTTGCATGCATGATGAAATCGCGAGTAACGATTTCCCGATTTCGTGGGAGCCATCGATTGTCGGAGGGACAGGTGGCATGAATCTAGAGAATCGAGTTTTCGGCATTAGGGGTTTCCCAATGCAAAGGATTCACGACAGTTGAAATCACGATCCTGCGATTCCCAATCACACAGAGCATGAGGTGACGTGGTCGAGTGGGACCCTAGGGAGCGAGTGGAGTCCAGGTGGCGCTGTCTCGGGGGATCGGTACCTCGGCACTCGAGGGTTGAAATTACAAAGCATTTATATCGCGAGTGGCGATATCCCTAACTATTGACCGTTGACCATCGGGGATCGGGGTTCGGAGTTTCAAGTTGCACGGGAGGTGCACACAGAGTTCACGATAGCGCGAACATCGATTTCCTGATTTACGAAGGGGAGATCTCCGAGGAGATAGCTGTGGGTAGCGAGGGCTCCCGAGAGGAGTTAGAAGAGCTTTGACTCTTCGGGCCCATTTTGTGAAGAAGGTCCTGGTGGAAGCGGTCGTTGTCGAGGGCGGGTTGCGTCAGAGTGGTATCAGAGCGGGTGAATCTTTGCTTTCTGTAGCAGAGATAGAGAAAAAATATCATGCCACCAAGACGAGAAAGGCAGTCACCTGATCAAGAAGACAGGGATGCCTGAAGAAGGGGAAGACCGACGAGTAACCCGAAGATGGTGCGTCAAATACAAGATCTCAGGACGAGACTCGAAGAGATGGAGACCACCCAGAGGCGCAGAGCTGGCGCTGGGGAGTTCAGTGATTCCGAGGTTGAAGAGGAAGCTGGACATGAAGCAGAAGAGGTCTCAACAAAGGATGCCTCAACAGAGAGGTTGATCAGAGATATCGCCAGGATGAGCTCGAAGACCAAGATGGACATTCCCGTCTATGAGGGAAGTCTGAATGCTGAAGAGTTGCTGGATTGGATCCGAGCACTCGACATCTACTTCGATTATGAGGATATCGAAGAGGACAAGAAGATAAGACATGCTGTCACAAAGTTGAAGGGGCATGCAGCCTTATGGTGGGACGAGTTGCAGGCAGACAAACGTTCCCAGGGCAAACAGAAGATCAAGAGATGGGGCAGGATGATCGCTAAGAGGAAAGAGACATTCATACCCAAAGATTATCAAATCACTCTGTTTAGGCGTATGCAGAACCTGAGACATAAGATGATGACGGTGAAGGAATACACCGAGGAATTTTACCAGCTCAACATTCGAGCTGGTCATCAGGAAAGTGATGACGAGAAGGTGGCGAGATACCTGAATGGGTTGAGGTATGACATTCAGGATGAGTTGAGCATGATGACCATCCGAACAGTTGAGGATGCGTACCATATGGCTCTAAAATCCGAGGAAAACCTGAGCCATAAGCAGGGACAGCGAGGGCGAGGCAGAAGCCAGCCAAGAGGCAAAGCGGTTTCCCAAGAAAGAATTCAAAATCCCAAGGAGGAGTGGCAGAGGCCTCAGGGTAAGGTTGAAAGAGGTGGAACCTCACAGCAGAGGCAGAAATACGCTGAGCCGAGGAGGCAACAAGATGATCAACAAGGAGATTATGCTGACACCAACGCATTTCCTCGTACCCGAGGTAGAGGAAGAGGCCGAGGGGGAATCATCTCATGTTTTACATGTGGAAAATACGGACACAAGGCCATTGACTATCCAAACAGGAAGTCTGACAGAGGAAAAGCCCACATCACTGAGGCGCAGAGGCGTGATGATGAGGATGAAGACACTGGAAGTGGGAAGTCACTGACAGTGCACAAAGTTCTCTTGAAGCCTGAGAAAGAGGTGGAGGACACAACGTAAAGATGTAGATTTTTCAGGACCACATGCAAGACCAAGGGCTAGAAATGCAAGGTCATAGTGGATAGCGGAAGCACCGATAATCTCATTTCGACCGAGATGGTGGAAAAGCTAGAGATGAAGACGAACAGACACCCGAGTCCATACAAAGTGTCATGGCTGCAGAAAGGACACCAAGTAAGTGTTACGAAACAATGCTTGGTTGAATTTAAAATGGGTGAATATAGGGATAAAATTCTGTGTGATGTCATTCCCATGGATGTCTGTCATGTATTATTGGGTAGACCATGGCAGTATGATAGAAATGTTGTTCATGATGGGAGGATGAACACATACACCTTGGAAAAGGATGGGAGAACCCATAGACTGCTTCCAATAAAAGATAAAGAGGTGAAGCCGAAATTTAGTAGCATGATACTTCTCATGAGTGGGAAGGAGCTTCTCACAGAGCTGGAGAAGGATGAAGATCCACAATTCCTTGTTGTCAGGAAACCAAGAATTGTCCTGACAAGCACAAGAGTGGACGACTTTCCAGAAGAGATTCAGGAACTGCTGGGAGAGTTCGCTGATATTATTGTGGATGAACTACCTCATTTGTTGCCACTGTTGCGGAGTGTGAGTCATCATATTGACCTCATACCCGGAGCACGCTTACCAAATAAGGAAGCGTACAGGTTGACACCTCAGGAGAATGAGGAAGTTAAAAGGAAGGTACAGGATCTGCTAGATAAAGGACTGGTCAGAGAGAGTCTGAGTCCATGTGTTGTTCCGACAGTACTGAGTCCGAAGAAGGATGGAGGTTGGAGGATGTGTACAGACTCTAGAGCGATAAATAAAATCACCATCAGATACAGATTTCCACTACCGAGGATGGATGATCTGATGGATTTCCTAAGTGGGGAAATTATTTTTCCAAGATTGATCTCAAGAGCGGATATCATCAGATCCGGATGAGAGAGGGTGATGAATGGAAGACAGCATTCAAAACAAACGAGGGTTTGTATGAATGGCTGGTCATGCCATTTGGGTTGACAAACGCGTCGAGCACTTTTATGAGGCTAATGAATGAAGTCCTGAGGGAATTCATTGGCAAATTTGTGGTCATGTATTTGGACGACATACTCATTTTCAGCAAGACCAAGGCTGAGCATTTGAGACATTTGGCCATCGTGATGAGAAGGCTACAGCAGGAGAAGGTGTTGGTAAATTTGAAGAAGTGTTCGTTCATGCAGACATAACTCATTTATTTGGGTTTTGTAATCTCGACGAATGAATTGAAGATGGATCCTGAAAAGGTAGATGTGATCAGGAATTGGCCATAGCTGAGGAATGTTTTTTAGGTAAGGAGCTTTCATGGATTAGCTAGTTTCTACCGAAAGTTCATTCGGAATTTTAGTGGAATTAGCGCCGCAATGATGGACACAGTGAAAAAGCAGCATAAAGTTTTCCATTGGACAGTAGAGGATGAGAGGAGCTTCAACCTATTGAAGCGGAAGATAACCGAGCAACCAATTCTGGTGTTGCCTGATTTTCAGAAAACCTTCCAAGTGAAATGTGATGCTAGTGGGTATGTTGTTGGAGGGGTCTTGAGTCAGGATGACAAGCCTGTTGCATACTACAGTGAGAAACTGGATGATGCGAAATTGAAATACTCCACGTATGACAAAGAGTTCTATGCCATCATACAGGCATTGAAAAAGTGGAGGCATTACTTGATACCCAAAGAATTCGTTTTGTACAGCGATAACCATGCTTTGCAATTTGTGAGTCAACAGGATAAGTTGAACCAGAAGCATGCGAAATGGGTAGAGTATATGCAGAATTTCACGTTCGTGATAAAGAACATTTCAGGGACTGCTAACAAAGTAGCTGATGCTTTGAGCAAGAAATGTTTACTTCTGCAGGAGTTTAGAGTCAAAACGTTGGGTTTTGAAAATTTAAAATATATGTATGCAGGTGATGCAGATTTTGCAGAAGCATACAAGGCAGCTGAGAATCCAGTTCTCAGGGATAGGAGTCCATGGATTGACTATCTGATCCAGGATGGATTGTTGTTTAAAGGAAATCAGTTGTGCATTCCAGATTGCTCCATGAGAGAGAATTTGGTGAAGGAGAAGCACAGTGGGGGCTTAGCAGGTCATTTCGGACATGATAAAATGTTCGCCAAGCTGAGTGAATCATATTTTTGGCTGGGCATGCATGCAAATGTTAAAAGGTTTTTTGACAGATGCAAAATATGTCAACACACGAAGGGCCGAAAGAAGAACACAGGGTTCTATCAGCCATTGTCCATACCTGAAAGACCATGGGAGGCAATTAGTATGGATTTTGTTCTGGGTTTATCGAGAACGCAAAGGGGAGTTGATTCCATCTTTGTGGTGGTGGATAGGTTTTCGAAGATGGCACATTTTATTCCGTGTCATAAGATTAGCGATGCCACCCACATCGCGAATTTATTTTTCAAAGAGATCGTCAGATTGCATGGATTGTCGAGAAGTATAGTCTCGGATCGGGATACAAAATTCATAGGTCACTTCTGGAGGACGCTATGGAAAAAGCTGGGGACTGACTTGGCATTCAGTTCTACTTATCACCCCCAGACAGATGGACAGACGGAAGTGGTCAATAGAAGCCTGGGAGATTTATTGAGGAGCCTAGTGACGGAGCACCACAACAACTGGGATAAGATCCTACCACAGGCAGAATTCGCGTACAACGATTCGGTGAATCGGAGTACAGGTAAGAGCCCATTTCAAATTTTGTATGGGACAAAACCGAGAGGAGTTTCTGAGCTCAGGGAGTCAAAACAGGCTGAAACTAGCAGTGCGAGAGCTGAAGAGTTCGCTGAGGCGATGCAAGAACTTCACGCGGAGGTGAAGCAGCGGCTGCAGAAATCCAATCAAGAGTATAAGCACAGGTCTGATCAGAGGAAATGACAGCTTCAGTTTGAAGTTGGAGACATGGTTCTAGCACACTTGAGGAAGGAAAGGTTCACGAGGGGAACATATAATAAGCTCAAGATGAAGAAAATTGGGCCATGCAAAGTCCTGAAGAAATTCGGGGGAACGCATATGAGCTTGAGTTGCCAGAAGGCATCGGGATATCTTCGATCTTCAATATTTTGGAATTATACCCATACAGGACTGATGAAGTAGACACTGGAACTGGGGAGCCAATGATCCAATGGCAGAAACAATTTCCAGTTGCACAGAAGCCTCATATGGAGTGCATATTGGATAGAAGAGTAGGTAGGAAGACCAGGAGAAAGCAATATTTTGAATACCTGGTGAAATGGAAGAATCACCCAATGGAGGATGCCAGCTGGGAAACATAGGCAGTCATACAGAAGTATGGTCACACTGTGCGGGAGCTCATGGACAGGAGCCCATGAAATATTTTGAGCCGAGGAGTATGATGCAGGAGCATCACTCACTCAAATCAAGCGAGCCAGCGCGTGGAGCAAAGAAAAGACAGCTGGAGAGTGCCAGCATTTAAACTTTGAAATATTTTGATATTGGGTGCGCCAAACATTAATGCATTTGGTGTAAAGAAGCGCACTTGTACATTGTAACGGACCTTGAGCAGATAAGCTCTCGTCCTTAGGTAGCTGAGGCATTTATTAGATTTAATGCAAGTAGATAAATTAATTAAGTCTAGATTAGACAGTTTTGGCTTTCGAGAGGGAAAATGGAATATAGGCAACCTCCTTTGTATTATTGTATTCATTCGATAATATTGAAAGGAGAATTAGCATTGAGAACAAGAAGAGCAGAGCAGAGAACTGGTGAAGAATCCCCATGTACAGATATTGAATTAATAGAAAATCTTTGATTCAATTCCATGGCTGTGATTATTCTCTGTGTGTTGTTGATATTATGTTGTTGCATACTTGCCTCTTGTTATGCTTTCATTGTATATGCTGCATATGTAATTTCATGGCAGATTAGAAATCTGGGAGAGAGATGAGAATGAGTTTCAATTGTTTCTCTGTCTGAGCTGGGAGATTCCTGCATAGAGTGCAGCTGAATTCCTCCGCATAGAGTGCGTCGAGGAGGCCAGGCAGTTGAACTCGTGTTTTCATCTGCCCAGAGTTGTATTGGGTTATTCGAACCACGCAGGTGAAGTGCAGGTCGGGTTTGAAGTCTTAGAGGTGAGTCTGAGAAAAGGGAGGCGACGACTTCGGTTGATGGAGGCGCGTCGAGGCCGGGTGAATTCAACACTTTGGGAGTGGTTGTAGGTCGACCACAGTGAGCGCACGAACTGGTCTCTGAAGGACCTAGACAAAGGTAGCTCAGGAGGGATAGTTCCTTTCATGGTTACTGTGGGAGAAAACCCAGGAAAATCTCAAGTAGGATAGAACCTTGAGGAGCAGGAGGGTTACTCAAGAGGAAGCGAATCGATGACTTGAAAGTTCTGGAGAGAATCACGAAGTCCCGCGGATCGTAGGATCTGGGAGAAGTAGCGAGAGATTTAACCTCCAAGCGTAGGTAGAACCCATTTGCCATCGCATATCGGCATATCGGGGTTGGCGGGTGCAAGAGTTGCATGCACGACGAAATCGGGAGTAACGATTTCCCGATTTCGTGGGAGCCGTCGATTGTCGGAGGGACAGGTGGCATGAATCCAGAGAATCGGGTTTTCGACATTCGGGGTTTCCCAATGCAAAGGATTCGCGACAGTTGAAATCACGATCCCGCGATTCCCGATCACATGGAGCATGAGGTGACGTGGTCGAGTGGGACCCCAGGGAGCGAGTGGAGTCCAGGTGGCGCTGTCTCGGGGGATCGGCACCTCGGCACTCGGGGGTTGAAATTACAAAGCATTTATATCACGAGTGGCGATATCCCAAACTATTGACCGTTGACCATCGGGGATCGGGGTTCAGAGTTTCAAGTTGCATGGGAGGTGCACACAGAGTTCGCGATAGTGCGAACGTCGATTTCCCGATTTACGAAGGGGAGATCACCGAGGAGATAGCTGTGGGTAGCGAGGGCTCCCGAGAGGAGTTAGAAGAGCTTTGACTCTTTGGGCCTGTTTTGTGAAGAAGGTCCTGGTGGAAGCGGCTGCCATCGAGGGCGAGTTGCGTCAAACAGGAGACAGAGGATTTAAATAAAGGTTTCCCTGTAGCCAAGATGACCAGAACACAAAAAAAGAAACTAAAAACAGAATTAGATTTGGATATTCAAACTCATCATGAGTTCCTTGTTCCAAAAGACAAGCCTAAATACTGTAAAGGAATCCATGTCATAGGATCAACAAAGAAGAATCTTAAATAGTCCATATAGAAAACAAGATGAACCTGTTGCAGATGGTAAAGGTAATAAGTGGAGAAAGACAGGAAAGAATAAACCAGTGGTGAATTATCCTAGCATATCTAAAACCATGGAAACAAATAAGATGATATTGAATTCAAAGGATCTATTCAATCCTTCTATTAAGAAAGAAAATGTGATTGTCATTGATGATGATACAGTGAAAATTATAGAGTTAGTAACTTCTTCACACAAGTTGAAAAATGTTAAATTGGAGCATGTAGATGAATATTATAATGAAATTGTGGATAAATAGAGGAAATATGAGAAGCGTAAACAAATTTCATAGCACCCAATGAGGCATGTAACCAAAGAAGCCAAAAATCTAAGTCTGAACTCCAAAGTTTTACCCAAGTCTGCTTTGAAAAAGGGCCATTCGACAGATCTTGAAGAAAATCCAATAGATTATGAGATCAAACCAAAATTTGATCATTTTCCAGAGACAGAGGAACTGTAAGATTTTCAGGAGATGAAAATGTCAAAAAATGTTGAAGCAGAAGAGATTATCGGTGTTTCATCTTCAAAAGATCATAAGTATGAATTCAAAGTTAAAAAGCCTAGATTTTCTATTGACCTAAATCGACCTACTCCATATGAGGACCATACTGAATTCAGAGTAGAAATGAGGGATGAAAAAGACAGGGTGAAAGAATTGCAAAACATAATCATGAAGTTGAAGCAATAAAAGTGGATGATAGAATAGTGGAATTCCAAGTAGCAGGAGAAGTTGCAGAAACTTAAGAAGAAGAGGAAGGATCAACAAGCATTGCTCAAAGAGGTAAGAGATGAAAACATCAAATTGTATTGGCATAATGTGGTTTTGAAAAATAAGCTGAAAAAGAGAAATACCAAAGGTTCTGCTACTATCATACAGTGAAGGTTTCAAAATCTGAGGCATCATACATTTTTTGAATTTTTGATGAATACAATGATACCTAAGCTAAGATTTTGAAAAATGTTATTATAAACTACACAGTGACAGAGTATTTCTGAATATGTAAAGATTTTTCTCATCACAAGCAGAATTATATATTCTTCAGGCCATCTTGGCGGAGCAACTCAACATCAGAATCACTCCTTACTTTGTGATATTTGAATACCTCATCAGATCAAAAACTAGTCTATATTCAAGATTAATTATCTGAAGACTAGGTTATAGAGATTCAAATTATCTAGATGAGAATATGTCTCCTAAGTTTTATCTAGAAGATAGGATCTTATATAAACTGTATCTAGAAAGTAGGATCTTTGGAAACTGATTTTTGTGTATAAAAATGGATTTGATTGATAGAATTAAGGGTTGATTTGTTGGGAACCATTGGCCATTTTTGAGAAAACATTGTAAGACAAATAACTATTTCATTTTGGTACTAAATGGAAAAGGATATTTCATGGTTAGATTTCTATTCTTGTCTATATTTCTATATTTTTGTTACTTGAATGCATGTTAATATTTTTCTAAGAATATGATGTATCTTATTTGTGAATAAGCCAGTGCAGACTTTCGTGTTTGCTTGTTCATAATCAGATTTGTTTTCAAGTACTCTTCTCTTGCTTCTTGAATGATATTTGGGATCAAGAGTTTCAAATGTGAGTTGAAAAATTTAAATCTTACATTCTTCTTTATCTTTCATATTACTTTTTCCATATGATTATTGGATTGAATACCATTTACTAATCTAGTGGGATGTGAATTTTCTCTTTCCTATTTAAGTTTGATACTTTTACATTATCTTTGACCCAACCTTCAAACCATTTCAAAAACTCAATACAAATATTTATCCATAAAACCATTGCAATAACTTGATGATTCCCTAGCTTTCCCTCTCATAGTCAAGTGCAACTTTAGGGAATAACTTCTTTTGGCATCGTTGTCAAGGACGGAGACATGAAGTATTTTCCTTGGGAGAACGACAAAGATCATATCTAAATCTTGATGGTGGACAAGAGTTTAGAAATTTATGTGTGACTATATATTATTCACTTGACAACTCCTTTGTAGTAGTTTTGGCTCCTAAAAGAGAAGGAAAAGGACTTAAACCTCTTCTAACCTTATCATCATTTACAAAGAAACATGTGATCGGAAGAAACCTACATCCTAAAAAAATTCCAGCAGTGTCTGATCCTGAAAATTTATTAAGAAAATCCAAAAGTACTCAAGGATGGTCTTCTAAACCTATTGATAAATATCCAACTGTAGAAGTTGTACCTGAAATTGAAACAAAACCTAGTGTTCAACCTCCAACTGTATCTTTTCCTTCAACTATTTATGAATTGAATTTAGAAAAATGGAAATTATTCTCTGAGCTTATTGAAGAAGAACAAACAAACACCTTATCTATAGCTGGATCTTTTAGCGATTTGACCAGAGATACTAAAAGTGAGTCTGATCAAATTTTATCTTCATCACCTTAGTCCAGTTCTTCTGAAGAAGCTAAACGACAATTTCGATCCTTTGAAAATCCTTTGTTTCCGGAACCTTCCTGCCATCTTAATTCAGAAAATAAACCTATGTTCTCATTAATTGAAGATCATAAACCTACATTATCTTAACCAAGTTCTTCGACCCAAGGAATTGTTTCCCTATCTACATCTCAAATGAATATTTCTAAAGTTCACACACCAGTTGTGACAAATATGGCTGTAAATAGGATGGATGCAATTGTTGCAGTAAGATATGCACCATTGATTTTACCACAAGTATTGTATGCTTTCCCACCAAATGATTATATGAAGTATTTTCCAAGATTTAATGGAGATGGAGAGGTCAATGTTGAAAAACACTCGAATTCTTTCTATATTTTTCCAGATAATTTTAATGTGGAGCATGTAGACGTTTGGG
Source organism: Picea glauca (assembly GCA_000966675.3). NCBI lineage: Eukaryota > Viridiplantae > Streptophyta > Pinopsida > Pinales > Pinaceae > Picea > Picea glauca. The sequence continues at coordinate 51,633 of JZKD02S1882727.1, read as the reverse complement.
TGAGACTTTTTGTGCAGTGTTTAGATGGAGAAGCAAGAAAATGGTTGAGAAGTCTCCCTCCTAATTCTATTGTTGATATTGATGCACTAGATGATACCTTTTTGAGACACTAGAGAGATAATAAAGATTACTTGTATTATATCATTGAATTTGGTACTTTGAAAAGGAAACCAGGAGAATCTGTATCAGATTTTACCAAAATATTCAATAAAATGTATAGTAAGATTCCATATGAAATCAAACCCACATAAACATCTGCCAAAATTACTTTTTCCAATGCTTTTGATGATGAGTTTTCTCTTTTGTTGAGAGAAAGAAGGTTTGTCACTTTGAGTTTACTACAAGAAGAATCCATTGAAGTATAATACAATATAGTGGTAGCAGAGAGATTGAAATCAAAGAATGATAGAGACAAGAAAAAACAAAGAGAAGAACTTCCTTCTTCTTCTTATACAACATATGATTCAAAGATTGATGAAATGGCCAAAATGTTGAAAACCTTAACATATGAAATGGCTAGGATGAAGATGTAAACAAAGAAACCTAGCATACCTACACATGAAGGTGGATACATAAATTCCAATTAGTTCATAAGGCCTAACAATGTTCCTCAAATTTTCCCAAGGGAAAGAAGAAATCAAGAGGATCAGAGGGTTTTGCCTCCTTTTCAAAACAATGCAGTGGAAGCGGTTGAAGAAATTGATGATAATGAGGAGGATTCCACAATTCATTTACATGATACAGAATTACCTCCCACTCATGTGACACAAAAAGAATATGATGTTCGCAATATGGAAATATAGGTTGGAATTGATGGCATTGGCACTGATGTCAAATAGATGAGAGACATTGTTGTTCATTGGCATTGGAAAAACAATAATGTGCACTAAGGAATTTAAAATGTGCATGAAAGAAAACAGAGTAGCCTTGTAAGTGTGAAGTATTTTTTGCATAAGAAATTTGCAAAATAATAATGTGCATTAAGGCATTGACAATGTGTGTGAAAGAAAACAGAGTAGCCTTGTTAAGAACCAAATATCAATATAGCATAGAAAAAACTCAGAATAAGTACTCAACACCTTGAAAAAGAGATAATTTCAGATAATAAGCCTCTTTGAGGGGGAAACATCCTTTTACCCCACATAAATTTTCAAGTACAAGATGACTCCAAATGAAAATGTCTCCTTGGTATATATAGGAGACTAGGAGGTATAATTGCAACTAATGGAATAAAGCCAACATAAATAAAATAACATTACTAATGTAATATGCCCCAATTAAGAGGTAATGAGCCAATATTAGGGCTTAACATGCCCCTCCCCTTGAAGTATTGTCTGCAATGCTTGAGTAACTTTGGATGCTTTTGTATAAAAGACTCATCTTCCCAAGTGGAATCTTCAGCCAGTAGTTTCCTCCATTTAATGAGATACTCTGAAATGGATTTATTCCTCAGCTGGCGAATTCTTGTGTCAGTGATGGCTTCATGCTCCTATATGATTTTTCCTTCCTAGTCAAGTGATGGAAATATAGTTTGAACTGGTATATTGTCACCTATAACCTTATTTAAGCATGGAATATGGAAAACTGGGTGTACTCGTGAAGATGCAGGAAAATCCAATTTGTATGCCATAGTACCAATCTTTTACAACACCTTATAAGGACCACAGTACTTTGGTGATAATTTATTATCCTTCTTGGCTTGCTTGAGGGACATCTATTTGTATGGTTGTAGTCTTAAAAACACCCAATCCCCTACTTCAAAACTTCTTTCACTAT